>NW_004624791.1:349445-615583 GCF_000247695.1 Heterocephalus glaber
TTGGAAGATCCACCCCCAAAAGTCATCATTTTAACAGAGGAAAGGAAAAAGCCATATGATCCTGTCACTAGTTGGAGAAAAAGTATGGGACTAAATTCCACAGCTGTTCACGGTAAAAGCTATCAGGAGACTAGAAGTAGAACAGAACCTTCTCAACAGATTAAAGACATGTACTCCATACTTCCAGCAAGGACACCTTATATGAATGGAGAAGATACAATGCCTTCTCCTTAAGGTGGGGAACAAGGGCAGATATGCTTACTCTTCATCTGTCCATTAAACTTTAAAACGTAGGCCCAAAGCAAAATAGTCTGGCAATAAAATGACACGATTAGGATAGGATTGGCAAGGGAGAAGCAAAATGTTTATATGTAGATGAAATGATCATCTACAGAGAAAATACTAAGAAATCTCTAGGGGCCCCAAGAACTTGTATTTGAATTTAGCAGGATTAGAAAACACAAAGTATATATAAAAATTCAGGTCTATGTATACTTGCTATAAATGAAGTTATTCTTCACATATTAGTAGATTTCTCTAAAAATTGAGTTTTATCATACCACTTTATGTAAATGCTTCCATCTCAGCCTTAAACATAAAGTGTGGGCCACATTTATAGCAAATATAATATGCTAGGTGTATATGAAACATAGGCATTTCATATGTAATTTACACTAAACAACTTGATTGTCTCCTAAATACAACAGGTTTCCACATATTTCTTACTGTGTTTTTTTCTGCCTAGGAAGCCTTTTTATTTTTATTTCTCACAAAAATGCTTTCTTTTTTTGTCATACAACTTAAACACCATCTTCCCTGGGAAGCATTCTTAAGCTGCTTCAGATAAATTTACTCTGGTGTTTCACGGGGACCTAATTATAACACTTGTCGTATAGTATTATACTTCTTGTACTACATACTTGCTCTGCTAGTTAGGTAAGGGAGGTTCAGATACCCTGTGATTAGAATCATAAAATAGTTTTAACCATCAGAAAGTTATTCTAGAAAAGCAAATTTTGTTTCTCACCTTGCCTCTCTCTGCTGTTTAATTTTGCCCTTAGTACTATTTTTCTACCTATAGCAGTCTTACTGATTTTCTTTTCTCTCTCTATGAATTTCCATGCTCTGTCCCATAGATGATCAAAATTTTGAATATGTTTTTAGGGGAGGGAAGAGGTTTTGTGTCATGAGGAGAGTGCGGAAATATGAAACTGCTTTGGCTTTCTTGGTGCTGCCTTTATTTGCTGTCTCTTTAGAGTGGTCCATTTCTGAAAAAAAACCTTACTTTTGTTCAGATCCCTTGGCTTATTTGTCCAGATAATTCTGAATGAATTATCACTATGTTTATTTCCTTAGAATTCAGCAAGATAAAATAACTTAGAGGTGGTAAGAAAGACAGAAAGAAACTGATTAAGAAATAAATATAGCTTTGGAAGGTGCTAATCAGTTTATTATTTTGAGAATTTATGAAAAGAATTTAAAAATTATTTTTCCTGTACAAACTATATTCAGGGTAACCAAATAGTTAATTAGGGAGAGCCTTTTTGAAAAAGAATTCACATAACAAATGCAGGTAGAATATTAGAATTAGCAAATCATTTGTGGGCAAATCCTGAGGAAATAATGGAAAACTGATCTCATTAGATGAATCAGACTAGTAACTTTATAATTGCTCTAAGTAGGACAGCCAGACATGTACTGTATGTCTTAATGTAATGGGTTAGAAAAGTATATATATCATCTATGGAATACTCTTGCCCAAAACTGAAACTGAATCATGTCTCTAGATCTTACTAACATTTTATAGGAAATATATAGAATAGAGGGATAAGCTAGAACTCTGACGAAATGCCTAAGTTCAATATGGGAAAATTTATGTAGGACAAATGAATTGTTACAGGGTAACTGAGATTTGAAGAAACATGTCAATCAGATCCAATGCATAGTTTTTGGTTTTGTTTCTGATTTAGACAAACTAAGAGTAAAAATTTTATTTTGGGATTATTGAGGGCATTTGAACATGGACCACAAATTAGATGATATTATGGAATTTTTGCTAATTTTGTGAGATGTGATATTGGCACTGTAGTGTCAATTTGTAGAAAAGTCTTTGACTCCAGCATACTCTTTACTGTTTATGGGTGAAAAGAAGTATCATCAGTTTGCTTTAAAGTACCTTGGGGGTTGTAGTGGTGGGAATTGGTATTGCAGGATAGAAGAGATGAGATTTGTGAAATACTGATATTGTTAAGTTGCATAATGAATACATGGTCATTTATTCTATTCTCTACTTATGTTAATGTTTGAAAAATTTTGAAACCAAAACCAGAAAAAGAATAAAACCTAAAAAATGTAAAGCATAAAATTTCTAGTGGCCTACATAGAAAGAAAACTGGGTCAGCATTTTAATTCATGTTGTTTATGTACACAAAACAGTATGTGCTGGAGAAAAGCATGACTCTTGCAGACATTAAGACCAAAAGGATTTTTTTCTAATAGTATTCTTGAGGACACTGTGTATTGTAATGTGAAAACCATTTAAAACCACATCTCTTCAATAAACAGAATATTTTCTGTAGTATTCCCCAAAATGACCAGTGGAATCACATCATTATTAATTCCAGTAAGAGCAGCCCATATCATACATTCTAGGCACTCCACACCTTGCTATGTAGAGTTTCCCAGTAGAATTCATTAGAGATCTTGGATTCTCTCCTCTCCCCTGACCTTTTCTCCTCATTAAGTAGTACTGTATAATACAAAAGAGAGAGGAATTTTCTTGTAATTATTCCTATGGCTCAAGATTTTGTTGAACTCCTTTTGTAGTTTTTAATCTCAAACAGTATCTATTTTATAATATAAAATATTGTATTAAAACAAAGATTTAAAATATCATGATCATCTAGTCCCATAGAAATTCTGATACCAGCTCTTTTCCTGGTCTCCAAAGGTTCTAAGTTTGGGAGTACAGTGATACCTCAGTTGTGAAATGGCTCCAAGCTCAAACTTCCTACTACTCAAACAGCAAAGTTAAAAAAAATTCTGCTCAGTGTTCATAAGTTTGTTTGATAGTCGAACCAAAAATCTGACTTGACAAAACCTATACGGGCCAAGAGTGAGTCACACATTGAGTCTCATCATGGAGACAAAGGGTTGACACGTTAAGCGCTGCTCTCGCCCAGACAACATATAGTGCTTGTGGTAATGCGTTAAAACGTTCATCACTGTGCTATTTTATGTGTGCTTTATTTGTGTAAAATATTGTACCCATACCTCCGAAGAAAATTAGTGATACTAGCAGCAAAAACTGAAAAATTGTGAGAGCCATGAGAGAGTTAAAGAGAGAAATCATTGTGAAATTTGTTAAAATCCTGGAACAATGAATTTATAAGTGTAATTTTTGGGCCTTGGAACCAATTGTTTGTTTTTCCACTATTTCTTATGGGAAAAATATGTTCAGTTTGCGAATTTTTTGGTGTTCAAGCATGAATTTGGAAATTGAGTTCAAAAACCAAGGAATCGCAGTAATTGGATGGAAAATGTGTCTCCGATTGACAGTTCTCCATAATCATCATTTAGTCAGGAGCATTTTCTAGATATCAGGCAGGAGTAAATTTGAGATATTTTTAGCAGCTGTCTGAAATACAGATTCTGTTATCAGTTAGATCTGTACCACTTTGCATAAATTGAAGTGCCTCACAAGAACTGGATATTTCCTCTAATTTGATATGAGCTCAAGGAGTACCCAGGGATAAAGACAAGACTAAAAGAGTTTTTAAAATTCTTTCATATTAGTTTCTATTGCTGTGTGAAAAATTGTTTCAAATTTAGCACTTTAAAACAACTCAGGTTTGTTATTACAGTTTTCATGGATTGGGAGTCTGGACACTGTAAAGAGATCTCTGCTGAGGCTGTAAATCAGTATTGGCCAGGGCTGGTGTTTCACTTGAAGCTCGAAGTCGTTTTGCAGAGGTAACATGATTGTTGGCTGAATTAATTTCCTTCTAGTGATACAACTCATGGAACCTTGGTTTTCCAAGATCATCAGGACAATCTCAGTTCTCTAGACCTCCTTTTTTTAAAGTGCTCATCTAATAATTAGGAAGACCCACTGAACATGATTTCCTTTTGGTCAATTTAAGATCACCCAATTAGGGGCTTTAATTATATTTGCAAAATCTTCTCACTTTTACCATATACATATAAAATACCAGCCATGGAAATGACAGCCCATCACCTTTGCCACATCCTGTTGGTTAGAAACAAGTTATTATAAGTGCTACCTGCATTGAAGAAGAGAGAATTATATAAAAGCGTGGATCACTGGGGGGGATAATTTTAGAATTACTCATACTAATAATGCAGTATCACCCGATTTAAAAAAAATTTAAATTGTTTATTTGTTAATAGATAACATTAATTTGAAGCAGAAGAGAAAAAATAGCTAACACATGTCCTGCCAGTCAGTGAATCAAAATATTTTCCTTTGGCTGTGTTTATCCATAATTTTTACAAGGTCCCTGTAGAGCAGAGATATAATTTTCTGTTGAACTTTTTTCACTTGGCAAAGGCATTTGTCTTGTTGCTTACATAATCTTTACATTTGCTTCCCCGTAACCACCCCCCATAGTACAGGGGATTGAACCCTGGGCCTTCTTACTGAGCTACATCCCAGCCGTCATTGTCGTCATCCTCCTCCTCATCATCATCAGTTTTGAGACAAGGTCTTGCCAGATCACCAAGTTGCACAGGCTGGGCTTGAACTTGCAGCCTCCCAGAATGCCAAGATTATAGGTGTGTACTATGATGGCTGACTACATTAGCCTTTTTTAAGAGATGAAGTTGCTTCAAATGAATGTATCTTACATTAATTATTATCTTATGTTAATTGAGGTGTAATTGACAAGCAGTAAAAATAATTGTTCTTTGCATATAGTTCTACAAGTTTTGAAAAGCACATTTATTTGTGTAACCACCACCACAATCAAGGTATAGACCATGGCTTTTTGAAGATAGCTCCTTCTACTACATCACAGACCCTGATTCTGTCATAGTTTTATGTTTTCCAGAATATCATATAAATGAAATCGCAGATTTTGTAAGTTTTTGAATTTGGCTATTTTCATTTAACATAGTGCATTTGAGATAGTTCAGTAAGGGTATAGAGTGACCCAAAAAAGGGTTTGGCTCTTGTCCATCTTCTGGGAGGTAGGTAACCTCTAAGCTCTGGAAATATCCTTGCCTGCTAAGTCTATTCACTTTGGGGCATGGGACTACCATAAGTTGTCTATACTAATAGTGTTACATTGAATACTTTGGGCCTTGTAGTTGTTCCTTGATCTCTGGAGAGACAGAAGACTTAAGACCAGCCATGTAGGTAGCCCTGCCTATGTTCAAACCCCTCTCCCCAGTAGTACCCCTGAATACTAAGCCTCAGGTGAGCTTTCCAGGTTACCAATACTCTTGTATGTCATTATGTTACTGGGAGAAATAAGCACTGTTACCATGATTCCTCCAGGAAAGGACAACTGGAAGCCTGGTGTTTCATGGACCTTACCCTTTGCCCTTCTCTTTGCTGGTTTTAAACTGTATCATTTTGCAATACTAAGCTATGACCATGAGTTAAAATATCTTTGGAGTTTGGTGAGCCCTTCTTGTGAGTAGTTAAACCTGAAGATGGCCTTACGGGTTTCTGTACTGCAGAGGTTTATATTGTTGCATAATCTTTTTTTATTGTTGAGTATAATTCTATAGTATGACTCTTCCCTAGCTGAGGGATATACTTTATGGTTTTCAGCTTTTGAAAGTTACAAATAAAGCTCCTGTATACATGTTTTTGTGTGAATATGGGCTTTTATTTCATTTGAGTAAATATTTAAAAATGAGGTTGCTGGATCATATGAAAAGTATATGTTTAACTGTATTAGAAGCTGTGAAACTCAAAAAATAGCTGTCACTACCAGCCATTACTGTATGATAGTTGTTTGCTCCTTGTTTTGGCAATGTTAGTGCTTTTTTTCTTTCTGTCTTACCCCACCAAACCCCCCTTTTAAAAAAATATTTTAGCCATCTAGTAGGTGTGTGATCTCTGTGGTTTAAATTTGCATTTCCCTTATAATTGATGACCTTGAATGCCTTTTTAAATGCTCATTTGCCATTTATTTCTCATAAGTTATTTGTTCAAATCTTTTGCTCGACTAAAAATGTTGAATTGTCTTATTACTGAGTTTTGAAAGTTCTTTAAATTCTAGATGCCAGCCAGGTTTGTGGCACATGCATATAATTCCAGCACTCTGGGAGACAGAGCAGGAGGATCACAAGGTCAAACACAGGCTGGACGAGTTAGACTTTGTCTCAAAAAAGGGAGGGTGGGGGCTGGGGATGGAGTTCAATGAACAGGCCCTGGGTTCAATCCCCAGTACTGACTTGGAAAAAAAAATTATAGTTACTAATCTTTGATCAAATAAATACTTCACAAATTTCTCTCCTTAGTCTCTGACCTTGGGAGAGCAGAACCTCGTAATTTCAATTATGTTTAATTCCTAATTTTATTAATCATGTTTTTGATTTTGTAGCTAAGAAAATTTTGCCTAGCCTAATGTCTTCTAAACATTTTTTATCTTTATATTTTAGATTGAGGTCTGTGATTGATTTTGAGTTTTCAGTGTAAGGAGTATGCTATGGACTAGGTTCTCCTTTGGGTATGTGGATGACTGTCTCATCATCATTTGTTCTTTTTTTTTTTTTCCAGTACCGGGGATAGAACTTAGGACCTGGCACTTGCGAGGCAGGCATGTTGCATCCCTGGCCCTCATCATCATTTGTTGAAGAGATTGTCCTTCCTTCCAGTGAATTGCATTTGTACCTTTGCTAAAAAATCAGTTGACCATATAAATACAATTCTATTTCTGAACTCTTTATTTTGTTCTCTTGTCAGTATCATACTGTAGTTTTGAAATGAGTCATGGTAAGATTTGATATAAAAGTATGAATCATCCATTTTTTTCTTTTCAAAATTGGTTTGGCTATTCCAATTCCTTTTCCTTATTTTATTTGAGTTTAGAATCAATTTGTCAATGTCACCAAAAATTTTATATTTTATTTTGATTGAGATTGCTTTGAAGTTGTAGACCAATTTGGAAACAAATAATGGAGTTTTTATACTATTAAGTCTTTTATACTATTAAGTCTCATGGTATTTAAGTCTTTAATAATATTGTAGTTTTAAGCATAGAGATCTTGCCCATATTTTGTTGTTTTATACTTTTTTTTATGTATGGTATCCTAAGTAGTATTATTTTTAAATTTGGATTTCCAGTTTTATTCAAACACTTTATAATTTAATTGATATTTGCATATTGATCTTATATCCTGCAACCTTGCTAGACAGTTCTAGGACCTGTTTTGAAGATCTTGGTGATTTTCTACACAGATAATCATAACTGTCTGAATGTTTACTGGTTCTTTTCTGCTTGTTCTTTGTTTTTTTTCTAACTCCTCTTGGGCTTAATGAGTATGTTTTATGATTCCACTTTATCTTTTGTTTGGCCTGTTTTTTATGCATTAGGTGGGAGCTGATGGTTGGGAAGTTTTAAATCAGTGTTTTTTAGTCCACAGTTATGATTGAGTCTTACTTGCACATCTTATTTTAGAAAGGATCTCTCCTCTGTTTTTTTGTTACTTTTCTAGTATACAGTGCTGTTACTTATTACTGAAAAATAGTAAGATTTGTGATGGTGTGCATGAGGCCTTGTCTTTTTTCCTAGACCAGTGTTCACTTTATACAGGCTTTATTTTCCTTTATTCTCTGTAATCTTACTTGCCCTCCAGCAGTAGAAGACCTCTGTTGTTTTGCCTCCAGGATATCTTTCTGTCCTTTCTTCCTAGGTAGATATTATTATATCATTTTAAGGGAATTTCCTAAGAAGTGTTTTCATGCCCAGTATTGAAACTAATGTACTTTGTGGGATTTATCTTTGACAAGTACATGGACTTTTTCAATTAGACAACCCTTTTTGTGAATTTGGGTCTTTCTTGTTATGCAATGAAATAGTTTTTTAGGGGGAAAATGAAAGGTTTTTCAGTACTCTCTAGGAATTATATCTTCAAGTGAAACAAAGAAAACAATTGGTAAAACAAAATTGTAAAATGGAGAGTATTCTCATTGAAGGCATTCAGGCTGCATAATAGAACTGAACCTTTGAAGGAGAAATGACTATTCATATGTTGTAAATAATAATGATATGCTTTTTATATAGTAAAGGAAAGGATAAATAATGATATTTAGGATCATGAACAACGTGCAAATTTTCAAAATTTATTTTTATATATATTATGCTGGTATAACCATCACTCATATCAAGATATAGGACATTTCTGGCACACTCATACCACTTTGCAGTCAGTACTACCCATCCCTAGATGCAAACATTACTCTGACATCTGTCAGCATCCACTAGTTTTGCTGTTATTTGTTCATTTAATCACTCATCACACTTCATTATTTTTTCCCTTGTTTTTGTTTGCTTTTAATCCCTGCTGAATGGGCTGACTACATTATTTGTTATTTTTTCACTCTTCTCTCTGATTATATTTTGCTACATTAAAAATAATTGTTTCATTTGGGTGTGTTGGCATGTCTTGTAATCCCAGCACTAGGGAGATTGAAGCAGAAAGATTGAGAGTTTGAGGCCAGCCTGAGCTACCTAGAGAATTCCTGGCTAACAGGGACTGCATGGTTAGACCTTGTCTTAAAAACAGTTTTTTTCCATACTCATTCTCTGTTACATTTTCTTCAGGATTCAGATATGATTAAGTCTTTCATCTTAAAACACTCTTCTTCATGTTTTTTCCTTTTCATGCACACTTGCATTCTTGCTGCCCATGACTATTGATGAAAGGCTCTCAGCAGTTGACTGCCCAAAGCCCATACTATACTTTTAAAATTTCTATATCCCTTACCTTTTCTCTGAGGATGATTTCTAAGGAGTAGAACTGCTAAATTAAAGGGTATGGTTTGTTTTAGTCTGTCATCAGTAAAAGTGGTTAGATTGCTTCCCAGAAATGTGTTAACAAATTTACATTACCACCACGACTACAAAAAAGTATGTGTTCTCTTCACTATATCTTTACCAATACTTGATGTTTTTCTTTTTTCATCTTTATTAATTTCTTAGAAATTATTATAGCTGTTTTGTGTTTCTTTTGTAATTAAGCAAGAATACATTAACAGATTTGTTTTTAATTATAAAAATTGGAATTATTAAACTATTAGAAAATAATGAAATATTTGCATGGAGTATTTTCTAGGCATGATGTAAGGCTGCAAAATAAATATATGTAACTACAAGATTTAAAAGTGTGAATTTAAAAAAAATTGAAGGTGAGACAAGCATTGATGCACATTTAGATATAAAAGCAAATGAAACAGTTGATTTTCACATAATTTTTGGCATTAGAAAAGTTACAAAAGGGACTTGTAGCTACTATAGGCAAAGAAGACTGTAAAGGCATGCAGAGTTAAAAGTTTCAGATGTAAAGTTTTATAGTTCAGAGTATCAGAAAAGTACTTCCATTTCATGTTTGTTCTGACAGTATTTGTAAATTTAATAGTTTTATGACCAAACTTGAAGAGCAAAGAAGCAGATACACAATGATGTTTAAAGATCATTGTTTACTTGGGAAGTTCTTTGGTCTGTATTATTTGTATGTATTAATGATATGTATATCTTCTGTTAGACCTTTCAAGAACAAATCTTGAGACTTTCTGGCTAAAAATAATTGTTTTTGCTAAATAGGGTTCTTTTGTCAGTGTTTTGAACATTTTTGAGATTTGAATTTGCCACATGACAGGAAAATATACTTTGCTACTTGCTGAATTACACGGAAGCCTTAGAAACAAACTTTTAGAAACTTTAAAAGATTATATCATCTTGCACATTTTATAAGTGATGCCTAAAGGAGAAAAGTGGTTTACTCAGGGTATTCAGTAATTAGTGGCAGAAGTAATCTAGATATTCTTGATTCTTACTCTTTCATTGTATCACACTATGTGACTTAAAAAATTTTCTAACTTGGTGCAGTATACTTAGGGTATACACTTTAAAACACTTTCTTGTTGCTTTGACTGTACTGGAAATTGAACCCAGGGCCTTGTGCATAAGCAAGTGCTCTACCACTGAGCTACTTCCCCAGTCCTTAAACATCTGTTTGTAAAATACCCTTGAATAGGATTTGACTACATTTTGTAAGTGGCATATTTTGTTAAAAATGATGTTGGTTAGCCTTCTGAGTACAGTATTTTATGTGACCATTTAATCTTAGATAATATCAAAACTTGCTCTAGAATACAGTACATAATGTTTTGGGGGATATTAATCTAAGTTCTAAGTTTGTAGTTAAAGTTTTTTTGAGGTTTGATTTTCATTATGTGTCCAATGTGATTTTTCAAATGAAGTGTAGGGTTCTAAATACTGAGCTTTGTGCTCCTTCAGCAGCACATACACGAAATACTGAGCTTCTGTGAGTACAAGCTTTGGAATTGGTAAACTATTTTATACACACTTTAATTGAATAAATAAATTATCTGTAGTAGTGAAGCACATGTGGAGCCAGAAGACAATGCTTTTCCTTTATATAGAGTAATTTATTTTTATTACATATTTATGTTTTGTAATAGGTTATAAATCTCATTATACGTAATCATGTGGGTTTTTTAGAATGTAGTGAAGAAAGGAATGACAAAAGATTCCTCATATTTCATTTCTAGGTGTTCTTTTGTCTTGGTTTTGTTTCTCTGTAACCAGATAGCATTAATTTGAGAAATATACCTCAGAGCTGTGTGTTCTTGTAATAAAATGCCTGCATTATGCAATATGTAGCTTGATGTGTGAAGAACATTAATGGAGTAAAGTTAACAAGAAATGTTTGAATATTGTTGTTTAGTATATATTTTACTTTGGTCTTTTATATATTGTTTGATACAAATTTAGCACTTTGGTTTAATGAACTTTCATGGATATGAGCAGAACTACTCTTAGGAGAGTTTAAACTCTTCCATCATTACCTGTGGTATAGTGAAAGCTTGTTTGCCCAACAGGAACGCATCTCTTGAGGAACTTTTGGTAGCTGTAACCAAATCCTTGAGAAAAACAATTTAGAAGAGGAAAGGTTTGTTTTGGCTCACAGTTTCAGAGGTTTCAGTCTGTGGTCACCTTCTTCTGTTGCTCCTGAGCCTGTGGTGAGGCAGAATATCATCATAGGAAGCATGTGTGAAACAAAGTAGCTCAATTCAGGGCAGAGATGGGTAGAATGAAAGAGAGAGTATGTGCTGCATGGTTTCCTCCTGCTGCTTTTATTCCTTCGAGGCCCCCAGTCTATAGGATGATGCTTCCTTCATGGAAGGTAGGTCTCTGCCCTCAGTTTGCCATTTCACAGGCCTGGAAACAGTCTCACAAACATGTGGAAGTGTGATTTACTTATTTCGTAGGTGTTTCTCAACCCAATCAATTGACAACCAAGATTAACCATCACAGAACCTAACCCGTTTTCAACATACAAACTTGGATTTGACATATTTTGATAGTAGTTAGTAGTAGTCTGAGCATTTATGAAAGGGGCGATGAGCAGAGAGTGGACACACTGGGAAGACCTTACTTGCTAAATAGCGAATTTTCCATTTTTTTTCTTGTAGTTTCTCACTCAGTAGATTAGAAATTTTCCAGTACTATGTGCATTCTTTCTAAGTATCTAATGTTTTATCGTGAAAGAGTCCAATTTAACTCCTCCTTTAATAGAAAAAATATTGTTGAAGTGGTAGGTTCCTGTGCAACCAGAATTTAAATGGAAACTGGATCGAATTAGCCCAATAAAAAGTGTTTTTCTTCTTTCTTCTTTTCACCTTTTTTCTCTTCCTCCTACCACATGGCATCGAATAGACAGAAAGTTGCTCCATTAAGGACATTTAAACTTCTCTTTTAGAAGTCTAAAAAGAGACTCGTGTTTTGGATATACAGAGGATCATTTTTGGGTTTGTATTAAATTGGTAGTTTGGTAACAAAATGAATGTTTTTCTTATGAATTGTACCTTTTTCTCTACATCTGTTCTTTAGAAATTTCTCTGGAAACAAACTTGATTTTCTGCTGAATTATAAGCTTTTGAAGACTTTAACATTGTACTTCCATGATGAAATGAGGTAAAGTTGTATGACATTGATAGGAAGGCAATGAGTAACCCTGTAGCAGTAATTAAAAGTGTTATTCTTGACTCTTGATTTACAGATTCTACATCTCTCCTTGTTGAGTTGAATTAAGAAAAATGTGTATTTTGCTATATTTCATTCAATAACATTCTCTTAGCAAGGCTTAGTAGATGCTGAGAGATAAACTAGATACATTGTCCTTGTCTTTATGGAGCTTATATTCTCTCAAATACAAAATGATCAATTACATATTAGGTGTAAATACAGATGTAAGTACTAAAAGTACAGTATGTTTTGAAAATCCGTAATTGGGCAATTTGAGTTAGTTTTGGAATCAGGAATGGCTTCCTTGAGGAAGCCACATTTGGGTTTATCATTATAAATGTGATTGAGTAATTCATTTAAAATAATTGCTTAGGGAAACACCTATATATAAATTATTTAAAATGTAATAATAAACATAGTAAGATAAATTTACATTCCATTTTATCCTTGGTCTTCTACTTGGATAGTTTGAGTGAATCTTGGTTTCCTTCATTTTAATATGACTTCCACAGTTCCTAGATAAATATATTTAGTCTAGGACTTCACCAGCTTGATTCTAGTCTTTGTTTTGAAATTAAAAGCTTCTTGAGTTATAACAGATTTGAAAAGTATTTGCTAAAATGCGTTAAATTTATCTGGAATCCTGTAGGATGTGAGACACGTGTAAGTGCTAAACAAATGTTGAGCAAATCATTTATGAATTATCTGTGTTAATAAAGAGGAAGCAACTTGGTGACTGGCCTTCATGTTTCTGTTGAGCATTTTTGTTATCATAAGGTCAGCTTTTGGAAACACATTGCTTAATGTGTATTTTTGGGCAAGTTACTAAATTTCTCTACACCTAATTTTCTCAAAGTGAGATTATGTGTGTAAAGTACTAAACATAGTGTCTGACACATAGTAAGTGTTCCATAAATGGTGGCTAATATTATAAGAATCATGTGTTTAACTTTTCATCTGTTTGTGTTCTGTAAGTTCAGATTTCTGTAGTGGCACAAACAGCTAATACACATGAGGGTAGATAATTGACGTTTTTTGTGATTATATCAAATCTCAGTGGAAAACGTATAAGTAGTAGGTTGTTTGCTTAATGAAACTAAACTTAATAAACTACTGATCAATGATAAATTATTATTGCAGTAAATATTTTCTTTGTCAGTTTTTAAAATAAAGTCTATGAATAAATTTTTTAATTTAAAAAAATGAAATCTCATGTATATTTTATGTAGATTAAGGTATTTCATGTGCGAGGTTTGCCTGAATTGATGTGTATGTATATGTACAGACATTTTATTGGTATGTTTTATTTTTTTATTTATTTTATTTTATTGTTTTATTTTTTTGTACTGGGGATCGAACTTGGAACCTTGCGCTTGAGAGGCAGGCACTAGAACCACTGAGCTAAATCCCCGGCCCTGGTACATTTTAGATATACATAGTCATAAACATATTTAATGGACAAATTTCTGTGGGGATGAAAAGACATTTAATGGACAAATTTCTGTGGGGATGGAAAGAGTAGAAGGTCTAATCTGTGTTTTTATTTTTACTCATAGGAGTTCTATGAGTAAAATCAGTAAAATTACTTCTCTGTCATATTTTAATTCCACTTACAAAATTATGATTTGTAGCAAAAATAAAATATAGCTCAAAAAATGCATTCATGTTTTCCCAAGAGAAAAATATCCACTAATTAGTACTATAAACCCTAGGTTTTGCCAGTAGGCAAAGAATTCATAAAATAGAATTTAGAGTTTATTTTTAAGCAAATACTGTCTTTTTGTTTGCAGTCCTGGGGGCTTGAACCGAGGGTCCTGAGCATGTTAGGCAAGCACTCTACCACAAGTTTTAACCCTAGCCCCAGAATACAAAACGTTGCATTCAAAATATGGGGCTATATGGCCTTCTGAAAAGTCTTGTTCCTGCACTTGAACTATTTTGATTTGTTGGATTTACATGCTTCTCAGGACTTAACAAGGATGGAATTCAATGTATAGTGGGGGCTCCTACAGGCCCAGTTTAGAGGAGTTTGCCTATAAAATTGAAAATACTGGCAGTTTTATGTAAAGCACTCTGATAACCCATACTCATCATTAAGTGAATGGGATTTATGTAATTTGCATGTCTTATCTCATGACTTTATTTGTATTTTTTCCAGTTGCTTTTGGAATATCACTGAGAATTAGGCAATTTCCATCATAATAATTGTGACATGCCCAAGATTACAAAGCAAATTTTTGAGGATTGGTACCTGAAAGTAGGTCCCCTTACTCTTTTATCTTTCCATATGTTTAAGTTGAGATTTTAGAAATTTTAGTTATTTTATTAAATATTTCTATGTATACAGAAAATGGACTTGGAAATAAAATTGCCCAAGTAAAATAAAAATTTTCTCCCAACTTGCCAATGTGCATTTTTGGATACAGTTTTTCTTTGTGTATGTATTTACAGTTCTACTTTTGCTCTTCAGATTAGCAAAACTAGACTATGTTGATTAAAATCCATCTTCCTTTTAATTTTTTTTTAAAATCTATTAGCATGCCCATGTTTTCCCATTTCAAGAGTTTAGTTTGGGAGTCCTAGAGAAAGCAGATAAAAGCCATGTTTGGATTACTTTTGTAAACTCTTAACAAGATAACTTTTTTTTTTTGAGTAGAGGTTTAGGAAAATCTCTTAAGAAAGTCTAAAATTCAGGATAAATTTTTAAATTTTGAACAGGATGAATTTTTGAAATTGATTGTAATAACTAATTCCACTGGAAAACCATAACTGTTATTCAAAGACCTACCTTAAAAGAAAACAGGAAGTAGTATGCCTGAAATGGAACTGCTCACTGCGATTTCTATAAGGGAGGTTTATTTGCAAGGCCTGCATTGAAGAGTAATCAGAGGAGTTGCAAGTTGTAGATCTTCATGTGTATGGGTTGCAAAGTCTTGTTATGATTGGACCGCAAGTAAACATGATTTATTTTCTTCAACCGTGATTGGCTAAAATCTTTTCCTTTCCATATTTTTAAATATCTGAATCTGGAACCTTTTCCTTGTTTTTATTATCTGACCAGTGTGTTTAAACTATGTACTAGCTCTAAAAGTACTCATATTGGTGCAGAGACAGTTTTTGAAATTTAAGCACTCTGATGAAAAGCCCGCAAAAGAGCATTCAACGTTCTTGCAACAAAGCAGTGTAAATCTTCGAGTAGCTCAAACATAAAATTAGTTCGCCGCAATTGTGTCGAATGAATGACAGTTTTTTTTTTTTCGGTTTCCTTTAAAATCGCTGGCTGTTTTTCTTTGACTGAGTTCCGTGGGTTTAGTTTTAAGTAGGAAGTGTTGCCTGCTTTGGTGCTGGGACTGCAGGACTGTTAATTCAGGATAATCTAGCCAACAGGCGCCTTGTGTCCCGGAAAATAGCGCTCTGCAGATGAGTTGTCTAACCTGGAGTTTATTTTGTGATCCATGGTGCAAAGCGCACACCTCACTTTCTCCTCATCCCTCCTCTAAGGGAGCGACCACAGCTATAAAAGCTCTTCCTAGTGCTGCAGAAGAAGAGCCCTCCCTTCCTCGCACGTCTCTAAGCTCAGGTGCCCAGGCGCAGCAGCCCCGGGCACTACTTTCTGTCTGCGGTGATTCCGCCGACCCTCGAGCGGCTGCCTCCCCCGCCCGCGCCGCGGAAGGAGACACGGGTGCTCCTAGCCGCTAGTGGGGCAGGCGGAGTAGTCCTGGTCGCGGAGCTGTGGCGGATGCGGCTGGGGCTGCCTTGGGGCCTCTTGAC
The DNA here is from genome assembly GCF_000247695.1 of Heterocephalus glaber. Next base: position 365,462 of record NW_004624791.1, read on the forward strand.
TGCCGAATAGGAATTTCTGTCAGTTGTTTTGTGGAGCTGTAACCGAGGGCGAGTCTGGGAGACTAGGGGAGTGAGTGTTGGGGTCAGCGAGGGACTGAGGTCGCTGTGTCCTCCGAGGTGCGCTCCTCCAGTCTGCTCTTTTTCGCTCTCGGGACCGCCACCGCCTCCCTCCCCGTCCTCTTTCCTCAGCATGGGCGACCGGTAGAAACGGGTCTCCTTGGTCACTCGGCCTAGAAGGTAGCCGCCGCTGTGGCAGCAACTGTGATGGCGGTGGAGACTCGGCCCGAGCTGGTCGGGAAGCGGTTCCTATGTGTGGCGGTCGGCGAAGAGGCGCGTCCAGAGCGTGGGGGGAGCAGACGATGCCGGCAGAGCTGGCGAGCGGGGGTCATCCGAGCCGTGTCACACCGGGACAGCCGCCATCCGGACCTGGCGGTAAGGGAGCGGGCGACCCCAATCTCAGGCAGCGGCACCTTGTTGGCCACCTCGACACCTTGCCTGACCCAGCTCGGTGATGGTTACGCCCCTCTTCCCAGCCCAGTGGCTCTGTCCCCTCTCAGACACTCGCCGCGAGTGGCTTCCCTGGCGGGCCATGTGGAGCAGGACTAAGGTGTCCCCACACAGCCGCCGGCCCATTCTGGCCAGTTGTGGTCTAGGAGGGGTTCGCGGGGCCAGAGACATCAGCTAAAGGCAGCGCTGGAGCGGGCGCCTCCTGAGCACTGGGGCAGGTGGGGGCGGTTCCGCGTGGAGGGAGGTGGCCTGCTTCGGTGGCATGTGTCTCCTTGCAAAGTCTTCAAGGTGTCGAGGCTAGAGATTGAAAACTTATTGCCTAATGGGTGCTGAAGCGGGGCGGGGAGCCACTTGGATTTCCTCTTTTTGAGGCAAAGCTTCTGGCAGTGGCGGTGCCCTAAATCATCCTGTACTTGGACACTTGGCTTACTAACCAGAGACGATGAAAATGAGGAGGACAGTGGAAATTAGTATTTTCCTTTCTTTTGTACTTTGTTAGAAACGGCATCCTGTAGAGTCAGGATGTCCCTGCATTTTTAGTATGACTTTAAAGCAAGAAATACTGTAAATTAAAATGCTAAATGCCCGGCAAAACCTTTTGACTGTACCCCTCTCCGCGCTTTACATGATAGTACTGTCAATATTTTCTTTAGTAGTATAAATGCACATCATTTTGAAACGGGATATGAGCTTTCTAGGTGCATTCTCATTTGGGGGTCAGGTTGAAAGTAAGGAGTGGAATGGATACTGTGCATTGACTAGGCTTCCCAAGGTTGTGTTACGAATACATAATCCATGAAATTTATTCCTAGGGCTTTTGACGAGTACCTTTTTCGCTCAAAATTTCAAATTTGGGGTTTTATCCTCTTTTTGTGTGTATGCAGGCTTCCAATTCCAAACTCACTGTAATATCCATACATATACTTGACCTGTTTTAATATTTTTGTTGGAGTTTCTGAGTGTGTGTAAACTCCTATTTACATCACTGTAGTCAGTGATATGGTTTCATGTGGCATACGTTAACAATGACTTGATATTGCAGAATATGTTCATTTTGTTAGTAGGTTTTTCTAATAGAAATAAGAATAGAGGTAATTTTGAAGATTTTGATTATTATTTAAAAGGAGAAAAAGGATTCATTAAAAACATTATTGATCTTAATGGTTCTATAAATTGACAATTTTTAATATGAAAATTGTCCCAGTTTTTGTCTGGAATCTAGTTGGATAATACAACATTTTAAAATTATTTCAAGACAAATATGGAGTGATGTTTTGTGTTTTTTACAGTATTGTGTTTCAGTAGGTACATGAAAACTGAGAGATCATGTTAACTTATGAAATTTAAATATATTAGTTATTTGGAAATTTAAATGTGAATTTATATCCATTCCCCTCCCCATGGTGGGCCTGGTGAATGCTAGGCAATGGCTTTATACCTAAACTTATAACCCTACCCTTTTAAAATTTTTTGAGATAAGAGCTCCTTAAATTGCTCAGGCTAGCCTCGAACTTGAAATCCTCTTGCCAGAGGCTTGCAAGTAGCTGGGATTATAGATGTGAACCACCACCCTCACATCATAAACCATATATTGTTTTTGTAAATAGTAAGATATTAAGCTGGGTATTTTAAAAATAAATTATCTATGAATGGTGGGGATTGACTTAGGAGAAGTTCTGTGAGGTGATGGAATTGTTTTGTATCCGAATTATTGGTGCATGTATTTATCAAAACTCATTGAATTAAATATATATATGTAACATCTCTGCATTTCACTATACATAAATTTTCCCTAAAAGAAAAAAATACAGTGAACCACTGACAATTTCTCCTTCAGCAATCTTTATTTGAAAAATGAATGTTAACTATAGTATAATTTCAGTTTGTTCTGTAACCTACAATTTCATAATAATTTCCAGACTTTCTTACATTCATACTTCTTAAATGAGACTTAGAACAGTTTAGTGCCCACATAATGTTATCTCTCTTTTACACTCGTTACTGCATAATAAACTTTAAAGTGCTTGATCAATTATATGAAAAATATTAAGTAGGCTATTTTTATGTTTTTTAAGGTTATAAATATGCATAATGAAAAACCTGTAAATATATTAGAAATTATAGCTGTACATAGGTGATACATGATTTGAGAGAATAACTCAAAATTGGAGAGTGGGTTAGGGTGTCTTATAGCCATTTACTCTTTGATCATACGAGAAATTACCATGTGTATTAATTTTCTGTCCCTGCTTTAATGTAACTGTTGATAGTTTAAACTATACAGATTTATTCTTTTATAGTTCTATAGATCACAATTTTGACAAAGGTCTTACTAGACTAAAATGAAGGTGTGGCAAGAGTATGTTTACTGGAGAATCTGGGGGGAATTGATTTCCTTTTCTTTTCTAGCTTTTAGAAGGTGCCCACACTCCTTGGCTCATGGCCCCCTTCCTGTATCTTAAAAGCCAGCCAGGTTTTATCTCTTTGACCTACTCCCTAGTCATCTCCTGATTTCCTTCTGCTTCTCTTTTCTAATTTTAAGTGTCCTTGTGATTAATTGGACACACTTTGATAATCCAGGATAGCCTCACGATTTATTAATATAACATATCCACAGTTTCTGTGGATGAGGGGATGGATACTATTGAGGTGACATTGCTCTGCTTACCATATTATGGTAGTAAATATACTCTTGTACAATATGAATATATTTAGGTTTTTCCCCTGGTATAACATTTTATTATCATTATTTCCTTCTTATTTGAACTTGTATAGTTTGATACAAATAAATTAAGGCTAAAATTTTCTATTTTGTGTCAGAAATTTTGTGATATCACTTAAGTAATGGGTTTAATTGGTAGAATTTTTACTAGATTAGGCAGTTTCAAATGTTTTGGTGACGACTTTTTGCAAGATGGCCCGACAGCCTTCCATGTTGTACATATTGGAACTATATCAACCAACAAATAATCTTAACCCTTTTTGTGCAGGAAGACCAAGCTTTTGAAGTTGAGACCGGTACTGTGTACATCAGGAGCATTCTATATGTTATTTTTTATCCTCATTATTTGGAAAAGTTTTTGTCTTGGCAGATGTTATTGAACTTTACACCTACCCTACTTCTTGAAGAACTTTTCTAGAAGATTGATAGCATTATGGAAAGATAGCAACACAGATATTATTCATCTTTGTGAATGAGCAAAGACTGATTTATTCTTGGTTCATTTTTACATGTATTTATATACTAATTTATTTATCTATGCATTCACCCACCCACCTGTCTACTTTTCCTTGATACTTAATATGGTTCCATCCTTGGTTTTTTTTTTTTGGTACCGGGGATTAAACTCGGGACCTTGTGCTTGCAAGGCTGGTGCCAGAACCACTGAGCTAAATCTGTGGGCCACCGTCCCTGTTTTTAAGGTAGCTCTGTCTACAGAGTATTTAAGAAATGTATGTTTTCTTTTTTAATATACAAAAGGAACGAAAAAAGTCATACTGTGTTTCAAAGACCAAGCCTATAAATTTGTTTGTGTTTTGGAGAATTTTCTGGTAATACTTTGAAGAGGAGCCACTAACCTGGGAAGGTAGATTTTAAACTTTTTTGAACTGTATACCTACAGATCATAGTTATTTTCAAAATTTCTAAATATAAATAGCTCTAAATATAAATTATTTGTGTTCAGGAAATTCAGCGATTTCTGATTATAAATGAGTCCTTTTTTTTTAAGTCTTTTTGTTTCTAATTCTGCAAATTTCTGCTTTTCTCATAAGTGTTGCTTAGTTCTTCAGGTCAGTTTAACATTTGTATCATTCTCTTGCAGTATTGATAATGCTCATTGCTAGTCTGTTCACAGAATGTTTATGTTTTGTTTTGTTTTGCTTTTTGTTCTTTTGAGACAGGGTTTCACTATGTAGTTCAAACTGGCCTCAAACTTACTATGTAGCCCAGGCTGGCCTTGAACTCCGTGTGTGGCCCAGGCTGGCCTTGAACTCTTGCCTCAGCCTCCCAAGTGCTGGGATTACAGGTGTGTGCCACCACGACTGGCAGAATGTTTAATTTTTAAATGTGTGATTTTTACTTTATTGGTCAGTATGACTTTGATAAGTTAATTGTAGTGAAAATTGGTTTAGGTGGTAGGTGGAAAAACATGTCTAAGTTGAGTACATAGACTGTTTTTTGCTCTCATGGATTGGTTATTTTTGTTGGTCCTAAAAATAGGCATAGGAAAAAGAAATTGTGGTAAACTCCTCATAGGTAAGTAGAAATTTTAGGAGACAATCATCATTTATATATGTGTGTGTATATATATATAAATTTATTTATTTATTTTTTGTACCAGGGATCAAACTTGGGACCTTGCACTTGAGAGGCAGGCGGCGGAACCACTGAGCTAAATCCCTGGCCCTAATCATCATTAATATTTTACAAATTAACTAGAAATGACTGTTTTAAGGCCATATATCATGAGTGAGCTTTTACACCTGTGTCACTGATAAATAATTATAGGTCTACTTTATTTGCAATTCTGAATCCAAATAACCATAGCAACTCAGTGATTTTTTTTTTTAATTCATTTTGAAGCAAAACCTGAGTGAACTATTTTTTCTTTTGGGGGGGTGTTACTGGAGCTTGAACTCAGAGCATTTCCACTGAGCTGCAGCCCTAGTCACCCTCCCCTCCTGAATATGTTTTGAGACAGGATCTCACTCAATTGCCCATGCTGGGTTGAGCTTGCAGTCCTCTTGCTTCAGTTTCCCAGAGTACTGGGATGAACTTTTTAAAAGTAGAATCTAGGGCTAGGGATGTAGTTCAGTGGCACTACACCTGCCTTGCAAGCGCGAGGTTTTGAGTTCGATCCCCGGTACTGGAAAAAGGCTGGCCTTTAACTTACTAAGTAGCCCAGGCTAACCTTGAACTTGCAGCGATCCTGTGTTACCCTCCCAAGTGCTGGTATCACAGGTGTGCGCTACCATGCCTGGCTTCATCCGTTGTTTTAAGATTGTTGGTGCTCAGTAAGTTATCAGTGTTGAAACATTTTCTGAAATTATTTAACTGGATGGAATCCTTTCATGTACCATTTTTATTTTACGTTTCATTTTATATAATTCTAGTAAACTAGTTAATCAAAATGTCAGCTTTGTATTTACCTTATAATTTAGAACCTATGGATTCAGTTAAAGCATACATGTTTACTAAAGAAACAGTTTATAATTCCTTTATTATTTTGCTGGATATAGTGCTAAAATTCTAAAGTTACAGCATGTTGTAGGCCAGTTTCCTAGACTTAACCAGTGGAAACTGATTCATCTGAGATAATACAATGAAATCTACTTTTGGGACTTTATCAGTTCATTTTGGATTATTTATTTCATAAAAGATTGCAAAATTTGGTTACAATACCTGTAAGCTCAAACCATCCCAACAAAATGGATCTCAGTAGAGCTTCTGTTGAATTACTTACAGTAAATAAGTGTGGGGGTGAGCAGGTGGGGTGAGGGTGTTTGTAACTGAGCACTTAAAAATCTGTAGATTTCATAAGAGCTGGGTATGGTGGCACATGGCTTGTAGTCCAAAGCAGGATGATGACAGGTTCAAACCCAGTTGGGGTAATTTAATTAACAAATTAGGATGAGGGTGACCTCAGTGTGAAGGGACTGGGTTCAATCCCCAGTACCAAAAACAAAGCAACCAAAAGCCTATTTCTTTCTTTCTTTCTTTTTTTTTTTTTTTGTGGTATTGGGGATCGAACTCAGGACCTTGTGCTTGCGAGGTAGGCATGGTGTCACTGAGCTAAATCCCCGTCCTCAAAAGCCCATTTCTTACAGTGTATTTGTAATAGTTTCATTTTTTAGATTGTATGTTTCCTCATTTGTCTGGTGAATGAAGAAATTGATCTAGGTTCAGAGGTTTTCCTATTCATTAATGCTATACTTGTCATTAATAGTTTTTATCTGGAATGTCTTGGGAAAATGTTTGTAAGCAAAAATGTTTCACATCTATCCCAAAAGCTCTTAATTCTGACTTAATACAGATATTAGCATTGCATATCCATATGCAAGGTCCACAGTTCTTCTGTGTGAATAATGTGATTTTTTTGCTGTTTAATGTCTTTTTGGATGATTGCCATTTGAATTTTTTTTTTAATGGTGTCTTACTGTGTTGCTGTGTTGAACTAATAGGCTCAAGTAATCCTCTGCCTCAGCTTCCTAAGTACCTAGAACTATAGGTGTGTGCCACGGTGCTTGGCTTGAATTTTTTTAGTTAGAGAAATGAAGTAGAATAAATATCCCAGGATATTGATATTAGACCTTGAAATGATTCAATAAATATTTCTTCATGCACTTGGAAGATTTAGTCAGCTGGATTAAAAATTTTTTATTTTTTTGGTAATGGGGATCAAACTCAGGACCTTGCACTTGGGAGGCAGGAGTGGTGCCACTGAGCTAAATCCTCAGCCTCTCTATTTTTGTTGAAAGTAATGTCTAATTCAGATGACTCATAAGAAGTCAAGTTAAGATCATTGCTTTTCCTTTTGACCTGTTAATCTGAAATTAGGAAAAATGTATTTATAGTTCTATTTCTGTTTTAAAAGCTGTATTTGGAAAGGAAAGGAATATGTTGGGACTAATTTGGGAATACTTTTATTTTTCTTCATTTTATTAAAGTTTATTGTTGAAGTTTTGGAAATTGTTGATTCCTAATATGACAAGTAATGCACTGTATAAAATCAAATATACTTGTATCATTGCCTAGAATGAAAGCATAAACTTTAGGGGATCAGATGTAGACTGTAATTACGGGTAAATCATGTAATGTGTGATCTTTAATTTCTCTATGCTAGTTTCCTATATGTAAAAGGAGTTCTTGTGAGTATTATATGAGTTATGTAGTAAAGGAACAAATAGTAGATACCTTAGTCACTTTCCTCTTGCTGGAACACAATACCTGACACCTACCACTTAGAGGAGGAGAGGTTTGTTTTAGATCATGGTTTCAGCCCATGGTAGGCAAGCTCCAAAGCAGAAACAGCATGGTGGGGGCGGGACGGAGATGTGGCGGAGTAAAAGGTGCTCAACCCATGGCAGCCGTGAGGAGGGAGATACCACCCTCCAAAGGCACGACCCTAGTGACCCACCTCCAACCAGGCCTCACCTCCTAACAGCACATTCAGCTACCAAATTCATAAGTGGATTTATAATCCAATCACCTTTCAAACACATGAGGCTTTTCGGGGACATTTTAGATCTAAACCATAACAGTAGATACTTTTAATAGTTCAGTTTGTTTTAATGAAGTTACCTGTATATGAGAAATGTTTCCTATGTTAACAGGTATATTCATTCGTTTTCTAAACATACACATATTTCTTTAGCCTCTGAAAGGTAAGAGAAGTCAGATTTTTGAAATCAGGTAACCAGTGTCACAGCAGAAACTTGAATACAGATTTCTGATTCCAGACTTAATGTTTTTTGATACTCTTGTCACATTGCTTTTTAAAGTGGTTTATAATTCATAGACTTTCACAGTAAAAACAAAACATCCCTTTAATTACTGCAATAATGGGTGGTATATATGAATTTTGCTCCTTCTTGATTTCTGTTCCCTAGTGGTTCAAGTCCTTTTGAGCTGTTATTTTTCCTTTCTTTCCTGACTATAGTTCCTTCTTTTAAATTTGTTATGAGAGGTTCCAGTCCTTTGCCTACTGGTTTTTGCCTTCTTTTTTTTTTTGTTAAATTAATCTTCTTATTCTCTTTGGAGAACTAACTTGTATTTCTTTAATAATTACTCACAAATCTGCAATTTAAACACTGATCTCTCTTCAGTCAATACCTTTTCTTTACATGACTGTCCTGTATTTGAATATGATATAATTTCCTTAAATTCTGTAATGTAATATATTCAAATGAAACGAACTGCTCTTTGGGGACTTAATTTGAAGTCTCCCCTGGCCTTTGCAAACTCCTTCATTCTTCACATTTCCCTCACCTTTAATGTAGGTATTTACTAATTTCTGCATATTTCCTCCCCTTAATTGAAGTTGCCTCCCATCTCAGTTTACTTCAATTTATACTACCACTAGGTTCAAACCTTCCTCACTCAAACATGTGTTCAGTATACTTTAAGATTTCTACCTTCTCTGGTCTACTATATTTGAATAGGTTACTATCCTGAATTTGGCTTTAGCTTACTTTCCCTGTTTATCAGTAGTTCTTACTTTATCTGATCAAGTCCAAATGTTATTCTGTAAGAGTGTTTAGATTTCCTCAATCTTGTCTCTATACTTTTGAAACTTCAAATTCACCAACCCCTACACAAATTGTTGTGCCTGTTCAGTAAAAAGCTTTCCTTGGTAATTTTTTTAAATGTTGCAATCCATTACATATTTTAAAAAGTTATAAAATGCATTTCCTATTTTCTTTGAAATTTCACTTACTGATGAAAAGTTTCTGATGTTAAGCTTACAGGAGATATACTACTATTTTTTGTCAAACTGAGTCAAAATGGGAGAAGATAATCAAATGATACATAAAATATCAGTTACTGAATTTCCTTTCATGAAAGATAAAGTCCAGTTTAAAAGCATTTGACACAATATTCACAAATATGATAAAGCTACTTTTAATTCTAAGATGTACATTTTTCATTTTAATGGTTTTGAAATTAAAGCATGATTTATATTTAATTCACATCAAAAGTGACTTGTTGGGCCGGGATTTAGCTCAGTGATTCTGCCACCTGCCTTGCAAGCCCAAGGTCCCAAGTTTGATCCCCAGTACCAAAAAACCCCAAAAAACAAACCAAAAAAGTGACTTGTTTACCACAAGATAGACTATCGAGTAGCAGTATATTGGTGGTAGTCTCCCTGCAAAGTGTGTGACCTCATTTACATAGAAGTTTTCAGTACCCCTTTAAACTCTTAAAACTTATTGAGGCTTCATTAGGGGTTTGATTTATGTGAGTTAAACCTACTGACATTTATTGTATTAAAAACTAAAAGTGAACTTTTAAAAACAAATTACATATAAACACATATTTCGTTATGTGTTAGCAGGGTCATCCCACTACAGGTAGCCTATGGAAAACTGCTCTGGGCCCTGATGAGTGGAAAAGTCAAATAATGTCCTAATGCTGACATTATTATGAAATTTTTTTAACCTTACACCTTAAATGGATTTTATTGTCCCTGAAAATCTGTGGTGAAAGTATTTGTCCATGTAATTGTCTACTTAGTTGAATTAGTTACATTAGTATCATGGCAAGTGGTTAAATTTTGAGTTGAATTTGTCTTCTTTGACATCATTTCAAATTTCTTCCAATATTTTCTGTATTGCTATAGCAATATAGCTATGAAAATTAGTATTTTGAATGTAGAGGGTTGCTTATCACAGTGGTAAAGAAAGTTGGCATGATAGTAGGGACAGTCAGAATTTCTAGGTCTTAAGAGAATTTTTCAAAGCTAGGAAGAATACTCAGTGACTAATTCATGTCTTGTAAAAGACTGACACTTAGACTAAAACATCTGATTCGTCTATTGAAATATGAATTTTAAGATTCAGAAAATATTTTTAAGCTCAGTGGAATATCGAAGAAAGATACAATATGTTAATGTCTGGATAAAGTTATGCATTGTTATTTAATGTAAGATGGCTCTATGCATATTTACTATAGAATTTATTACCTCCCTAAATTGTAATTCCATAGATAGAATTTTAACATTGAGGCAATATAGTACTAGAAGAAATATTTGTGAAACAATTAAGTTGATAAAGTATTCTTTAAAATTATTTGGCCTGTGTTGTGTTTCATCTTTAATACATTGTTGAAGTATCATAGACCTTACGTTAGAGCATTTCCCTGTTCTCTAAAATATTTCTATTGCTTTAACTTTCAAAATCTCTAATCATGCTTTTTTTCTTCTTTCCTTTTTGCTATGAGAAATTAAACCCAGGACCTTGCAGTTACTAGGCAGGCACTGTACTGCTGAGCTATACATCCTTGGCCCTCATCATATTTTAATAGGAAGTGAAATAATTTTAAGAGAAACTGTTGTCCTTTATATTGTTCATCCAAATAAAGAATAAGCAATGAATATACATATAGACTATTTCTGTCCTCCATTTCCAATAGTTTTGAAATATATAAACATATATAGAATAGTAATTAAGAACTTGAAATATAAAATTAGAGAAAGTTTAGTGGAATCTTAGAGGAAAAGAGCATAACATATAAACTGAAGTCAGTTATTATTAACCTTTTGTTTCTTGTATTCATTGCAACCTGCCAGAAGGTACAGTTAATGTTTAATGTACATATCTAGGAAGGAAAATATTTAAAATGCTTTTTCTCTAGACATCATACTCAGATATTTTGGTCTTAGATTTGAGGTAGAGAACCAAGAATCGGTATTTTACTAAAACTTAACTTTTTTGAGTAGGTATTAAAATGACAGCAAAAGGTACCATATATCTAGAATAATTTCATTCCCATCCAATTTAGTCTTATATCTGCCTGCCACCTAAACTTTGCTGTGTTGTGGATCACATCGAGGGCCTCATGCATACTAGTCAATTACTCTACTGTTAATCTGCATCCCCAACCCTTTGCCTGTCTTTTAAGAAATCATCTTTATTAATGTCTTGTGTCTTTCAGGATTTCCTTTATAAAGATATGAGCAATTGCATATATGTAATCAAGCAAAGCATCAAGAAAAAGAAATACTCATATTATCACCTGGTAAAATTTAGTAAGAAGTACACAGTTTGGTCAGTTAAATATTTTTGCCAAAAAATAATTGATCCTGAATATAATCAAGTTTGTCCTCCAAGCTTGTTTACAAGAACATTCGAGAATAAAGGAGCATGTTATTCATTTTATTTTATTTTGCTTTTCTGAGGCAGGAACTTGCTATGTAGACCATTTTGGCTAGGTCCTTGAGTGCTGGGGTTACAGGCATGCAACACCACACTGGTAAGGAGCACGTTAAACTACATGAAGATGCAGTTAGTTACAGCCAAAATGTGGGACATTCTAGAGCTGCTGCCAGTATGGTACCCAGCAGTTATGTGTGGCAAGTTAAATTAATTAAAATTAAATAAATAAAATCACTTTGGTTATATTTCATAGTACACATGGCTAGAGGGTATGGGTTTGAGCAGCAGATTCAAAAAATTCCATCATTGAAGAAAATTTACTGTTCTAAATACTATTAAAATAGAAAAGCTGTATAATTTATAAATTGGAGTGATTAAAATGTAAAAGCAATAAAAGAGAAACAAGTATAGAAAAGATGGGAAAACAAAGCACAGAGTAATATGCTGGAGTTACAGCATAAATTCAGACATAATCAGTAATTATATTAAATATGAATTGACTCACTGATTTTATTAGATGATCAAACCTGGAGGAGGGAATGCACAAAACTCGTTTGTTTGCTGTTTATAACAAATACAAATAAAACAAGAACACTTAGAGCCAGGGATTTAGCTCAGAGGTTCTGCCATCTGCCTCACAAGAGCAAGGCCTTGAGTTTGATCCCCGGTACCAAAAAACAAAAAACAAAAAAACAAGAACACTTAAAGGTGGAAATCAAAAGATGGGAAAGATTTTCCATACAAGTACTAACAAAAAAATACTTGATGTTGCTCTGTTAATGTCTGGTTAAGGTAAGAAGCATTGTTTGGGATAAAGAACCTTTGTCAATGATGAGTTTATTCACCGGGAAGCTACAATAGGAAGATAAAATAGTTTTAATTTTATAAGCATCTGTGGCATGGCCTTAGACACATAAAGTACAAATTAGAATTATTAAAGAATTAGAATTATTAAAGAAAGTAAATTTAGGGCCAGGGATTTAGCTCAGTGGTTCTGCCGCCTGCCCTGCAAGCACAAGGACCGGAGTTTGATCCCCAGTACCAAAAAATAAATTTACAATCATATTGGAAGAATAAATATGTGGTACAGCTGACTGTTTAAAAAGAAGCAGTATGGCACCATGCCTGCCTCTTAAGTGCAAGGTCCTGAGTTTAATCCCTGGTACCAGGTGAAAAAATTTAAAAAGCAGTAATGAATAGAAGATTTATAAGTACTTGCATTGGCTATCTCATAAGGTCATATGAATATTATATTCAACAAATAAAGAATATAAATAAATATTAAAATACCTTTATTTAAAATTTTGAACAAAGAATCTTATATACTCAAAGGCGAGACTTTTCAAAGGTGATCGGATTATGGAGGCATTATAGGTAAACATTATGTTAGGAGGTGGGGCCTGATCAGAAGAGACAGATCAGTGGGGCATGAACTGGAAGGATATATCTCCCTTCCTGGTTCCTCCCTTGACTCTCCCTGCTTCCTGTCTACCATCCCACGAGCAGCTCTGGCATGCTGTCTCGCCTTGGAGCCATCGACTATGGATGAAAATGTGAATTGAAACAAACCTCTCTTAAATTTTGGGTGTAAGATACTGTGTCCCGTGATGAGGAAAGTTACTAAGACATATGCAAGATACTGTTTTAAACTACTGCTTTGTAAGTACAAACTTCAAAATTTGTCATGCAGTCTCATCATCAATTTGTAAGTTTTCTAATGTGTGAATATAGATGTCTCTCCATTTATTTGTGTCATCTTTACTTCAGAAGTCTTTTGTCTCCTTAGTTAGGCTTATTAGTATTTCATTCTTTTCAGTGTTGTTGCAAATGGAATTACTTTCTGAATTTTTTTTATTGCTTGTTGTTGGTTTATAGACACAACTGATTGTTGTATCCTACAAATTTGCAGAATTTATTTATTGGTTCAACAGTTTTCTGTATATAAGAAATTTTTAGGAATTTGTACATAGAAAGTTATATCATCTATGAACAGAAATAATTTTACTTTTACAATTTGAGTGTCTGTTTTCTTTAATTTTTTGACTAGGATTTGTTGTGTTGAAGTGGCGAAAGCATCTCTGGGTTTAATATTTTAATTGTATTTATCAAAAAAAATTATTTTATAACTTCTTCCATTATTTCTTTCCCACAGATGTTCTGGTGTAATTTTGCCTGAAATTGTATATAATTTTACAGACTCATTTAGGAAGTTTGAACGTGTTTCCACTGTTGAACTTATACCTCAAACAACATGGACTATCCCTTCAACTTTAGTGAACGATTTTCCTTATATAGATCTTGTTAGATTTATTCTTAAATGTTGTATGTTTTGAGTCTTGAGTGTATATGGATGCATATTCTGAATCAGTAGTACATATCTCTCCTTTGTTTCTTTAAACCTAATTTTTGGACTTAAAAATAATATCACATTTTGCCAGTATGTGTTTTTTTAACTTGTGTAATAACTTAGTAACCTTTTTCTTAATAGATGTAATGAAGTTAGAGTAGAGGAAGTATGTTTGAAATATGTAAAGAAAACTGAAATAATAATGCTACTAGCCTTAAGATTGTTGGAGATTTCATTTCCTTTTCATGTCTTTCAAATTGTATTCAGTAGAAATACAAAATTCATTTTACATGTGTAATAGCTCATATTTAGTAAAATTGTAATGCCATTTTCTTTATTTAAAAGTACAGATAGACCCTTTTGACTTTAAATTTTCACCTTTACATTATTGCAAAGTGACATACATTCAGTAGAAAAGATACTTTGAATTTTGGACTTTTTCTGGCTTTAGAGAAGTACTTTATGATACTCTTACATGATGCTCAACTATTTGCTAATAATGTAAATGTTCTGAGCATGTTCAAGAGAAGCTAGGCTTTCCTATGATTTTCAGAAGGTTAAATATATTAAATGTACTTCAATTTATGATATCAGTTTAGGGTGAATTAATTGGGATATAACCCTATTATAGGTAGAGGAACATCTGTACAGATAAAAATATATATATAGTTGGTATTTACTATAAAAAGTATATATCAGAATCATTTAAATTTTAAAGTTTATTTAAATTATTTCCTGATGGATTGAATATATCCTCCTAGTAAACATTACTTTTTTCATGATGTCATAATTATGAAATGGAATCATTGTTTAAGATATACATAAAGATCTCTGTATGCTTTTTTTCCATCTCCTTTGCAGTAGAGATTCCATTCTCAAATGATTTTGTACCTATGTCAAGTTTTAGGGAATACTACTATTTTTATTTTTCAAGAACTTTAGAGTTAAAACTTGGAGAATAGGAAACCAACCTTAAGGACATTGTCATTCTTGTATTTCTTTCATGTTTTAATATTTTGAGCCTTGGTAGCTTTTAGGAAATAGCAGATCAGAATGTATCCACTTTAAAAAACAAATGGTTAGACTTCCTTTGAAGAGGGGCTATACTGTGCATTGAATCTAGATCTTTCACACTGAGTTTCATTCCCCAGCCCTTTTTATTTGAGACAGTATTTAGTATCGTTCAGCCAGTTGCCCAGAGATGGTGAGAATTTGTGATTCTCCTGCCAGTGTCCCAGAGTGCTGGGATTACAGACATGTGCCACTGTACCCGGCTATATTTTCTTTGTTCTTGACCAGAACACTTGTGGTATTTTAAAATGTATGAGGAGCCTGGCTTGGTGGTGCATGCCTGTAATCCCAGAGCTTGGGAGGCTGAGGCAGGAGGATCTCCAGGAGTTCAAAGCCAGCCTGAGCTACATAGTGAAACTCTATTTCCAAAAAAAAAAAAAAAAAATGTATGAGGAAATCGTTAAGTTTTTCCTAATTCAAGAATGCAGAGGGCTGGGGATTTAGCTCAGTGGTGCTGCCGCCTGCCCCACAAGCGCAAAGACCCGAATTTGATCCCGGTACCAAAAAAAACAAAAACAGAATGCACAAAGGATGGAGATCATTAGGTACATTGTTTCGTTTGTGTTGTATTTTATATAGGACAGAAAAATAAGCCAGATTTTGACAAAATTTTTATTATAGTCTTTGGTTCAAGGATTTGTTGTTGTTGTTATTGTTTTATTTTAAGCATTTCTGACTTTGATAAAATTTTAACAGTGGAAAATTTTAAATCCTTAACTTACATCTTACTATCTTGTATTGTAATAAAATAACAAAGATTTTTTTCCCCTTGTATCTTCCCTCATGTTTGTCATATTGGAATTAGATGGTAATGTACAGTACACTGCTAATTCTTTTAAATTCAGGATTGATGCCACAAAACCATAGAAAATGAGATTTGATTTCTTTGAATTATAAACTCTTACCTTTATTCTCTCCTTTTAAATAATAAGGAATATTAGGATTCGTATTAAAAGTAGAGCACCCTACAGGTTAAAGTGAAATTTGATTGCTTGCTTAATTCTTTAAAGGGAAATGAGGGATCTGGATTATGTTGAACTTGATAACAGGAAAAAAACGTGGACTCTTAAAAGTGTACCACCATTGTACACTTTAAATATGTGTGTATGTCTTTTAATATCACAGTTTTTTCCCCTCTTTGCCCAAGTTTTCCAAACACTGTAGGCTATAGCAATAAAAAGGTTTCTGAAAGCTTTGTGGAAGTAATGTGGGAGCATGGAGGGGAACTGAATTGAAGGTCAGAGAAGCTGTAAACCTTTGAGTGCGTTTGTGATATGCTGCGCTCTATTGGGAGGCTCTGTATGTATTCAAGCTTGAGAAGCTTGCTAGTAAAAATGTGACCATTAACATTTAAAGTTCCCTCTTTTTGTTAAGAATCTTTTGTAAAAAGATTGATTTTTATTTAAAAGCTGATATTATAATTGTTTCTGGCTGGTTACCAGAAAGACTAAACCTTGATTAGAAGCTTGACACTCTCATCCTTATCTTCTAACCTCTGAAGTGGGAAGAAGGACTGATACAAAGTTCATAACCAAAAGCCACACCATTCATATGTAGCAAAACCTCCCCAAATAATGGGTTTTGGAGAACTTCCTGTATGGCAAAAACACATTGTGCCAAAGGGGCGGCATGCTCATGGAAACCATGGAAGCTTTCATCTCACCTCCTTGTCCTTTGTATCACATTCGTTTGACAGTTCTTGGTTTATATCCTTTACAATAAGCCAATAATAGTAATTAAATGTTTTCTTGAGTTCTTTGAAATATTCTAAAAAATTACCAAACTTGAGGAAGGAACTGCCAAAGAATGTCACCTAGGGTAGCCTCAAATTCCCCATCCTCCTGTCTCACTCAGCCTCCCGTGTGCTGGGATTATGGGCATGTGCCACCATACCAATCCTAAAAAGATCTTTTTTTTTTTTTAAGGCAAAATGGAGAACACAGATAAAAGAGAGTGCAAAATGAGATGATTAAGAGAAAGATTTAAGATCTAAGGCTTAAGAAAGGCGGGAACAGTTGATTCATAGTGAGAATATTAGTTTCATTTATATCACATTTGCTGTGTATATTATTGAAATCTTAAGCACTTACATGTATTAACTTCATCTTTGTGGAAACTTCATGAGTTAGTTATTAAAGTTATTTCATATTATAGAAAGTAGGGAAATTGTCCATGGTCCCGCGATGACTAGTGTTTGAACACAGGTCTTGTGATTTAAGGATCGTTTGTTTGTTTAAATTAATTAACTTATTTTGAGATAAAAGTCTTAGAGTGTTACTAGGCTGGGTTCTAGCAGTCATTCTGCCTCAGCCTCCTGAGTAGCTGGAACTGTAGGCCTGTGCCACTGTGCCAGCCTTCCAAAGTCCACTTTCCTTTGTGTTATACTGGCTCACAATACAGTAATAGAGTCTAAGAAAATCTTTTTAAGAGTTATATGTTGAGGTTACTGTCACAATTTAGGTTGTAGTCTAGAAGAGTGGTGGTGAGCCTATGGCATGGGTGCTGCAACTGACTCTTTGTTATCATTGAAAGCTCTAAAAGGTTCTCCATTACTGGTCTAAACTATATACAGACTGGATAGGGCTTTGAGGGAGAAATCATCTTGAGTCCATAGATATTAAGAGAACTTTTACTTCTTCAACACAAATGTTACTTTTTACATACTACCTTCTTTTGTCCATTTTCCCTGCAACTCCTTTGACTTTTCCTCTACCCTGTTGTCTTAGTGACTTTTCTCATTGCTGAGACAAAACACATGATGCCCACAAGTTAAGGAAGAAAGGTTTATTTCAGCTCACCATTTGTAGATATTTCAGTCCATAATCATCTGGCTCTGAGACAAGGTGTCATGGCGGAGGGTTATCACAAAGGACAGTCCGTGGCAGAATAAGCAGGTGTAAAGCAGTGAAGCAGCAGCAGTAAGCCTCCCTTTCCCTTTTACCCCATTCATACTACAACCCTTTTGGGTAGTGCTATCCA
This sequence comes from Heterocephalus glaber, assembly GCF_000247695.1. Next base: position 383,241 of record NW_004624791.1, read on the forward strand.
CATCTACACTGGGCCTTCCCATTATCCACACCCAGAACTATGCTAAACCAATCAGTGGACTAATTTAGTTATCACACCTTTAATCCACATTTATGCACCCAGATCCAGCCACCTCTGAAAAGCCCTACCTATATGAGTGCATGAGGTTTTGGGGGACATCTAGATACAAGCCATAACACCTGTGCTTGGTTAATTCCTACTGTACTATTAAGACACAACTCTTCCAGAAGTTTTACCAAACCTCACACACTTTTTCCTTCCTACTTGTTTGGGTTAGTGACTTGAAGCAGTATGATCACACATACATATTACCTGTGTGTCTCTGGAACTTTCATTTTCTGATGTATAAAATAGGGAATATTTTTACCTAAAAGGGTTGTTATAAAAATTTAATTAAATTACATAAAGCAGTTACTATAGGGTCTCTATGTTCCTTTACTAAACCTAGTTGTGCATACTTTGTATTTTAGGGACTTCAGAATATAGTAGTAATAATGGCCAGTAATCTCAAGGCTGAGATGTCAAGGAAGATAGCAACAATCTGGTAGTTCTTTACTGCTGAGAGTTAGTTGATCGATCACTGGGCTTCTAAGAGATTGATCACAAAAACTTATGTGAAGAACTAAAATCCTCCAAAATCTTTTTAAAGTGTTGACATGATACTAAAAAAGTTTAGGATTTTGGTTTTTGGATTGAGGATGCTCAACCAATGAAAATTTTACATATTCCAAAATCTGAAGGAAAAAAAATCCAAAATTTGAGATTCTCCTGGTCCCAAGCATTTTGGATAAGGGATACTCAATCTGTATACTGTTAAGGTATTGGAGTGAGGACAAAAGTAGGGAGAACAGTTAGGAGACAGTTGTAATAACCCAGGTTTAATCAGAACAAAATTAGTCTACCCCCTCCCCCCCATGAAACCCATGGCCTCGATCATGCTAGGTGGAACATCTCTCCTCTCCCTCCTTTCTTTGGATTTGTACTTTTCTTTTCCTTTTTTTTTTTTTTTTTTTTTTGACACATTCTCAATGTAGCTCAGGCTGCTCTTGAACTTGGTATTGACTCCTGCCTCAGCCTCCCAAGTGCCAGGATTACAGGCCTGTGTCACCAACACACAGTTGGAATGACCTTTCTGATAACATTTAGTGTTCATTCTCTGGGCATATTTATATGGTTTGAATGGCTCTCTATGTTCATGACATAGTATTTCCTCTTTCGTTAAATTGTTCAACCGTTAGAAATTTAACTGCTTCATATGCTGATTTTTCCCCATGTTTTTCATCAGTATAATGCACACAAACTGTTTTGATTTCTCTTGCACTACACTTGAATTAGGTGAATATTTTTTTTCTCTTCAGGTTTGTCTTTATTACATTAATTTTCCTATTTCTCTTTTGTTAAGTGATCTAAAATAATCCTATTTAAGACACAAAGAAAAATCTTAGTTATAAAGATTGATTTTATTAGAAGTGATCAATATCAACAAAATTTTTGGTTTTATTCTTTTTTTTTGGTTAATAGCTTTTTTTGAGTTATAGTTGACAATAAACTGCACATATTTATTGACATGTATAGACACTGTACTGAAAATAATAATTATATCTTAACCTGTGAAGTATCTGTTTTAATCTCTGCATAATTTTAGTCTACTTCTGTCACTACAATTAGTTTGCATTTCCTAGAATTTTATATAAATATAATCATACATTATACACTTTGTTAATATAATCATAAATTATACACTCTGTTACAGATTCTCAAAATTTAGGTTAGTCAGCTATTTTGATTTTAGTGTTCTAATAGGTTGGTAAAGGTATCTAATTGGATTTTTACATTTGTCAATTTTCATTTATTTACTATTCACATATCTTCTGTAAGTATCTCATCTTTACCCATTTTATTAGTTTTGTTACTGAATTTTGAGAATTCTCCATGTAATCCATGATCAAAATATGTATTTTGCAAATACTTCTTCCAGACATTTGTCTTTCCATGTTATTTGAACCAAAGTTGTTAGTCTTTTTGAAATCTAATGTGTTGTTGTTGTTGTTTTTTAAATGTACTATACATTCTTTAATGAATATGATTTCACAGTATTTTTAGTGAGCTTTTGGTGTTTGTGTCTTTCCTGGAATTTGCTCATTTCACCTAAACTGTCGAAAAGTTGTTTATAATATTCTTTCACTATTGTATTAATAATTATAGAATCTGTAGTCATGCTAGCTTTCACCTTCCTTATACTGGTCTTTCTCCTGATTAGTCTGGCTAGAGATGTTTCCTGCATTAGTCAAAGTGTACCTTGACTAGATTGTATTTTCTTTTCCATTTTTTGGAATTCACTTAATTTACATTCTGTGTCTTGCATCAATAGTGTTTGGGTTTGTGATCTCTTACCATTGTCATTACTAAGAAGACAGAAAATTTATCATTGTGGTTTTGTAAAAAGGTAATTGAATTATTAGTTACACCTTCTGTTTCAGTGAAACCATCACTTCTGATTTTCAAATTCTGTATGCTTAAAGAAATTGAATATTGCTTAAGATTTATATATGTAGAAAAGGATATTTATTGTGTTTCTATAACTTGGTAGATTGATAGTCTAATGAGCTCAGATCAGTTAATGAAATCACATCACCCTTTTTTTTAAGTGAGATTCCTGAGTGAGAAAAGCTTTCAGTTACATGATTATGTAACTTAAGATTGTTGTGAAAGTCGTTTAATGGATGTTTATGGGATTTGTGAGGTATTTTCTTAGATTGGTGTCTGTGAATTTCTGTGTTTCCATATAATCTAAAGCTGTACAATAAGCACCAGTGATGTTTTATGCTTCTTACAGATAATTTAAGCCTGGCATGTTCAATTGTGTTTCTAAAGCTTGCATCTAAAATTTTTGTACCTTTTTCTTTCGTATTTTCTCATTAATGACAGTTATGCTAGATGTTGGGGTTATATTGATGTTCCTTATTCTTGAAGAATTTAGAATTACTTCAGTTAGACATTGAGTTTGGCTGCATTTTAGTGAAATTCCAAATAACAATTGTTAAACAAAGTTAAGTTTTCCTTTTCTAACAAGTCCAGAAGTAGACACCTAAGAGTTGATAATAGTCACTTAAGGATGCTCTGTTGAAGACAAGGCAATTCTGTTGGTCTGTCTCTTATTGTCAGTTATAATAGATGGTATTCTGCCTTCTTTAGTTTTGCTCCAGTAGAGAAGGAGAAGGAAGCAGAAAAGGATAAAAATGTTCATATCATCTTAGTTAAGGAGCATTTTTTTCCGGAATCATGTGACATTGCCATCTCTGTCTGCCACCATACTGGGACATTTAGGGTAGGGCACTACTGCCCCTAATGAAAGCAGCAGTAGAGGGATATTGTATTCACTACCTGAAATTCATTCCCTGGCCACCACTATGCTTTCAAGGGCCTTCTCTTACCACCTGTAGGTTGATTTTTATGTGTTCTATATCTAAGCCTCTTCTAAATCCATGAACTACAGGATTTATTCTTAAATGTGTCAGTACATCAGTCATACCCCTGTATTTCCCACTGCCTTTTATTTTTTTTCATCAATAACTAATTTGGTCATTTGAATAAGATACAATAGTAAACCTCTTCAAATGCTTTCTTAAAGGTGGGAGGTAATTGATCTATACAAAACAGCAGGTAACTTACTCTAGCCATAACCTTTTATTGTTCATGCTCTTCCATTACTTTCTTTTACAAGCTAATAGATATATACTTGGTTATAAAGTCTGTAATTCCTAATTTTGTTTGCTTTTTGTTACCATCAGCATTGATTTTGTTGTCCTCTAATACAGACTACACAGTTATATTTTCAACATTAGTCTGTACCTATTCTTTTATTCAGATATAACGTAATAAAAATTTCAGTCTTTTAATGTATACAATTTAGTTTTGTGTATTACAGAATTATGCAATGTGACCACTATGTAATTTTGGAATACATTTCAGTTAATTTTTATATGATGTGACATAAGGGGCTAATTTCATCCTTTTGTACATGGAGAAAAACCAGTTGATTCCCTACTAATTCTTGAGGAGACTGTTCTTTTCCCATTGCATTGCCTTGGTACCATACTAACTTTTTTAAAAGACAATTTTGGAAGTAGTGTGTAAATAAACAATTTTTTATACTTACGTTGAATTTGGCATTTAGAAGTGGGATGGGGTTGTTTAATTCTTAGGTAAGAGCGTGGTTTTTGTCTATTTTCAGTGATTAGGAAAGGAAGTACTTTTTAGTAGGAATTCTGAACATTCTGAACATAGATATTAAGAATGGATGAGTTTGGGCCAGGGATTTAGCTCATTGGTGTTGCCGCCTGCCTCACAAGCACAAGGTCCCAAGTTTGATACCAAAAAAAAAAAAAAAAAAGAATGGGTGAATTTAAATATTCCTGAGCCATTCACCTGGAAATCATGGAATTATAGGTAGTCTTTATTTGACATATGATACTTGTTCCGTCAGCTTGGGTCCCAGAGTTACAAATATCTGTCAACAAGGAATGAACATAGAGCCTGAAAAAATAAATTTTATGTTAAACTACAGACTTTTTGTAGTTCATTGTTAAAAGCTATACTTTCCCTGTTACCCATCTATTTTAGAAGTATTTAGATAAAAAGCAAAGGGTAAGAGAACAAAAATATGTAGTCATCAATAATTAGCATTTTGGAGGTTTAATTTCTTGCCCTTTTCCTCTTTTCATTTCTCTTCATTGTTCTTAATTTCTTTTTTTTCCCTTGTTTTTGTTTCCAGAGTAACAAACTGGGAAGATAATTATGACCAGTTTAACTTCAACTAAAGAGTAGCTTCATTTCAGAACTTGTTTCTGCTTATAGTCAAAAAGTTTCTAGTCTATGCCAAAACCCTGCTTTTTTCTTTGTTTGTTTGGTACCAGGGATCGAACTCAGGACCTCACACTGACCAGGCGGGCGGTGTGCCACTGAGCCATCCCTGGCCCCCAAACCCTGGTTTTATAGAGGAAAAATTTAGTCCCTGTTTCTTAGGAAAGGAATTTTTTAGGATTGAAATTTGATGAACATACAACTGTTTTCTTTGTCATGTTGAGCCCTGTTTATATCAAATAAAATCTTTTGCAATTTGTGTGAAATACTTTAGGAAGTTTTATCTTTTTTTTCCTTCAGTTTCCACAAATTTATTAAAATTGACATGTTTACTCTTCTCTTCAATGAGAATCCATCCAGCTGCCTTTGTAAGGGCAAGCTATATGCCCACTGATGCTATAGTCCTTAAAGACTTCAGGATAACAAGGTTTACCTCCACTTTCCCAATTGTGAGTTCTTAGCACTGTAGAGTAACAAACATTTTATTCCATAAGTTAAACTGCGTGCAGTGCTAGAATTGTCTAATCAAAGTTCAGAAAATTTCCTTAGTAGGTATATTTACATAAGGGAAATTTTCTCCCAAAGGAAAAAAATTTGTATTTTTAAGGTGACCTTTTTTGGTTGGCTTACCCCACTCTCCAAGTATCAGTGCTTTCTTAAAACTTGTAATGTTTGGTAAAGTAATTGATCATCTTACCTATGTTTTAAAGGCTTGTAGATAAAAAATAGTATTTCAGTGTGGCTACCTTTACTTACATACATAAAATATTATAAACCATTACACTTTTTTTCATGATACTTTTTAACGATGATGTTCTAAGGTTATTTTAAAATGTATTATTTTGAAGGAAATGACAGAGATAAAAGGATCATTAAAAGACATCAGAGCAGTGCCGGGGGTTTAGCTTAGTGGTTCCACTGCGTGCCTGGCAAGCACAAGGTCCTGAGTTCGATCCCTGGTACCAAAAAAAAAAAAAAAAAAAAAAGATATCAGAGCAATAGTTTTCATACTTGATAAAAGTATGTTTACAACAGTGTTCTATCAGGAATAGGGGTGAAACTAAGTACATTGATAATTTTGATTGATTGATTGATGCCCAGGATCAAGCCCAGGGCCTCACAAGCACTTTTGCTGAGCTATGCTTCTAGCCCAAATCTTCTCTTTTGGAAAACAAAACCAATAAAATAAATAAATAAATAAAAACCTTCTTAAATTAGATAGAGTAAGGGTTTTCTAAAATTAGTGGTAAAAAAATAACTATCCAATCTCTTAACCTTTCCTGTGAATTGAGATTTTTGTAAGTATAGCTATCTGTGGTTAAGGTATCAAGAGCTAGAAATAGGTTTACTGTCTTTTTATATCTCATACTTTACAACTATCTTTAAGAAATAAACTTTTTTTTTTTCCTTTTTTGGAAATGACATCTCCTATGTTGCCCAGACTGGTCTGGAACTTCTGGGCTTAAGTCATCTCTTAGATCCTCTCAAGTAGCTGGAGCTTACAGGCCAGTGCCACTGTGTCTTGGCTAAGAAAAATTTAAACACATTATATGTCATACATCCTTATACATCTTACTGAAAAATAAATACATAAGAACAGTGTGGAAAAATACAGCATAAGAATGTTAAAATTTGTTTTTAAACTTGTATACTTTTTTTTTTTAATGCTTGCTTATTTGCTTTGGTGCTGAAGATTGTAACTTACCACTGAGCTACACTCCACCCTGAGTGTTTGTTTTTCTCTCCTAATTTATGTATAAACATTGACTTTCAGTGGAGCTGTGTCCTTGGCCTTTAAAAATTGCCAAATTGAAGAACATTGATTCCCACTGGATAAATTTCAGTTGAAGGGTATGCATTTGCAGAACTTGTGAGACAGCACATGTTTATCTTTTCAGGTTTGACTCACATTTTGTTGCATGCAGTTTGTGTAGTGTTTAGAGAAGTTCATTGGCAGTTACTTCTTTGTAGATTGTATATAGACTTCATCTCCTAAGATCTAAGCCACCACTGAATTTTATACTCTATTTTAAAATTCAAATATTTGGATTTCTGGCCTCCCCTGCATGCCTGTCAAGATTTATTTTTAAATTTCTGTATAATTAAAAATATACAAATAAGATTGTCATGTCAGTGAAAAGGAAATATATTAATTGCAGTTTTTCAACATTAAGTCTACATCTATACTTATATTTTACTTTAGGTTCTTGTGTTTTCCTCTTTTCATTTACTTTTTGCCTATAAAAATGGATACATTCCTAAATTACAATTGTAAATCATCAGAAATGACAGTACATATGTAGTCCCTTTGCATTACAGCAATGCATGTTTATGTTTACTGTAGAATAGAAATTATAGAAAGATGTTCTCAAGTTGGTGAGTACTACAGTTTGAATGTGTAGCCTGAAAGTTTATGTGTTTGAAATTTAATCCTCAAATTTATGTGCTAATGGTATTTGGAGATGTAGAGCCTTTGAGAAGTAATGAGGATTAGCTGAGGTCATGAGGGTGGGGCCCTCGTGTGGCATTGGCTTTATAAGAAGAAAAACAGCTAGCATGCTCTATCTGTTTTGCCATGCACTGCCATCAACTATGCTATGAAGCAGGGAGAAAGCCCTGAGAAGATGCTGTCACTATGCTCTTGAACTTCACAGGCTCCAGAACCATGAACCAAATAAACTAATATTCTTTGTAAATTGCTGGGTCTTAGGTATTTTGTTACAGGAACTGTCTAGCGGCCACAGTCAAAAGCTGAGAGGTTGAACATTTCAGCAAGGGGAATAGAGGCAAAAGAATTTGTAACTCACTTATCTATTGCATTCAGTTCAGAAAAATGTTTCTTGATGTTCCGTTGTACATTTAAATGTGGTTTTATACTACCTCCAAAATCCATCATTAGTTTTATTTCTCTTAGCAGAGATAATCAAGTGTTAACAAAGAGTTTCCTCTTGGCAGTTGAGCACCCTAGTACCTTTTTGTTAAGAAATTTTGGGGCCAGGGATTTAGCTCAGTGGTTCTGGTGCCTGCCTTGAAAGCCCAAGGTCCTGAATTCAATCCTCGGTACCAAAAAAAGCAAAAAACCCCAAGAAATTCTGTTATCTCTATCACCATAATTTGCAGGTTGAAAAATGATAGATCTGTTTTATTCCAGGTAATAATTTTTACATTACTTAGAAATTACGTTAGAGCAGGGTGCCTTAACCACTTACCAGTCCAATTATTTAAATACAGGATGACTGAAAATTGCTATTTTTTTGTTAAAAGATAATATAACATGAAATATAAAAATGACAGTTTTATCAAATTTATTCAGTATAAGAATTGACTCGACATGATGGCTGCCTGAGCAATGCTCAGGATACTCATTATATAAACAAACTGCTACCATTTGGGGTAAACTTCTGTGTGGTTAAAATGGCACTGATCTTTTTGTTTAAAAAATTGTTTTATATGAGGAAATGTTTTCTTCATTTATACACATGGATAGTGTATCTGATAATGGTATTATAATGCCCATATATATAAAGACCTCCTAAAAACCTCAACAACAGAAAAACAACTCAGTTTAAAAATGAACAGAGAATATGAATAGAGATGTCTCCAAAACAAGATAATAGAAACTGTCCAATAAACCCATGAAAAGCCCCTCAGTATCTTTAGTCATTAGGGAAATGTGCAAGAGAACTACCATGAGCTGCCATTTACTTGGATGGCTATAATTAAAAATGAAAAGAACAACCAACAAATGAGACCCCAGGAAAATAGCAGGTGTTGGCAAAGATGTGGAGAAATTGAAACTTTTTACATTGTTGATGGATATGTAAAATGATGCAGAAGTCAGTTTGCAGCATTTTCTTAAAAAGTGAAAGCCGGAATTACCGTGATTCATCAGTTTAACTCCTAGATATATATCCAAAAGAATTGAAGGTATAGTTTCAAATATATACTTGTTTGCCAGTGTTTAGTGCAGTATTATTCACATTAGTCAAAAGGCAGAAGTCACTCAAATTTCCAAAAACAGATAACTTGATAAATAAAATGAGGTATATTCATAGAAAAGGATATTATTCAGCCGTGAAAGTAATGATGCTCTGAGACATACTAAAATGTGGATAATCCTTAAAAACTGTATGTTAATAGAAGTAAACTCGGGCCGCGGATTTAGCTCAGTGTTTCTGCCCCCTGCCTTGCAGAAAAAAATAGAAGTAAACTCTTGGAAATAGGGAAGAGGATGGGAAGCTGGAAGTGAGAGGGGTATAAATGGACTGAAAATTACTGACATATGTTTTATGTGTGTACCGGTTCCCCAAAATAAATGTCATTATCCTATAGTACTAACATGTACTACTAAAAAAAAAGGAAGCAAAATAAGCCAGACACAAAAGGACAAATATTGTATGCTTGCACTCATAGGAATTTTCCAGAACAAGCAAATTCATAGAGACACAGTATATACTAGAGGTGAGGAGGGGCTGAAAAAAGAGAAGAAGGAGTTACTGTTTAATAGATACAAGGTTTTTCTCTTTGGGATGATGTAAAGTTTTGAAAACAGTGGTAATTGTACAAATATTATGAAAGTAATCAGTGCCACTGAATTACACACTTAAAATGGTTAAAATGACATTGTGAGTATATATACACTACAGTAAAAGAACAAACACACTTGACTACCTGTTCATTAAACTCCCCTCAATGCAATATAAAATTGCAAAATCGTATCATTCATTTGACTGTTGTATGACTATGATACAGCCTTTCTAAATTCCACTGTTTCTTTTCATGGTAATCAAATTCAGGAAGCATATTACTGTCCAATTGCTCAAAAGCATGTAGTTGGGGAGTCTGGTAGAACATTTAATGTTCATTGACTAGGTCAACAGGGGAATCTGGTGCTTGGAAAAGATAGGAATAGAATTAATGTCCTGAAGAAAAGTGCTTAGGTTGATTGGAAAATGTAAACATTCTAGGTAAAGGGAGTGCTGTAAGCAAAATGTGAAATAGATCTACCAATTGATATATTGACTTGGGTAAATAACAAATGTTTTTCTTTTTAATATTTCTTTATTGCCATTAAGATTTTTTAAGTATAAATAAACATCACTTCACATCTTTTTAAAGCTTTTAAGATTTGAAACATAACTATATTAATCTGTTAGAATTGCCCTAACAAAATATTGTAGACAGGGTTAACTTAAAAAATTTCTACAAAATTTCTACAGTTCTTAGAGGCCAGAGTTCATAATCAGGCTTTAAGGAATGGTTTCTCAGTGTCTAAGGTCTCCTTCAACGTTTCTTGTTATTGATTACTTATGTCTTCTGGTTTGTTTTGTTTTATTTCTTGGGTTTGTTTTGTGTTTTGCTCACTAGAGAGGTTTACTGATTTCAGTAATGTTTTCATTGCTCGTTTTATCAGTCTTGTGGGATGTTTGTTTTATATTTTATTAATTTCTGCTCTAATCATTCTTGTACTTTCACAATTTGTCTATTTTGCACTTCTGCTTACTTGATGTTGATTCTTAGCTCATTATTTTCTGGCTTTTCTAAATTTGTGCATGTAAATCTTTAAATTTCTGTCTTTGTTCTTTAGCTGTGTTATGCAAAATTTTGGTATAGTACTTTCATTAACATTTGGTTTTACAGGGATATCTATAAATAATTTTTATTTATTGATTCTGCTGGGTTTTCTTCATGTTACCTTCTTATGTGGTTGGTTATCTTTGATTTTGTTCTGGGCCCTTTATTTGAAAAAATAGTTGTAGAAAGCCTGGCATCATGTTATCTTAATAAGGATTTATATTTGTTTCACTCTGGTGTCTGGCAACAAAAATAGTTTGGTTACCTCTGATTATCCTATTCTTAGTATGATTTGAGATTTTTCTGACCCATGTTTATTATTCAAAAGTGGACTGGAGACCATGTAAAATATGATTTAATTCTAGATCACTGTTGCTCCTGGGATATAGTCATTTAGAATTCCAACTCAGGGAGTTTATCATGGTCTTTCTTTGGTGGACTCTTGATTGGGATTTTGTCAGATCTCTCCAGGGGAAGTGACCAAGTAAATTTTTTGCCTTTCACAAATCTTGGGGCAAAAGTAGCTGATACTGTTTTGCTTGTTTATTGTCTGGGTTTGTTATGGCTTCAGATTCATTGCTCAATAACTGCTGGATGTCTTGTTACTGTTTGGCTTTTAAAAAACTCTCTAGTTTAAAATATATTGCCAGGGATTGGTGGTGATCTGAAATATACACACACAGGAGCAAAAACTCCCACATGGTATTGTAGTCATTTGTTTACATATATGACTTTTTTCAATATGGTGTCCTTTTATTGTATGTAATTAAGCTCATTATAATTCACATGCATAATATGTACAATGAAAATATTGATGGTTTGGGCGTGGCTTTAAAAAATTAAATTCATTTTTGTTGCACTGACAAGGTAAAATGAGAATGAAAGTTTGTTTTATTTCATATAATACTTTCAGTATTAGACACAATAAACTTGAATGTTATAATGTTGGCAGTGGAAAATCATGGAGTAATTTCTGAACAACTAGTTTATATACATAATCCAATAGAAGTTCTGCAATATTATTATAATCCCAGAAACCATTTTATTGTCCACTTGCTTCCTTTTTAACATTTTTAAACAAGGTAGAAGATTCCTATGTAACATAAAAGTGTTAACATTAAACTTTGAAAAGCTTCAAATAGTCACCTGATCATTCAGATTTGGCATTTAGCGCACTTACTTCCTGACAGCCATTTGGCAGAGTCCTTTCTCCCTCTTCCTCTTTGCTCCTCTCTCCCTTTTTCTCTTTTTCTCCTCTCTCCTTCCCTCCCTACCCCTCTTCCACCCTTCCTTTCCCTTCTCTTCCCTTTCTCCCTCTTTCCTAAGAGTGATCCAAGGACATTGCATGATAAGCATCTACTGTACTGAACTCAGCCCAGCCTCCTGGCACACTGTTTTGATCTAGGATTTTAAACTATCTATTTATAATTGGGTGGTCTTATATTTTTAAGAAAGCATATTTTAAATCTTTGTCACTATTTTGTGACTATAACGTTTACCAAAATTTTGACAACAATTTGAGTATTTAACCATTATAGTCTGGTACTTTGAAGGGAAAAGTATTTTAACTTACATTTAGCATTAATCTTTTTCAAAAAGGACTCAATTTAGTACAACACACCTTGAGCTGCTTGTAACAATTTTTTAATTCTTTGCTAATTGTACTCAATTACTTGTTTAATCAGTCAAGTTCTCTGAATTGTAGAGTATGGAATGTTTTCAAGATAATTTGGGTAAACAGATTTTTGCAAAGTAGGTGACATAGTCACTTTGGTTACAGAAAAACTAATGTTTTTCTAACAGGTTTAGTTTTAACTATGACTTCTTGAAAATTCACTGTGAATATGAACTAGATGCAAAATGAATTTCCTACTAAATTAATCAACTTTTAACACATTTTCAGACTTGCAGAAAAAAACTATACCTATAAGTAATACTTTAAATTTCATTTGGACATACAGCACTTTTTGGAGTGTTATTTAAAAATCAGTTACCAAATGGAAGGTAGAGTTTTATATACATACTAGGTGAACATAGTAAACATAATTTTACACTAAAATGCAAATTGGATTTTATAAGCATTCTTTAAATGTGTGAACTCTGTGATAATAAAGGGGTTAAGCTTTGCTATAATTTATTGCAAAGCGAAGTTGTGTTTCATTACTTATGTAAAATAATGTTCTTTGTTTAGCTTCTTATAGTGCTTAGGAGAATTGTGTAGTTCCATTGATTGGTTCCAAGCAATGGAAATCTGACCTTTAGCAGATGTTTGAGAAATTGCCAGCACAGCATGATCAGCCAGCTAGACAGTTTTCCCCTTGTCATTTGACAAGCCTTTCATGGTTTAGTAACATGCCAAAGAAATGTTTAAACTTTTTTCATAATATCAAAAGTTTTGTAAAATATTAAACATGTTGGCAAATACTGATAAAGTGATACATGACTTTTTTGCCCAAACCATGGATTAAATTCAACTAATTTTTAAATATTCACTATAAAAATCCTAGAAAATCCTTACTGTTGAGTGAATAATATTTTATATCAAAATGTAAAATATTTTGCCTGTGAAATTGTTTTTAGGGCTTGATGTGTCCCCCCCCCCCATCATTTTGTCTTGTACGATTTAAATATTATTTCAGGTTTCTCTTAGTCTTCTCATTTAGTATTAAGTGTTTATTTAGTTGTATCTTTTTAAAATATAGACTTTATGCACCACATGACCATTACCCTTTCTGGAACTTGAATCCACATTAAAGTTTATTCTCTGAAGGATGGTATTTTTTGACCATGTGATAGGTTCAGCTGTGTGGTTGTGGGAGTTTAGCAAGAACACTGTAAGCTCTGTTTTCTTCATCGATTGAGTGTACAGGATGAGGGAGAAAGGAGTGCCTTAATGTTTGAGAATTAAGTGATGAATTGACAGTGCCAGCAGTTGCCAGACTGGATCTTTCCCTGCAGGTGCTGGTTTTCCATAGGGCATTGCTGTTACTTTTCATTGTGTTAGATATGGAAAGATTTTAAGAAAAGTTTAAGGAATACAATCTTATGTTTTGTTTTATGGTTTTGTAACCATTTTGTATAAGTCAGGTTTTATGCAGAACTAGTTCTTCCGTAAGACTATGATTTCTAAGATGTTGGTGTGCATATCACTTTTAAAATGTAAAAAGATCTTTTTAATGTTATATCCGATATCAAGAGTTTCAAGGATATCCCAGACTAAAATTTTAAAAATCATACAACTCTGCTATAGTTTTGTTACATCCACCTGAATCAAACTAATGATCAACTGTTCATATATAAAACCAGTTTCATATGTTTATATATAAAATCTTTAAAGAAAGTGGAATTGATCATTGTTTTGTTAGTAATTACATTAATTATAATCTTTAAAATTAGTACTTTCTCATAAAAGTCACAGAAGATCTTATTAAATGGGAAGGGTCATACATATTAGACTTACTGCTTTAAAAATTGATATTAATCCCCAAGATTGGTGGGCAGAAAAAGAATAGATAAAGCACTAAATTTTATAAGTTTAATTCTGATGAAGTATATAGATCTGATCTATATTTGTTATAATATATACTAGTAAATAATTTTATATGAAGAAAAATTATGTTCGTAAGTGAGGTTTCATAAGTAACCATATTTTTAAATATAGCTGCACTTCTAAATTTTTCATTTTCGAGCTAGTGAAAGGGAGTTATATCTTAAGAGGTGATTATGTTTACAGTTGTCAGTAGTACATAAGGAAAAAGTGCATTTAATCCAGTTCATTCTGGAAGCCTTGTTGGGAATACAAACCTATTTATCAGTTCATTTAACACAGCTGACTTTCTTCTAGTGTTGGAATAGTTTTTTTACATATATTTTCACAGGCTGACTTTTTAAAATATAGATTCTTACATTTCTTTGTAGTAGAATCACACTTATCTTTTGGGCAGAGTGTTCACATTATTAAAATCATAAGAAGGGGCTGGGGATTTAGCTCAGTGGTAGAATGCTTGCCTAGCAAGCATGAGGCCTTGGGTTTGGTTCTCAGCACCAAAAAATTAAAACAAAAACAAAAACAAAACAAAAAAGCAAAAAATCATGAGAAAATTGCAGAAACAAACACTGGCCTTATGACCTGGTTGAGAACTGTATTTGAGGTTTCTAAATCAGAAGAAATAATGCAAAATGAAGTACGTCTTTTTTTTTTTCTTTTGTACTGGGGATGGAACTCAGGACCTTGTGCTTGCGAGGCAGGCATGGTGCCACTGAGCTAAATCCCTGGCCCTCAAGTACACTGTTGAATGTTAAAAAATGAAACTTCACTAAACACATTAGAAAATTTTTTCTAAGTTTTCTTAATTTTTAATAGTTTTTGAAATATGTACTATTTATAGTACACTTTCTAAGAAGTCCAAACATCTTTGTAAAAGTGGGTATTTATCACTCTTTACCTCTGATTGTTTCCTAGATAGAATCAGTTATTTTTCTTAATTCATCTGAGACTTAGCAATATTTATAATTTTGAAATCCTATAATTTTCACCACAGATAACTTATAATTTCAGTTTTAAATCTAAATTGAGGAAGAAATCCATAGAGAAATGTTTCTTATTATGTTTAAGGAATTATTTTATTTAGATTTGTTAGCATTTATTACCCTTTCATTCAGAAAAAATCTGCCATTAGCCATTATCTTATTTATCTCTTGATAGCTTTTTTAAAAAGTGTGTGTGGGGAGGGTATGAGGGGGTGTTGGTATGTGGGATCCATCTGGCAAAATAGAAGAAAAGTTATCCAGCAAGGGCTTTTTTCCCCTCACCAGGTAGGATTTTAACAAACTGTTCTAATAAAATTAAAGAGTTCCTCCTTCCCAGTTTCATAAACTTTTCTTCCAGTAGGATATTATGCATTCTCTCTTGAAACTTGGCTTAGGAAAATCCATCTTAAAAAATTACACATACTAAGTTATAGCACTAATTTAAAGAATATTTAGCTGGGTGAATTTCTTCAATTATTAAATATCATATATTTAAGATGGCAAACCACAAAAAGAAGAATAATCTGTTTTGGTATTTAACAGCAGACCTGTAAAACTTAAAACTGTTCTATATCATCAAAATGGTAGAAAGTTCTTTGATCTGTTTTTCTATTATCTCTCTAAGGTGAATCACAGACACACAGATACACATGCACACACTTGAAGACAAAACTTCTCTTAGATATTTAAAAATTATATTTTATATCTTTCTATCTGATTGAAATGGTGTAAGTCTTTTTTTTTTGGTACCAGGGATCAAACTTGGGATCTTGCAAGGTAGGCAGTGGCACCACTGAGCTAAATCCCTGGCCCAAAATGGTGTAAGTCTTAAAATAGCACTAAACTACTCAATCTTTCAAGGCTTTTATTTAGCAAGTATTTTTATAAAGGTACTTTGATGTGTGTACACTGTATGTTTTGGCCTTATTTCTCTTAATTAAATCATGTATCTAGTACATACTATTTGTACATACATAGCTCTTTGACTTTTTAAAAAGCAACATTTTTTTTTTTTGGTACCAGGATTGAACTAGGAACTTTGCACTTGTGAGGCAGACGGTGGAACTACTGAGCTAAATCCCTGGCCCCAAAAAGCAACATTTTTATCTACTCTTGTAACTGACACTTAGATCAAAATGTTTTTAAAACAGCATGCATAACTTGGTACTGAATTCTGAGATCTGAGTTCTGTCACGAAGATGAGGCTTGCCTGTTGAACTTAACATAAATGGAATCACTGAACAGTTCATTAACCTCGGTATAATATCAATTAAATTTATGTATTAGTTTCTTAGAGATATCATAACAAATCTCCAGAAATGTATGGCTTAATTCAGCAGAAATTTATTTTCTGAGTTCTGGAGGCCAGAATTCCTAAATCAACCTGTTGGCATACCAGGCTCCTTCTGAAGGTTCCAAGGGAAAAACCTTCCTTGTCTTCTATAAAAATGTAACCCTGGGGCCGGGGATTTAGCTCGGTGGTTTTGCCACATGCTGGGCAAGCACAAGGACCCGAGTTCGATCAGTACCAAAAAAAAAATGTAACCCTGATTCTCAGCTTGTGCTTTTTTTTTTAGTGTATGTGCTGCCAAAGCGAGCACTCTTAGCTTGTGCTTTTAAGAATTGTGAGAAAATTCTTTTGTTTGCTAAGGCATCAAGTTCTTTTTGGTCATTTGCTAACAGCACCCCCTAGGAAACTCATGAATTTATCCAAACTACTGGATCTACCAGCAGCTCATTCTTTTTATTACTGTGTAATATTCCATTGCATAAGTACATCATTATTTAATTGTTCTCACAATGATGGACATTTGGATTGTTTCCAGTTTTTTACTTTTGAATTAAAGTCTGTTTTCTTGTTAAGTTTGTCCATTCTGATAGGTGTGGAATAGTATTTGAATGTAATTTAAATTTGTATATCATTTATGGGTGATATGGTATGTTTTCATATGCTTCTTGGCCATTTCATTTTGCATTTCAATGCAGTGAAATTAATGCATTTCATTTTGGCAGATTTGTACATGCACATAACATACTTTAATTATTTTCACCACTCTTATCACACACACCCCTGACCCACCCTCCCAGTATGTCCTCATTTTGGTGTGCCTGATCGTATCTAATACACATTTTAAAAACTTTATTATTATCTTTTTCTCTTTGATTCATAAGAGGTCCTTATATGGATAGATAGATATATAAAGATAAAAATATATAGATACAGTATTGGTCAACTTTCTCCTTGCTGGTACAAAATGCTTGATACCCAGAACTTAAAGTAGAAGTTTATTTTGGTTCACTGTTTTAGAAGGTTCAAATTGAGGTCCTCAGGTTCCAAGGCAGAAACTTCATGGCAGAACGGTGTGGTGGAGTAAAACTGCTTAGTTCCTGGCAGATAGGATGCAGAGTAAGGGAACAGCACCAGAGAGAAAAGGACCAAGGACATGATAATAGTATCCAAAGTACACCTCTGTGACCCCAGACACACCCAGAAATATGCTTTAGTAAAGCCAGTCAAATTTTGAAACTAATCAAATTGATAGTTCAGCTTAACTGTCAAATATATGTGTATATGACAGTAGGCCTAAGACTAGAATGAGATGAATTAGGCACCTAGCATGCAAATTTAAGGAGAATCTATTCTTAATTCCCCCTGATCCTGGATTGCATTTCCCCAAAGCATGCCTGTGGTTTACTCTAATTCAAAACTATCCAAATAGACTATTCCCTCATTAAAAAGGCCACCATATCCACAATAGGTACCTCATTCTTCCTGTCATCCTAAACACTTCTATTTTTTACCATAATATTTATTACCAGTCGCCACATACTTATGCATATGCTTTCTTATTTGGGCCTCTTGCCTGTATCTGGAAAATATATATATGTGTGTGTGTGTGTGTGTGTGTGTGTGTGTGTGTGTGTGTGTGTGTATTTAGAATATTTGGAGTATATAGAATATCTATTTGTAATATTATTTTTTTTCCACTAGAGTTGTGGTCTTGTTTTTTTCACTCCACTCCTGTTTATCTGGTTGCTAGAGCAGTGTATGGCACATAATAAAGCCTTAATAAATATTTAACTTATTAAATATAGAGAAGCATGGATAGAAAGATTCCATTAAAAAAAGAAAGTTGGTGGGCTGGGGATTTAGCTCAGTGGGTCCGCCACCTGCCTCGCAAGCACAAGGTCCCGAGTTTGATCCCTGGTACCAAAAAAAAAAAAAAGAAAGAAAGAAAGTTGGATCAAATACCCACCCCAGGAAGGATGTTTCTTTTTCTTTTTTTTTTTGTTTTTGGTACTGGGGATTGAACTCGGGTCCCTGCGTTTGCGCAGCAGGTGGCGAAACCACTGAGCTAAATCCCTGGCCCAAGGATGTTTTGTTTTAAAGATGCTAGTTATATATAGGGAGTAGTTTAGATAATTGATTGATTAGGTCAGGAATCAGCAAACATTTTCTGTAGAGGAGTAGATGGTATTTTTTTTTTTTTTTTTTTGGTGCCAGAAATCAAACTCAGGACCTTGTGCTTGCCAGGCAGGCACAGCACCACTGAGCTACATCCTTGGCTTTACATCCCTGGTAAATATTTCATTCCTTATTTTATTAGCTTTTATGTTGAAGTGAAGAAGCATCTGTGGATAATGTTTATATACAAAAGTGGGAGCTTGGCTTCTGAGGCAGTTTGCTGACCACTGGATTGTAATTAAGGGTTATAAATGGCAAATTTTAGAACTTTGCTTTTGATACAGAAGGTTGTTGGAATGTGTTTTATGTTAATATGTGAGGTGGGGAAAGGAGTTAGTCTAGGAGAATTAATCTGGTAAAGTGGAGGTAGAGAAAACAGTTATGAAAAATTCAGGACATGTGAAGCATTGCCCTGAAATTTTCATGAATGCCCTATAAGGTAAATACCATTATGTTTTACTGAGAAGTAAAATAAAGCACAGAGAAGTTAGATAATTTGCAGAAGATCACTAATGGTGGACCAGCATTGAAACATAGACTGCTGTTTTGGTGCTGTAAGGTAGTGAGATGCTAAACTAGGATATCTGAGGTGAAAAGCTGGGGCAGTATTGAAAAATGAATATGTCCTGAATATGAAGTAAATTACAAGGGAATGGGGAATGATTAGGAGACAGTAATTCCCAAAGATTGCACCAGGATTACTAGAAATATTCTTTATAATAATTATGGAATATGGGAAAGAGAGCACATGAGGGAGAGGTGATGTATTTTATACATTGTTTGAGATAATATAGCACTATTGTATCCTCATTGAGAATAAACAAGCTACTCTTACGTCATCATTTTGTTGATTTCCTTGCCTTTCTCTTTTTGGTGGGATATATCTTCTCATGGTTTCTTTAGAATGAGCTACTCTTCACAACATTTTTTGATAGCTTGTTCATGTGAAAATATCCTTATTTTAGCCTCAAGCTTGACTCAGATCTAACTAGATACACATCTACCACCACCACCACCACCACCACCAGGGATCGAACTCAGGACCTTGCGCTTGCCAGGCAGGTGCAGCACCGCTGAACTACATACCTGGCCCTCCAACTTTGGGTTAGAGATGAGATATGATTTTTCTTCCTGACTTTGAAAGCATTTATCAGTGGCTTCCAGATTCTGATGTTGCTTTTGAGAAGTCAGATTCCATTCTGCTTTTATTTTTTTTCATGTAAAGGATCTTGGATCTTTTCTTGTGCTTGTGCTTAGAAATTTCACAGTGACATTTCTAGATATAGAGAGATTTTTATTCATTGTGAGAATAAAAGAGAGTTATTTTCCAATATGATGAGTTTTAGTTCAGGAAATTTTTCTTGACTTTCTAATATTCCTCTTCTATGTGTGTGAGTATGTGTATGCATGTGTTTGTCTGCGTGCTTCTCCTTGTTCTCTGAAACTTTTGTATTGGGCTAGTAAATCATACTAATCCCCCTTTAAAATTTTTTCTTCTATATTCTTTTTCTAAAAATTAGGAAAAATTTTCAACTTCATCTTCAAAGACTTCTATTATGTCTGTTGTTTTTATCATATTGTGTTTATCATTATCAGTTTAATTTCCCAAAGCACTTTTTTGTCCTTCAGGTGGCTTTTTGTTTTTTGGTAGGAAGAAAGTCTTGCTGTATTGCCCAAACTGACCTCAAACTCTCAATCCTGCCTCAGCCTACTGAGTAACTGGGGTTAGGTTTTGGTAGTGACTTTTTCCTGGTTTTTTTCCCCCCAGTTAAGTTTGTTTTAGTCAAGTGTGGTAGCTATGCCTGTAATCCCAGCACTCTGGAAGGCTGGGACAAGATGATCACAAATTTAAACCCAGCCTAGGAAATTTAGTGACTTAGCAAGACCTTGTGTCAAAATAAAAATAAAAAGGACTGAGGATGTAGCTCATCGTGAAGTCTCTGGGTTTAATCCCCAGTGCTGCCCCCCCCCATTAATGATTACTTCTCATGAAATATCAGATCATTCTGACTACTCATATTTAATAGAGTTGACATTTTAAAAAGCACATTGAGAACTCTGAGCACGTGAGTGGGGTTTGCGACTATAAATCTTACCTTTTAGAGATCAGTCCATTTTCTGGAAGGAGTACTTAATGTCTGTGTATTTAGATCTTTTAAAGTGATCAGATTTCCTAGAGAAATTACCATTTTTTGGCCTGTTTTTTCAAGTTAATGCCAAGACAGTGGAGGAAAGGGCTAGCCCTACAGATATTTCATTATGTGAACTTTCACCTTTTCCTCCTGTTTCACTAGTAATCTTTGCCCTCCACTTGATTTAATGTTTTCTAATCCAGAGACCTGCTAACAATCATTTCTTTAGGGAATAAACTTTTTCTACTAAAATAAAAAGTAGATGTTGCTGGATTATAGTCAAGAAGAGATTAATGAGTCTAGCTGCTGCCTTACCACACTGCAGTCAATTTTTCCAGGTGACCCTATTTTAACCACAACTAATTTTTGAACCATCAGGGTTTTTCTATTGTAGATTGGAGAGTTTACCAGCTTTCACCAACCATAGCTTTAGATGAAGCTTCTTTTATTTCATTGTCAGTTACCATTACTGGTGTTCTTACTTTAATATTAGTTGATCCTACCCATTTTTCTAGTCTGCTGCATCTTAGAGTCCTGCTCTTATTGTCTGATATGTTATTATCTTTGAGCCCTACATTTATTTCATAATCTGAATTTTTATCATGAGCATCTTGACTAAACTAAGGATAGAACCCTGCAGAATATATGTAAAGATAATTTTATTTTAGTCTTGGGTTAATATTATAAGTTATGGCTGTTTGTCCAGCTATATGAACCTAGTAGTGCTATATTATTAGCAAGCTTACATTTTAACATTCAATTCCCAAAAATATTTTTAGACTTAATTCCCCATAATATTTTGTTTAAAAAAACTACTATATTAGGTACACTGCCCCACCTAAACAAATTTATTAATAATGGAAATTTAGTGTCAACTATAGTGAAATAAAATTGACTCTTCACGTTAAAAAAATTTTTTTTAGTTCGTATTTGCCATACATAATCATTGCATTCATCATAGGGAATTTCTACTTGTACAAAATATATCTTAATTTTTCTTTTTTTCCCTATTCCCCTTCCCTTCCTTCATCCCTTCTTCCTCTCTGCATTTACAAAAGCTTTGTTTCTGTTTTTTTCTTCCCTTTTTTTTTTTTGATACCAGGGATCGAACTCGGGTCCTTGTGCTTGCGAGGCAGTCAGAGGAACCACTGAGATAAATCCCCAGCCCTTCCCTTTTTTTAAAGCCCCTTTCTCTCTCCCTTTCCTCTTCCCCTTCCTTGTTCTTACCCATGTTCTCATTTGAATATGCTCTTCCTATGTCCCAATATCTATCTTCTATTTTGCTCCTTATTTATCTTTTGGGTTTCTCATGCAAGAGAAACAATGCACTATTTAAACTTGTGTGTCTGATTTATGAAATAAAATTGACTCTTGATACTTAGTACCTTTTTCTTTTTTAATGGTTGCACACCATCCTGCAAATAATAGTTTTTAAATGGATTGATATTAATGAATTAATTGCCTTTAATATTTGAAGTTTCTGTTGCTTTTTGATATATGTTTTCTAGACAATATTGATTTTCCTTTCCTCAAAACAGTTCACTTTAGAAATTTTCATTTTCTGTGTTTGTTTTAAACATATTAGAGGTGCATTCCTAATTCAGGGCTGTGATTATCCAGGCTCTATAAACAAAAACTAACTTAAAAAGTAGCTAGGTATACTCTTACTGGCATCTTTTCTTATTTCAACTTCATTTACTTTTTAACTATGTTTCTTCTACCTTTTCCAGTTTTTTACTCAATTCTCCTTGGTGGAGAAGATGGATGCAGAACAGGAGGTGTGAGTAGTTCTTTATTTTGTCTGCATCTGTTAATATTACATCATCTTTTCCATGTAGTATTCTTGTTTCTTCTTAGTTCATCCTCTCACATCGATGCAGTCAGTGGGCCTATTTGGTTTTCTTTTGTATTATTTATACAATTTAGTTTATTGCGACAGCATTCTTAAAAGATTTACTAAACATTGTTATTTATGTTTCCCTCCTTCCATTTATACTATATGTCCTTCAAAGCCTGACACCAGAAAACAATGTTACCTGCATTGTTTCCCTCACTCATACCCTTCATTTCTTTATTCTACTGATTTTTAGCAAGATCCTAATATATGTTAGGCCCTGGGAAATCAAATACTGCTTTTATTATAGTTCATAGTTTCATAGGGAATATCTCCTCCCATTTCTTACTAGAATTAGTTGCATCCATATAATTAAAAGCTTTTTTTTTTTTTTTTGAGAGGGTCTCGCTGTGTAGTTTAGGCTTGTTTTGAACACAAGGCAATCTTCCTGCCTCAGGTTCCACAGTGCTGTGATTACAGGCATGTGCCACTAAGCCCAATTAAACACTCTTTAACTTTTACTTTTTAGTCTCCTATCCATATTGTTCAAGTCGTATTTCTCTTGGAGCCATGTGTGTCATTATAAAAGTAGACTCGTTTGAGTTGTGTTTCTGCTTTCATTTTTTAAAATTAAGAATTATAGGGCCGGGGATGTAGCTCAGAGGCACAGTGCCTTCCTAGCAAGCACAAGGTTCTGAGTTTGATCCCTGGTACCAAAAACAAACAAACAAACGAACAAAAATTGTATTTAACACTGTAGGGCAGAGGAATAGAAAGAATAGCTGTTCAGAGAATATACCTTGCTTTCTGTGTGTAGTTTGAACTATGTAAATATATAATTCTAAGTTAAAAAAAAAAAAAACCCTGAAAGTAAAAAGAAAATGAAACAAACCTAACCGATGTAACTGTAGGAATAAACTGCTTTAAGTGACTTTAAAACAGTAATTTAAGGGCCCGGGGATTTAGCTCAGCGGCACTGTCTGGCTTGAAAGTACAAGGTTCTGAGTTCGATCCCCAGTACAGAAAAACCCCAGGAATTTAATTATGCATGCCTAGTGGATTATACCCTAAGGATAAAAAAGGAGTAGGATAAAAACCTTAAATAATTTTCATTAATCATAATATTGGTATTCCTAAACCATTGTATTTGTATTGTATTGCAAAGCAAATGAGATTATGTTGATATCACTGTATAACAGGGTTTTCAGTAGGAGAGAAATGATAAAGAATAAAAGATCAATGATACTAAAAATGTAGCATAAAGTAATACTGTCTCTGACTGGTACAAAGAAGCCTGTGAGGGCCAGGGGTGTAGCTCAGTGGCACTCGATCTGGGTGACAAGCTCAAGGTCCTGAGTTCGATCTCGGATACCAAGACAAAACAAAACAAGCCTGTGAAAGTCAGCAACTCAGGAGTAATTAATATCCCTAACATCTGTATTGTTGTTGAATGCTATTTCCTACTGAAGAGAAACCCCTCAGGGTTCCTTGACTATATATTGTTTCAGCTCTGGTGCAGGAAATGGACAGGGTGACCCTGGGATATATTGTTATGCCAGAAGCAAGGAACCTATTAAGAGATTACTCAAGCCTTGTTTAAAGGACTCTAGAGCTAACAGATCAGAACATCTAATAGCAGAGGTGGGGTGTAGATTGTGGTAGCATATGTGCTTAGCATGCTTGAGGCCCTGGGTTCAGTTCCAAGCTCCAAAAAAACAAAACAATAAAACAACTACAGTAGTTTAAAACATAATTTGTTTAATCCCAGAGTGCATAGTGATCCCTCACTCAAAAAACAGTCCCTATCCACCCTTCTAGGAAATTATGATACCAATTGTCATTTTATTGGAAAATCATAAAAATCAAATATTTATATTTCTTTTCCTAAACGTAAAACCCCAGAGAAACCAAAGATTTCATGAGCAGAATTTTCCCTTAATAGATATATTCCAGATAGTGAGTGATGAAGGAATGATATAGTTTAGAATATTATGATTTTGAAGCTCTCATTGAAATACTGGATAGACAGTAATCATCACTGACTACTAGTAGCACAAAAAGATGCAATCACAATCACATATCATAGTACTCTGAATAGTAGTTTTCTCTGTTTTTAATCCTGAATTTGATGACTCTAAGATTCAGTAACTTGGGCTGGGGATGTAGCTCAGTGGTGCCATGCCCACCTGGGAAGCACAAGGTCCTGAATTCAATCCCTGATACCAAAAAAAAAAAAAATTCAATGACTTAAGGAAATACAAGGATAGAGAAACATGTTTTAAAATGATACAGATAAATAGCAGCAAATACAGATATTTGAAGGCTGTGTGAGACAAATGAATTAATTTTTAAACAAAATTACAGGAAAAATGAAGGAAAGTGGAATCTAGAAAAATAGATTTGAAGCATGTCAACTAATTGCAATATATGGACCTTGTTTGGATCCTAATTTGGACAAACTTGAAAACAAATCATTCATCCTGAGAAACTTAAATGCTGGCTGCTAATAGACAGTTAAAACTTTTTTTAAAAGTTGGAAAAAGGGCTAGGTATTTAGCTCAGTGGCACTGCTCCTGCCTCACAAGGGCAAGGTCCTGAGTTCAATTCCTGATACTGGGGAAAAAAGTTGAAACAAGACTGGACATAAATTTAAAATTGTAGTCAGGTGATGATGAATACATAGAAATCCATTGTGATGCCTCTAAAATAAAAGGTTTTTTTAAAAATTAGCTTTTTATATTCCTATAGTCAGTAATCTAGCATACTAAATAAATAACTGTAGACTTATTTGTAAATGTAAATATTTATATCTTTTACTCTGTTCTGGTGATGTACAATAGACTAAAAGATGAGATAAGTAAAAAAGTTTTTCATCAGAAGACTGTATAGTTATTTATTAAATTTAAGCATTATTGGGGTTTGTAGATGTTGCTTACTGGCACAGCACATACCTTTACACCGGGTCCTGGGTTAGGGCCTGGCACCAGAGGGTGGGGGATGTGGGTGAGCATTATAATTGATCAAATAAGAATGAGAGATAAGAATAATTCTTGTTAACAAACTTTAGTACAAAGAAAAATTCATTTCTTGAATTTGTTAAAATTCAGTGTTACTGAAAATGCATACATTTAAATGCAGTCCTGTAAAATCCATCAACTGAAAGTGTAAATGTTTGAAACCTAGATATAGTCTGTATACCAACCAATTCTTTTGTTTTTCTTTTTTTCTTCTCATCTCCTTTTCTTCTTTTTCCTCCTCCCTTCCTCTTGTTTTCCCAACCAAAGTCCTTAGGTAGGAGGGTCATATGATGTACTTTGTGCTCTAGTGCCCCCTTGTGCCTATTGTGAAAAGGTGTCATTAGTTTCTCTTATCTAGAAAACTGGGGCCTCTTCCCTAAGATATACGCAGAGAAAAAACTTTTTGAGCTTGTAAATAAGGTTTTATACCCTCAACTTTCTGGACTGTAATATTTCTCATGTAAATGATGAGGGTATATTGTTCTGTTAGTGCTTTCTCTTTTCATTGAATTTGTAATATTTCCAGTTGTATATAATCTGATTTGTGTGTATACAAGTTTTTTATTCTCAGATTGTCTGTTATTCCGTAATTTTTTCTCCACCCCTACTTCCACATTTGCTTTTTCAAGGCAGAAAAATGGAGGGATAGATGAATGTTAGAGAACTCAGTAACAGGCTCTTTCTTCTGTGTAAAGGAAATGAGACTTGAGATCGATTTGTGCTATGAAAATATGTATAATTTGAATAATTTTGGCCCACTGTCATATTAGGATATAGCCTGTATTTGTGATTACTGTCTCATTCTTATCTCCTTTATCCAAACAGCCATACAGTATGTGACAGAGACTTGTGTAAGTCTCACACACACACACACAAACACACACACACACACACATCCATTAACATTGCCTTCAGAAGGAAGGAGTGGCATGTTTATCATCATGTTCATTTATCCTCCTTTATCTTCTCAGTTAAATTCTCTATTTGTGTTTTGTTTGTTTACATTTTCCTTATTTTAATTAACAAATTTAGGACAAATGTGTATAGCCATGTGACCATGACCAGTCTGCTCATGGATGTAGAAAAGCTCAGTCTCTCATAAAATTTCCTTTTGCTGTCATTCCTTTGTAGTCAAATCTTCAATCATGGCCCCTTTTCCAACTCTGGACAACCAAAAAAATCCATTCTTAGTTCTTCATAGTTTTTCTTTTCCTTAATGTCATATGAATAGAACTGTATAGTACTTAACCTTTTGAGTCAGAAGTAGTACATTATATGGATTTACCATAGTTTATCATTTGGTTTGTTTCTAGCTTTTGTCTGTTAAAAGTAAAACCCTTAGCCAGTTGTGGTAGTGCATGCCTTTAATCCCAACTATTCAGGAGGCCAAGCTGATGTCTCAGGTGGATTGCAAGTTTGGGGCAGCCTGGGCAATTTAGGAAGGTCCTGTCTCAGTCAAGAAAAAAGGTCTGACAACCGACAGTATGGGAAAAGTTTTTTACCAGCTATTCATCAGATAAAGGACTATTATCTAGACTATATGAAGAACTCAGAAAAGTCAGATTCCCCCCCAAATTTAAAGACCCAACTCAAAAATGGGTATCTGAAATGAAAAGAAACTTCTCAGATGAAGAAGTAGAAACAGCAAATGAATATATGAAAAAATGTTCAGCATCACTGGTCATTCGTGAAATGCAAATTAAAACAATGCTGAGTTTCCATCTCACTCTAGAAAGAATGGCTATCAAGAAATGAACCAATAACAAATGCTGGTGGGGCTGTGTGAAAAATGGAACCTTGCTGCACTGTTGGTGGGAGTGTAGACTGGTGCAGTCATTGTGGAAACCATTGAGGAGATTTCTCAAAAAACTGTAACTAGAGATTCCATTTGACCCACCTATACCTCTTCTTGTTATCTTCCTGAAAGAATTAAAAGCATATCACAGTGATATATGCTCACCCATGTTTATAGCAGCACAGTGTGTAATAGCTAAATCTTGGAAACAGCCCAAATGCCCATCAACTGACAAATGGATAAAGATGATGTGGGGTTTTTTAATACAATGGAGTACTACTCTGCCATAAAGAAGGATGAGCTTAAGACATTTATAGGATGAATGAATGGACCTTGAGACCATACTCTTAAGTGAAATCAGTCTGACAAGCGTATTTAAATACTGCACTGTTTCTCTGGTATGAGAAACCAAAAGTAGAAATAAGGACTGAAATGTATAATGGATGTTGGGAAATAGAAAGTTTTCAAATGGGAAGGGGAACAAGGGAGGAGGAAAGGACAAGAAAAAAAAGTGAAAATTAAAGGAAAAAATGGAAACAAAGCTTTTGTACATAGGGAGGGGAGGGAGCTTGAGGGGGGAATGGGATAAAAATAAAATTTATTGAAAGAAAAAAGGTCTGGGTGTCTGCCAAGAAGATCAAAAGTTTGAATGCCACTAGGGGAACTTAGTGAGACCCTATCTCAAACTTAAAAGGGAGTTGGGCCGGGGATTTAGCTCAGTGGTTTCGCCGCCTGCTGCGCAAGCACAAGGACCCGAGTTCGATCTCTGGTACCAAAAAAAAAAAGGGAGTTTTATATACCTTAATGTGAAGGTCCTGAGTTGACTCCTTAGTTCCGGTAGATTGATAGGTCAGCTGATCTGGGGATGTGGCTCAGTGATAGAGTTCTTACATGGCATGTGCAAGGCCCTGTGTTTAATTCCCAGCCATGAAAAAAAGAAAAGAAAATGCAAGTGGGACTTTACAAGAGGTGCAATCAGACTTTTAAACTAGATCTTAAAGGCAGAAATTGAGAGACTTGTTGAGAGATGAATAATATTGTTTAAAAATAATATAATGTTTGTTAAATTGGGGAAAAATGTAGCTCCAGTTATAGCGCAGTGTTCTTAATCAGTATTGCTGAAGGATCAATAGATTCTGAAAATGGAATACTCAATATAAATTTTAAAAACAGGGATGCAATTAGAATATGTACCATTTCTGGAAGAAGACAAGGTTCAGGAAGATTGAAGAATAGAAGATATGGGGCTGGGGATTTAGCTCAGTGGCACTGCACCTGCCTCAAAAGTGCAAGGTCCTGAGTTTGATCCCCAGTACCACACACACACACACACACAAAAGAATAGAAGATATGAAAGTCACTGTGGTTAGGAAGTTATTGTTAGATACCTATAGTCCCAACTATTTCTGTGCTGAGGCAGGAGGAACTCTTGAGTTTGGGACTGTCATACACTGTGTCCATCAAGTGTCTGCACTTATGTATCTGTAGTGAGAGTGAATAGCCACTGTACTCCAGACTGGGCAACAAAAGAAACTGCTATAGACTGAATTTTCAGTCGGGCCCCCTCCCCCCATTCATTGTGTTAAAAACCTAATCTATGTAGTATAATAAGGAGATGAGGCCTTTGGTAGGCATTAGATTAGAGCCCTTGTGAATAAAATAGTACCCTTATATAAGTGACCTTGCAGCACTCTCTTTCCCCTTCTACCATGTGAGGTCTGAAAAGATTGTGTCTGTGAACCAGGAAGCAGATCTTCACTAGAACTCAATCATGTTTGGTACTCTGATCTCAAAATTCCAGCCTCCAGAACTGTGAAAAATAAATTTTGCTTGTATGCCAGCTAGTTTATTGCACTTTGTTAGCATCTTGAATTAACACACAAAACTTGGACACTCAGTTATTCTATCAAAACTATAAATAACTTGGGCATGGTGGTGGTGATGGTGATGTGGATCAGTGGTAAATACTTGCCTTGATGCTTGAGGCTCAAGGTTCATTCCCCAGCATAGCAAACAGAAAACAGTGAGTGACAATAAGGAGAAATAGTATTTCATTGTCTCCATTTAATCTTTTTTGACTCCTGTTATTGACTGCAAAATAATTTCTAATGAGGAAGACCTTGATGAATTGTAATGTATTAAGAAGTTTCCAGAAGGAAACTCGTGGAATTGTGAATGCTTCTTACACAGATTAAAATATTTGATGCGGCCGTGGGCTGGGTGGGACCCCTGTGCAGGACGTGGGACATGAGGTCGGGCCAGTGGTTTCTGCTGGCGAACTCTGGAGGAAGGTGCGGCCTGGAGCCCCGTGAGGAGCGCCAGCAGCTCAACTTCTAGAGATAGCCCACACCAGCAAAGCATAGCTTACATAGCATTTTGGCATAGCAAAATGAAATGCAAGGAACCAACAGTGACATAATTGAAGGCAGCAAAATAAAAATAAAATAGGAGGATCATTGGTTAGGAAGACTCTCTGGAGAAATTCATCTGGTCATTCCATCCAGGCCTCCTTCCCCAAGCAATACCACTTGGCAGTCATCAGGTAGACAGCTATGCTTCTGTGTCCTTGTATCACAGACCTGTGATGGAACTTTTTTAGATAAGGTCAAATTAAACTACAGTATGTGATCTCACTATATAGTTCAGGCTGTCCCTGAACTCACTATATAGCCCAGGCTGGCCTCAAACTTTCAGCGATTCTCTTGCCTCAGCTTCCAAGTGCTGGGATTACAGGCATGCGCCACCACATCCGGCTCAAAGATTTCATTTTGATGATTGTGCATTAAAGGACCCATAAGCATAGCCTCTAAATTTCACTGGCAAAAAGACAAAAAGAATGGAAAATAAAGTGAAGCAGTGTTTTATCATGTATTTTTCAGCAAGTCTTCTTGAAATTTAAGTAAAAATATGATACCTTCTTTAGACAGCTGCTCTTTTCAGTACTAGTTACATCAAACAAATCAGCCCCTGGATGCTACTTGTCTGTTTTTCTTGATCGTACTTGGGAAAATACTATTAAATATCCTCACACTAGGAATGAAGAAAAAACAGCTATCAAAACTTTATGAAATGGGGGCTGGAGATTTAGCCCAGTGGTACTGCCCGCGCCTGCCTCGCAAGCTCAAGGTCTTGAATTCCATCCACGGTACCAAAAAATAAAAATTTATGGAATGTTTTTGTGTTTCACTTGCATTTATTGATTTTTTATTTTTGGTAAACATTTCCATTATACCCTATTTCAGGGATTTTGTACTTTCAGGTTTAATAAATACCATATCTTGCCTCTTTGCTCAAATTATTTCCTTTACTTGTAGCTTTTTGCATTATCCAGTCTTCTCAATATCTTGTATAGATTATTTCCTGAATTTCTCTAAACTCACCAAGCTTTCATCTAAATGTCAGAAGTTTTATTTCTTTGCAATAATTTTGACTTGTATTTCAGTCCTTGCTGTTAGTCCATCTTTTAATTTTTAATCCTTTTATACTTTTAGCCAATTAATGCCATATTCAGTATCGTATTGGACATTTACATGAGGTTTTTCCTACCAAGCTGAGAGCTGAATAAAGTGCCAGTATAGAATATAATGGGTAAGCATTAGTGAAAGAAATTCAGCTGCCTAGCTTTTGAGCAATTTAGGTAATTGCATTAACTGTAGGCATTGGAGGATGACCTTATGGATGACCTTATTATGTTTAATCCCTATTATATACTTCACTCATATATGTATTCAGGGATAATGAAGGGGATTACAAAGGGCCATTCCAAAGATATTATTAGCTATCTCACCCATATATACTGTTTCACAAGAAAATTATGACCACAGCTCCTTAGTACATAGGTGGAGCATATAATTTAGACTTCTTTACACCTCATTTCTTTTGACCTTTAGTTGAGTCCAAAACCATTCAAATTTCTCCCAAATTATCTTTTACATGTTTTGGAAATAGCTCTGTATGTGCGTCCACACACATATTTCTTGTAATCACAAAGAAATTTATCCTATGGAAGAAGGATCAGAATATGCAGTACATCTTTAATTCCAGGGTTCTAGTTTTAGGTTTTCTACATAGTAGTTTATTCATAAGTAGCTTGGCACAAGAACTTCATTCAACAGAAATGATGTCACCAAACTTACGTGGCTGTTCTGGCTGGGGAATTTAATGCAGAAAAGATCTAACATAAAGAAAAGGGGAAAAAAAAGTAGCTAAGTAACTGTATTAACACTCTGTAATAAGATGACAAGTCGAGGTAACAGGTCCCAGATCCAAAAATAATTTGGTATGACCTTTAGGTTCTTGAACAATAAATTGTTTATTGCTTAAAGTAACCTATGAACAACCAAAACAACCTTAAAAAGGAATTTTAAAAGAATGTAAGAGAATGTTTTTACTGCCTCTATGAAAACATATGGTTGTTGTCAGTTGACTGTATGAGTGTGTACAACTAGAATCAAGATCTAGCTGAATCACTGCAAGATCAAGACATTTTCCATATTACAAGAATTGTAAAATTTTTCTTATTTTTCTATGAAACTTTCAGTAGCCAAACCTATGATGTAAATGTGTTTTCAAATTCTGTAAATGGTGTAACTGAGAAATAGCCATGTGTGAGTAGATACATTTGGTAAGATAGTTTTGAACTTTCACTGAACATAGGATTTTTTTCTATAGAAGTAATGTTTCAAATACTGCATATGTTAGCTGATTATGTTTGTGTACACCTGTAAATATGTTTATGTACACCTGTAAATCCAGCAACTGGGGAGGCTAAGGCAGGAGGATCTCCAGTTCAAGCCTACCTGGATAATATAAATGTAGCAAGACCCTCTGCCCCTCCCAAAAACAAACTCCAGAAACAGATACTGCATGTGTTCTTTTACCAGTCCACCTGAAACACGTTGATTCCATAGAATAAGTAGACCATAACACTAAAACTCATGGATGTAGTTTTATTGTTCTGCTTTTTTTTTTCAGTTTTGTAACATTATTTTGTTGATATTATGTATTCTCGCTTTAAGTAAATAATACTAGAAATATTTTTTTCTTGTCATTTCTCTTGGATCTTTTACAAGAAAGAAGGATCAAGGTCTGCAAAAAATACATTGGATCTGGAGTTGGTGTCTAATCATGGCAGAAAGGGTCGTATAGATGTCTTACCAGTTGGATCATTGGAAGTACAGTGGTACCTTGGTTCATGAACTTAATTCTTGAACGTTTCTGGTCACAAACCGAATTGGATGAGAACCTGGTCAAATTCAGTGGTTAGGTTCAGTATTTACCTTATGGGGAAATTTGATTTGGTTCTTATCCAGTTCGGTTTGTGACCAGAATCTTAGAAAGTATTAAGTTCTGAACTGAGGTACCACAGTAGATGACTGTTGGTGTAAATTTTCAAAGTTAAGGAACTCAAGAACTGTGTTTAAGAGGCTGCTAATTACCTAAAGGGAGAAAAATTAAAAGCTAATGTGTACTTAAAAAGTGGATGGTATTCATATTTTGCTGTAAGCTGTCTCAACCTAAAGAATTAACTTCTGGGAATTAGAAATATGTATGTAAAGAGGCTTCTGTTTTGACCTATGAGAGATGATGTAATAACCTTTCATCCCAAAGAGCAGGCTTCATTGCGCTAAAGAGGTGAATACTACCCTGTTCCTCATGGTGGTGGTGCTTTTCTGCAGTGTAACTCACTATGTGCTCAGATATCCATCCTGGGTCCTTTGTATCCTTTTTATGAGACTTGAGAGTCGAGGAGCCAGCACAAGCATGATTAGATACTCTTGCCTGCTGCTTTTTCTCTTTAAGTTGAGACGCAAATACATCAGGTATATTGGAAAAGATGACAGGTGGAAAAATTTGGACGAGTAAGAACGAGACTGACTCCACCATAGTTCATAATCATATATGGAATAATTCATAATCAAATATGGAAGACAACTATGAACAGATAATTTTAGGGAATTCTGAGAAAGGATGAAAGTAGAGGTAGGAGGGGTAATGATTGAATGATAATTGACTTGAGAATTAAAGCCAACTTCAATTTTCCAAATCATAACATCCTTGACTTTTATAATCTTAGAGGAAAATTGTTCAGTCTTTCACTATTGACTATGGTGCTATCTCAAGAGCCTTCATTACATGACTATTTCTTATTTAACTGAAGTATTTTCCTTCTGTTGGGTGGGTTTTTTTGGTCATGAAACAGTGTTAAATTTTGCCAGGTGATTTTTCAGTGTCATTAAAGTTAACTATTTTTTCCTTTATTCTGTTAATATGGTTTATTATGTCGATTTATTTTTATATGTTGAACCACACTTGTTCTACCAACTGCCTTCTGTAAGTAATTAGAATGAAGCCAAGTTCAGTTTATATGTTATCAGCTATATTAGCATTACAAACAAAAGACCATGTAATTTGCAAAACCTAAGATATTTGCTGTTTACTTTTTTTCTTCTTCTTTGGTGCTGGAGATTTAACCCAGGGCCTTGGGCATGCTGAGTACACTCTACCACTGAACTACATCTAGGGTTCCCTATTTATTTCTATTTATGTTTTGAAGTACTGAAGATTGAACCAAGGAATTTTTAAAGTTAAGTTTATTGGTACATTTTAAGGTATACATAATGATCATGTTCATCATAAGAAATTTGTACCTGCACATGATACATCTTGAGACCCAAGTAATTTTGAGCTACATTCTTATCTTACGTTCTCTTTTATTTTGAGAAAGGAGGATCTTGTTAAGTTGCCCAGGCTGGCCTTGAACTTGCAATCCCCTGCCTCAGCCTCCTGAGGAGCTGAGATTATAGGCGTGTGCTACCATGCCTTCCTCCTCTATTTACTTTTAAAAATGTTTTGCAATTTCTGCTTCTAAAATTATTAATCTAGAGTTCTTCAGTGTGTATGTAGGAGATTTGGATCAATCTTTGCTGATCAGAACTCTGTAAATTGCTTTTCATAATAAATAATGGCTTATGCTTTATCTTTTTAACACAGAGCTAAGTAGGCATTAGTTACATAATTTTAAGAGAAATGTTAATTATTTTATGTTTAAATTTTATTAGTACATGTATATAGTATATAATATTTACATATCTGGTGAGAAGTTGGTATATACACATAACATTTTAATATTGATTCCTTTTCTCATCCTCTTTCCTTTTCCTCTCTCCCTTGTTCACCCATCTCTTGATTCCCTTGCTTTTTTTTTTTTTTGTATGTTTGTGGTACATAATGTTTACATTCCTTATGTGGAATTAGTACATATACATAATATATCCCAGTTCCCTAGCTCTCCCTTCATCTCTTGATTGCCTTTCCCTTTGAGAAAAATATATCTCCGTACTTCCTATTATTTTTTATTTTACCCTTTATTTTTACTTTGAGTTTCTCATGTAAGAGAAAACGTGTGATATTTAAGCTTGTGTATCAAATTTATCACCCTTAATATTATGGTCTCAGGCTTCTTTGACCAGGGCTTGAGTGGTTGCTCTGGCCAGAAGGTTCTTTGGTAGAGGCACTCCTCCTGCTGCCCCACCCAGTAGGTGACTGAATTACTCAGATGTGAAGATCATCTTCTAGGTTTTGTATAAAAGGCCCTGGCTATTTCAAGTGGCCATTTTGGAATTACAGTGTTTTTGGATAATTTTGCCCCAGAAGTTTATTAAAATTGTCAAGAATCATCTCTGAAGTGAATTGATAGTGCTGTCAATTCAACAAGCTACTCTACTCAGTAAGAGACCCAGACATTTCATCAGTATTTTGCTTCAGACGGATTATGTAACTGGCTAATGTATTTCAGGTGGTGCCCCCCCCCCCGCCTCCTGTTGGTATTCTTCAGCCAAAACTGTAAGATATGATTGATTTGTGTACTGAGTAGTTTCAGCAGTTTCAAATTACAGTTTAAATAGTGCTGAAGTTTAATGGCAATTTATTTTCACCTTCATTAAAAGTTTTAGGGATTTTTCTGACCTTGATCCTTTTCATGTCTCAATGGAACAGCTTTTCTAAATGAAGACATTGAAAGAATACAGAGTATTTTTCTTTTCATCTTTTACTTAGGTGGAAATTGAAGATGTTGCAGTTTCCCACCAGTGTGGTAGTATTGAGATAGCTATTTGTATTTGCGTGCCAAAGTTTAAGACTGCTCTTCAGATGTGAAATTTTCTTTTTGTTTCTACTTTTTGGCTCATAACTTGGATGTTTCTTCTGGAGTAGGATAAGTACAACAGTGAAAAGTACATGGAATAATAAAAATAAAGACTTTGATCTTAAATCCAAGGAACTTGGCTAATTTTGGAGATAGCCATATGAAAACTTTAAAACAGAAATATGGGTAGCAGACTTGAAATAACTATGTCAAATAGTCATAGGTTAAGTATCTTCAAAGAACTTGGATATTTCAGAGGAAACAGTAAACAAACTAGAAAACATAAGGATTACAGAGAAAAAAATCAACACCTGGTACAGTCCTGTTGGAATTTGAACTTGACTTGGGGTGTTGAAGCCTTGTTTCACTGTGTCGGAGAGACTGGACCTAAATGGCACAGCATGACTTTTCTCTGGCCTGGCTTAATTTTCCTACTTCACCATCATCAACAAAATCATCACTGAATTTTGAGAAATATCCTGAAAATTTTTCATGGACAGAAAATCAATATGATGTGAACCGTTGACGACATAATTCTTCAGATGGCTTTGAATCTGGTATTGGGCGTCCTAATGGAGGTACCTTTGGAAGGAAAGAAAAAAATGGATGGTGTACACATGGTAGAAATGCTACCGAAAACATAAATCACCAAGGGGGATGCCATGGTGGAAATTCTCGTTCTTGTAGCAAGCAGTATTTTCCATTCTGAAAAAAGCCAAGGACTACGTGAAAACAACATACCTGACAATGAAACTGGGAGGAAAGAAAACGAAAGGAAGCAAAAACAGTTTGAGGCTGAGGACTTTCCATCTTTAAATCCTGAATATGAAAGAGAACCAAATCGGAATAAATCTTTAGCTGCAGGTGTATGGGGCCTACACACCCAGACACACATACCTAACCAAAATAATCTCCCAAGGTCCTCTCTTAGAATATCCTCCAAATCCTAATCTAGAGCTCCAAGAATGCTGGTCATTAAGAAAGGTAATACAAAAGATTTACAGCTATCTGGATTCCCAGTAGTAGGAAATCTTCAGTTGCAGTCAGTTAAGAATGGAACTGGTGGGCCAGGGATTTAGCTCAGTGGTTCCCGGCGCCTGCCTCGCAAGTGAAAGGTCCCGAGTTCGATCCCTGGTACCAAAAAAAAAAGAATGGAACTGGTCCAAGTGTTTATAAAGGCTTAGTCCCTAAGCCTGCTGCTCCACCTACAGAACCTATACAGTGTAAAAGCCAAACTAAAGAAAATAAAGCTGGAACTTCTTTCCCTCATGAGTCTGCATATAGTGTTGGCAACTTCAGTGCTTTTAAATCAGCTGCCAAGAATTTTAGTCCATCAACCAATTCAGTGAAAGAGTGTAATCATTCAAATTACTCTTTGCCTGTTGACAAACTTAATCAACAGCCTCGTCTAACCAAACTGACACAAATGCGCACTGCTAAGAAGTGTGAATTTTTGAAAGCATTGAAAAGGGACAGAGTAGAAGAACATGAAGATGAAAGCCATGCTGGCTCAGAGAAGGATGAAGACTCATTCAATTTGCATAACAGCAATAGTACTCATCAAGAAAGGGATATAAATAGAAACTTTGCTGAAAATGAGATTCCTCAAGAGAATGACAATGCCTCAGTAATTTCCCAACAGATAATTTGATCTTCAACCTTCCCACAAACTGATATTCTTTCCAGTTCACTTGAGGCAGAACACAGGTTGTTGAAGGAGATGGGCTGGCAGGAGGACAGTGAAAATGATGAAACATGTGCTCCCTCAACTGAGGATGAAATGAGAGAATTCCAAGTTATTAGTGAACAGTTACAGAAGAATGGTCTCAGAAAAAATGGTATTTTGAAAAATGGCCTGATCTGTGACTTCAAGTTTGGACCCTGGAAAAACAGCACTTTTAAACTCACAATTGAGAACGATGACACAGTGACAAGTAGCAGTGACACATCAGATGACGATGATGTGTGAAGGATTTCCTAACAGCTTTAGAAATTTTAGTGTGATACATCTCTCATGCAGTTTGGGGTGAATTGTAAAAATGAAGAACTATAATTTATGTAGCAAAATACCCCATTAGAAGATGATTTTGGGGGGACTTCAGTATGAAGAAAACCAAGAATCCAATTGGGTTGGGCTGTGTTGAACATTATTTCTTTCTAAATCAATGTTGTAGAAATGAGGACTTCGGTTGATCCAGCATTGTCTTTCTTCATCATTGCAGCATTTCTCTGACTAGCAATGTGACGATGTAACAAATGAGAGTTTCTCATTTAATAATAAAAAATTTTGTAATGTTTAAAAAAATATTATGATCTCAAGATGCATCCATTTTCCTACAAATGACTCAAGTGTATCATTCTTTATGGTTGAGTAGTACTCCATTTTGTATAAATACCACATTTTCTTAAATCATTCGCCTGTTGATGGACAGGTATGCTATATCCAGTATCTGGCTATTATGAATTGTGCTGCTATAAATATGGATATGCATATGTCCATGTAATATGATGACTTTAACTCTTGGGAAGATAGAAGGGGAGTAGCCGGGTCAAATGGAATGTCTGTTTTTATTTTTTTATTTTTTGGTACCGGGGATCGAACTCGGGTCCTTGTGCTTGTGCAGCAGGCGGCAAAACCACTGAGCTAAATTCCCGGCCCTGTTTTTAGTTTTTTGAGGAATCTCTACACTGATTTCCATAGTGGTTATACTAGTTTACATTCTTACCGACAAGGTAGAGAAGTTCCCTTTTTCCTCACATCCTTGCCAGCTTTTGTTATTATTTGATTTTTTGATGATAGCCATTTTTTTCTGGGGTAAGATCTCAATGTAGTTTTAATATTCATTTCTCTTACGAAATGCAGTGTTGAACATTTTTTAAATGTATTTATTAGCCTTTTTTTTCTTTCTGAGACAGGGCCTTGCCATGTAGTTGAGGCTGGTCTTGAACTCACTATGTAGCCCAGGCTGGCCTTGAACTTGCGGCTATCCTCCTGCCTCAGCTTTCCCAAGTGCTGGGATTATAGGCATGTGCCACCACACCAGGCTTTTATTAGCCATTTGTACTCCTGAGAAGTGTCTTCATTTCAGTTGCTCATTTTTTTGATTGGGTCTTTTATTTTTTGGGGGGAGGTCAAATACTTTTTGAGTTTTTTATATATTCCAGATATTAGGCCTCAGAAATCGCTGGCAAAATAATTCTCACATTCTGTAGGTTGTCTCTTTACTCTGTTTGTTATTTCTTTGGCTTTGAAGAAACTTAAAAAAAAATATGATATGATCCTATTTGTTGATTCTCAATATTATATCTTATGCCATTGGGGTCCTATTCACAAAATTTTTACCTATGTCCATGGTTTCAAGAGTTTTACCTATTTTATCTTCCAGCAGATTGTTTCTCTTTTAGTATTTGGACTGCTGGACTTAATGTGGACAGTTGTGTTGTCTCTTCGCTCCCTTCTCCTTAGGTTTTGTGAACATACAGGATCAGGTCAGTTAGTCTTTTCTGCTGCCTCATGCTGTGTTCCCCTGGGTCCTCTGGCAAGGGTTGGCTCTTGCATTTTGGGGTGGGGCATCATGTCTCAGGAGCAAATGGGCTGTCACGTGGGGATGCACTGTGGGTCATCTCTCATGTTGGATGGAGCACTGCCTCTAGTGGTCCCTAATATGGGGCCATGGTGCTCCTTTTCTGACTGAAGAGTGGCTCTGTGTAAGGGTGGAGTACTGCCTCAGATCAGCACTCTCTCCTGGGGTGAGAAATGTTACTTAAAATGATGCATTTGTTAATGTCTTTCTGATTCAACTTCATGCCTTGTTTGAATTATCATTGCTCTGTATTACTTATGGAATTCTTTTATTTTCTTTTCCATAGGTGTATGTGGAATTTGATGATCTTGAGTGGGATAAACGAGAGTGGGTTAAAGTTTATGAAGATTTTTCAACTTTCTTGGTGGAATATCACTTAATTTGGGCCAAAAGGAATGACCCTAGCCAGACTGAGGGATCAAAGAGCAAACAGATACAGTGGCCTGCGTTGGTAAGATCTGTTCTGAGTCATTAAACATTTTTAGTTACTGGTTTTAAAATAAGACTAGAATATAAATTAAGATTTATCTAACTATAGATTAATATTCCTGAAGAATCTGCGTACCAGGCACAAGTTTCAAAATACTGCATTGCTTTGTTAAACAACCCCATGTACCTCTTTGTTAGTGTACTTTCAGCATATTTAGTAAAAAAGTAGTTTATTCTGTCCATTTAAATGAAACAAATTGGATTTAAAGATGCTGAGAGGTAACTGACTTTTTGTATACGGTGTGGAAAAACTTTAGTGAAACTTTGTTAAAGTGGAAGATGGAGGAAACATTTTTGAAGCATTATATATAGCACATGATTTTTCTTGATTGGTTAGTGATTTATTGTAGGTGATAGATGTTAAATGTGTGTATGTTCAGGAGATGAGTAAAATTACTTCAGAGTTTTGTAAAAGAAACAATAAGATTACTAAATTACATTATATCGTGTAATGACAGACTGTCTAGCAGGTAATGAATAGGCAGTAAGTTTGATGAAATTACATTAATATGAAATAAATACTTTGAAATCCATTGAAACAGGCTGGGGATGTAGCTCAGTGGCACCGTGCCTGCCTGGAAAGTGCAAGGTCCTGAGTTCGATTTTGGGTAAACCCACCCCCCTAATCCATCGAAGTGTTTGGTGAAAATAATGTGTCAGCCTAGGGTTTGTTTGTTTGTTTGTTTGTTTTTGGTGGTGGTGGTCAGGATTGAATTTTGGCCCTGTGTGCGCTAGGTAAATTAGTTATATCCCAAGCCTGAAGTTTAATGCTTTTACATACAAAGGATGGTTTCTACTTGGTAATAACTATAATGTACATAAATTTTTTGTTTATTTAACCCTTTAATCCTTTTCTGTATTG
This sequence comes from Heterocephalus glaber, assembly GCF_000247695.1. The sequence goes on from NW_004624791.1 coordinate 423,533, forward strand.
AGAAAATGCCTACTTTTTTGACTATTCTGTTTTTTAAGAAAATCAAAAGAGATGTGATTTAGAAGATAATACAAGGACTGTCTGTAGGTACATGTCAGTGGTAGCATGCTAATCTAGCATACTGGAGTCCCTAGGTTTGATTCTCAGAACACATAAAATTGATTTAAAAAGATCAGACAAGGAGGAAGGGGAAAAAAAAGTAAACTTAATTAGTAGCATGTTTAAGGAAAATATTTTGAAATGTTGAAAATGATATTTAGAAAGCATACTTTGGTAGGAAACTTTGATTAAAAAAAGAAGATAATTTACCCATAGTAGTTTTAAAAGTAAAAATTGTGGAATGAATATTTTGCATTCTTAATGTAAAATTTAGAAAAACTTAAATCATGATTAACATAGTTTGATCTTTGGGACCGTAACATGAAAACTGATTAAAACTTCTGAGTGTTTTTGATAGATCTAAATTTTTGTGTGAAGAGTCTCAAAAGTAGTAAATAGTGGTACCAGTAATATGAAAATGTGTACTTTCAACATCAGAGTTAAAGAATAAATAAAACTTTAGGAATTCTTAACCTTTTCTTAGAGGTAATTTATATCAATGAGTTTCTTATTTTTAAGTAAAATTTTTGGTAGGAAATACTGTGTAATAATTTTTATTATAATTTCACAACATTGGGCCGGGGATTTAGCTCAGTGGTTTCACCACCTGCTGCACAAGTGCAAGGACCCAAGTTCGATCCCTGGTACCAAAAAGTAATAATAATAATAATTTCATAACATTGTTTCTATTGAAAAAACCTCTTAATGTCAAAATTAAGGCTACTAAAAAAAATGTAGACTGTGGGTATAGCTCAATGGTAGAGCAATTTCCTAGCATACTTGGGGACCTTGGGTTCAGTCGCCAGTACCACAAAGAAAAAAATAAAGAGAGAGACTTCTTAAATAATTGACTTTTTATTCAGCTCACTTTCTTTTATTATGCAAAAATCGTGTGTGTGTGTGTGTGTGTGTGTGTGTGTGTGTGTGTGTGCGCGCGCACGCGCGCGCAAGAAAAGATCGGGAAATGCTAAGTTGGTATAAAGTAGAAAAACAGCATGATTTTAATCTCATCACCAAAGAGATAAGCACCTTCATTCTTTGATACTTCTCTCTGCCATAACTTCAGTTTTTTTGAGAAACGATCTCACTATGTAGTTCAGACTGGCCTTGAACTCATTCTATCCCATGCTGGCCTCAAACTCTTGAAAATCCTACCTCAGCTTCCCAATGCTAGGATTACAGCCGAGCACCACCAGGTCGAGCTTTTCTACTGTAGCATTTAAAAATGTCTTTAAGTGTAGCAAAATATGCTTAAAATTTGCTATATTAACCATTATTAAGTGTACAATAAAGTGGCAGCAAATGTGTTCTTGTACAACCATTGAACTTCTTTTGTCATACAGAACTGAAACTGTACTCATTAAATAGCAAATATTTCCCATTCCCCTTTATCCCTGGCATCCACCATCTACAATTCTGTCTTTATTAATTTAACTACTTTAAGTCAGTTTTGCATTATTTGTCCTTTCATAACTGGCTTGTTTCAGTTAGCACAATGTCTTCAAGGTTCATCCATAGAATTTGTTCACCATAGAATTTGTTAGAATTTACTTGTTTCTTAAGGTTAGTATTCCATTGTATGCATATATCACATTTTACTTAGCCATTTGTGTATTGATAAGACACTTGGGTTGCTTCTATCTCTTGGCTATTACAAATAATGCAGCTCTGAACATGAATGGACAAAGCCCCTGCTTTAAATTTTCTTGTGTATATACCTAGAAGTGGAGTTGCTGGATCATGTAGTAATTCTGTTTTTAATGTTTTGAAGTACTCCCATACTATACCATTTTATAGTATACTATACCATTTTATAGTATACTATTCCCACGAGCAATGTACAAGGGTCCTAGGTTCTCTACATCTTCACTAGCACTTATTTTCTGAGGTGGGGGAGAGGGGTGTTTGGTTTTTAGTATATGGTATCTTCTTTGGTTTCTGTAGGGATTTTGAAAATTGAGCCTTTAATTAAAACCTCCATTCATGTGCTTATTGACCATATATATGTATATGGAGAAATGTTGGTCTTCCAGTTCTGTGACTATTTTGAATTGGCAAAATTTGAACTGCTTGGTTTTTTTGTTGTTGTTGTTGAGTTTTTAGTTGTTTTTATATTTTGGGTATTAATCTCCTATCAGATAAGTGATTTGCAATTACTTTCTCTCATTTTACCTGTTGCCTTTTTACTGTGTTAATAGTGTGCTTTGAAACACAAAAGTTTTTAATTTTGAGGAACCCCAACTTTTATCTTTTTTATAGTTACCTATGCTTTTATTGTTATTTTTTTTAAATGTGAGCAAGAGGCTGAGGCAGGAGAATGACAAGTTTGAGGCCAGCCTAGGCTACATAGCAAGACCCTGTCTAAAGAAAACAAAATCAAACAAAACGGACACCCCCCCCAAAAAAAAACACTACATCTCCAAATTCAGTATCCTAGAGATTATCTTTATATTTTCTTTCAAAAGTTTTATATTTGTAGATCACATTTTTGGGTGTTTTTCCATTTTGAGTTAGTTTTCATATGTGATATAACAAGGGTCCAACCTCAGTTTTTAACGTATGGATAACCATTTTTTCCTGTGCCTTTTGTTGAAAAGACTTCCCACACAAATCATTTGTTCAGGAGTTTATCTGTGGGCTCTGTGTTCTATTCCATTGGTCTATATATATGTTCTTATGCCAATACTACACTATTTTGAGTACAGTCACTTGGTAGTAAATTGTGAAATGAGAACATGTTTGTTCTCTGACTTAGTCTTTTTCAGGATTGCTGTGGCTATTCCATATGAACTTTTGGAGTGATTTTTCTCTTTCTCCAAAACATGTCATTTAAATGTTAATTGGAATTCCATTAAAGCCATACATGGCTTTGAGTACTAGACATCTTAATTTTCCAGTCCTTGAACACAGGATGTCTTTCTAGTATTTGTATTTATTTCAGTTTCATTCACCAGTGTTTTATAGTTTTTGGTATCTTTTTCACCTCCTTGATTAACTTGTATGTAATTTATTCTTTTCAGTGTTACTATAAATGAAATATTTGTTAATTTCTTTTTTAGATTGTTCATAATTTTAAGAATATTTAGGAATGAAACTGATTTTTTGTATGTTGACATCATGTCCTGCTACTTCACTACCACGATAGTCAGTAGTAAAATACTGAAAGTTTTTTCTCTAAGGTCAGGAAAAAAATAAGGATGCCATTCCTAGGATTTACAACTTGTGTTCAACCTAGTACTGGAAGTTCTGGTTGGAAAATTAGATGAGAAAAAGATATTAAGGTATTTACATTGGAAAAGAAATAAAATTATATATCAGCAGGCTTTATGATGTTTTTTTTTTTTTTGTACCGGGGATCGAACTCAGAACCTTGAGCACACAAGGAAGGCACGGTGCCACTGAGCTAAACCCCTGGCCCAGCAGGCTTTATGATCTTACATGTAGAAAACCTTAAAGATTTCACAAAAATTCTAAGTAGACCTAATCAATGATATTGGCAGAGTAACAGGACATACCTCTGTCTTTAAAATGTAGTTTTAGTTAAAACTAAAATAAAATTGTAGTACCTGCAGTTTTTACTTAAAATGTTTTATTCTATATGTTTCTCCTATTGAGTAAATAACTCAAGATAATTTTTTAATGGCTGGATAGCACATTTAATATTAAAATGACTCATTTCCCCAGAATTTGGTATTATAGTTGTTTCTAATTTTGGAGATCTTATATAACACTGAATTTTTGTCTGAATCTCTCATTATTTTAGAAATTTAGACCCATAGTAGTAGAATTAGTCAAAGGGAATGAATTTGAAAACCATAAAAATCTATGCATCTCCTCTCCACAGACTATTGAAAAGTTACTCTGCCTGGCATTGTCCCCAGTCAATATATGAGTGTTGTGGTCATACCACACCCTTTCAAGTATTAATTGCTTACTTTTAGGACATCTTGTTTTTTAAGTCCAAACAAATAATAAAAACAAAAGAAATTTTATATCTTAAGCAGGATGTAGCAGTGTCATTTCTTTCTCTAATTGGATATTTAAAAATATATTTCATTGTTTTAATTTGCATTTCTTTAATAGAATTTTTTAATGTCCTTTAGCAGCTTGTTTATTTGGTAAATTATCCTTTTTCAGTGAGAATAAGGGTTGTATGTTTCTTGCATTTGTTAGGAGGTTTCTGTATATTATTACCAGTATTGTACCCCTTTTGTCATTTTTCATAGTTTGTTCAGCTAATTGTCTGATAACAAGTCCTTTTGTTTATAATTTTAAAAGAAAGTGTGTAGAAATATCCTCATTAGTTCATATAAGATATGCATGCCTTTCTTTTTGGCTTGTTTCCTTCCTTCTTCCCCTCTCCTTCCCTCCCTGCCTTCCTTTTATCTCTCCCTCACTCCCTCCATTTTTATCTTGTAAAAATTAATAACAAAATGAAATGGAAGGAATGCATGTAATACTTGAGAAAGTAATTTTCTTAAACATTTTGCATCATTCATTTATATATAGTACATAGGACTGAAATTCTATTGTTTCTATTTGTAAAAATGAGGCTTCTGCCAGGTGTGGTGGTACACATCTATGATCTCAGCACTCTAGGTGACTGAAGCAGGAGCATGAAAAGTTGAATCCCAGCCTAGGCAACTTAGCAATATATAAGACCCTATCTCAAAATTTAAACAAAAATCTTTTTTAAGGACTGGAAGTGTAGCTCAGTACAGAGGCACTTGGTTCAGTCCCCAGTACAAAGAAGGTTATGGGAGTGGCTTTGGATGTCTATAAGCAACAGTTTAATGCAATTCAAAAATTTTAAATATTGCAAAAATATTAAATATTGCAAAATCAAATGCCATATCTACAAATTGGAGAAATTTGTGGGACCCATATGTGAAGTGACAACGGAGTGAAACACAGTGCGCATTAATACTGTCTTTAATTTTCTGCAAATTTAATGTTTCTAATTCTGTGCACATGATACTTCCTTACCGTTTTCTTTTCTTTTTTTTTTGGTACTTTAACATGTATGCAGTTGTAATTCTCTTCCTCCTTTCACTCCTCCTCTGGTACTTGTAAAATATTACATGTTGGATATCTTAACTTGTCTACCTTTTACACCTAGAAATCAGTGGAAACTGGTAGTGTACCTGCAGGTTTTTTAAAATTACGACAGGCCCCCTCCAAAGGGGGCCTGAATATGATACACATATTCTGTGTATCATTAGTTCATTGTAAAATTTAGTTTAGAATTTTAAAAGTTTACATTTTTAATAAAATGTGGATAGAAATAATACTTAGATTACTTGTGAGAAATTATGTCTTCATCTTTCTTTCCAGTATACCATTTGCAAAACTTACTTGTTGGACACAACATATAACATTTGAAATGGTGCCTATTTTTAATTGTTTGTTTGATCCTGTATGATCGGAGTACTACCTGAAGCCATTGCTAATGATGTAGGGTGATGTAACTTACATTTTTGTGTAAGTTACTGAACATATTGTTAAATCTCACTTACTTTTTATTTTAAGTAAAGTAAAATTCTTGTGAAAGCTTATTTATCTGCACCAGGGAAAGAAAGTGTTGGCAATCATAATTGAAATCAACGAATCAACCACCTAACTGGGTTAGGGCCCTGGCTCCATCTCCTTTAGGAAAACCTTCTGTGGGGAGTGGGGCTTTGACCCTAACCCAGCTGGGCTGTATTGCTGCTGCATTTTCTAAAGGGCAGAGGTTTCTACTGCTTTTCTCCTGGTCCACCTTCCTTCCAGATCACCCCAACCAGAACTAATCTCACCATTTTGTACTCCTATAGAACTTTCTTATACCTCTGCTTTAACAACCAGCATGCTGTGCTTTGTATTATACCTATTTGTTTACATGTCTGTCTTCCTCTGCTAGATTGTAAGTCCCTTGAGGACAGGAATCATGTCTTACTCATCTTTGTTTGGTTCCTGGGAGTCTAGCACAGTGCCTTACTATTTTAGTAAATGATTAAAGTGATAAATGGACGGACCACAACACAGCTAGTGAAAAAGAATTCTATTGAGAATTATGGTAGCTTCCCTGGCTATTAATTTATGCTAGAATCAAAGGACAGGAAAGCAAAATCAGCAAGTTATAGTAAAGCTGAGTGACCAATTTAAACATGGCAGTATAGATAAAAACCAACATTGAAAAGGTTAGCATACCCTCATCCTAATAAAATACAAATTTGATTCCTCAAATTGTCAAACTGGGGAAATACAACGTTTCCTGAAATAGGTATTTTAAAGGTGAAATAGGCTAAAGAAAGGAACATTTCTTCACAGTCAACTAAATATACTAATCTTTGTTAACTTTCTTAAATTTGTGTGGTCTCAGACTGTTTCTTTCCAGTACAGATTTTCCTTTATGTATAGATAGGTAATTTTGGTTCATCCAAGAATTGTGGCCAGGCCATAAAGCATGTAAACTTTCATTAATTTATTTCTTTTAGATTATTTGCCTATTATTTTAAATTACTATTCTGAAAGAAACCTCCAGGAGCAACTCATTGTTGTTTGGTACAAAATTACCCTAATTTTGGTTCTTACATTGTCAAACTTGTTTTAGATTAAAGGTCTCAAGCAAATCATACTAAAATGTGAATACATGTTACATTCCAAATTAGAAATGAACTTTGAAATAAGTTCACTTAAAAAGTTTTAAAATATCAGTAATTGAGTTTCCAGAATTAGAAGTTTTTTGTACTTTGACAAATAATGAAATAGTAAATGATAATTCTGATACCTTCAGGAATATTCTTTCTCTGCAAGGTAAAACACTTTAAGAGGTTAAATTATATATAAAAATATTCTTAAAATGATAAAATACACTGGCAAATATTAGTAGATGCATTCATGCATTTGTTTTGAAATGACCTTTTTTGAGGGGAGAGTATATTGTAAGAATCATAAAATTCAGCCAGGGATTTAGCTCAGTGATTCCACCACCACCTGCCTCAAAAGTGCAAGGACCTGAGTTCAATCCCCAGTACCAAAAAAAAAAAAAAGAATCATAAAATTCATTCTCTTCATTTATTCTGCTCTTAGGAAAACATTCTTCAAAACAATTTTTTAAACATAAGATGAATCTATGTTTAGTTCAGCTAATGTTTTTCAGATACCTCATATGAAGCAGGTAATAATAAAATGTTCGTTACATTTTTACTGAAGCAGGAAAGAGAAACAATTTGGATAATCATTGATTTCTGAATGTTGTTAAATTAATTTGGGGGATATTATGCAACTAAAAATTCTAAGTTTGGGTCTGTGAGTGTGGCTTATAACGGTAGTAATATAGATAGTACAGTTAGGGCTTTGGGAACACTCTGCTTCAATCATTTGAACCTGGGCGGTGCCCCAAGGCCAACTCTCCCCAGCCTTTGTCCTAAGGCCTATACTAACTGTAGGCAGAGATAAGAAAAATAAATGTTCTAGGCTGCCCTAGAAAATTCCAGAATCCCAAACCAGGACTCATACATGCATACCTGACCTGCTGGCATCACCCCTTGCTACAGAATGCTTATCTAGCATGCCTGAGGCCCTGGGTTTAGTTCCCAGCATTACAAAAAATATTTTTGGGGTATACTTTCGAGAAACATCAATAAATAAAAGTAGTAGTGTCAGAATATATAGAAAATCTTATGAAGTAATGAAAAACATTTTTTAAAGGACAATGAAATGTTGCCTGGGAAATTTGTCTCTTCAGAAAACAAAGTACTATTGGGTTCAGTAGTTATAAGTTGTACCCTAGCATGCAAGAGGCCCTAGGTTCAAACCCTAGCACTGAAAAAAAAATTGCAATAGATTAGGAAGTGTAATATAATAATATTATTCAGTATTGTCTTAGAATTAGTTTTCTTTGAGCAAGTTACTTTAGTAGGCTTGTTTAGGTTTCTGGTAATGTTTTGATAGAACTACTTTTTGTGTTTTGTTAATATATTATTTACTATCTTTAGTACAGAAAAGGAAAATTTTATAATAAAAATGACAGTTCAAGCCATGACAAAGTAAAATATAATGAATATTGAAATTTGCTTTTAAGTCTATCGGAATTGCTTGTTTTCTGTTAGGATTTCACCAGTGTATTTATTTATAACCTCTGTGCATGGGGATTCTGTGGGAAGTAGTCCCAGAAACATCTCTACCTGTTTTACCCATTTTTGTTGCATTTGACTGTGGGTCCCCAGTAGGGCTTGCCAAAACCTAGTCCTTCTCTTCAGGCCTTTAGGAACAGCTTGCTCAGATAAATTGAGGTTGAGTTCAAGTTTCCCTGGACTAAACTTGCTTAAGATTTTTTTTTGGGGGGGGGGTACTGGGGAATCGAACTCAGGACCTTGTGCTTACAAGGTGGGCTCTGTGCCATTGAGCTAAATCCCTGGCCCCAACTTAAGATTTTTTAATGAAAGGGAACCAGCAGGGCCTTTCATTGGCCTGCCCAATCTCTGAAAGTGCTACAGTGTGACTTTTGTTTTGACCCCATCAGTGTCCACTTTATTCCTGCCATTTCTTAATGGTTGTTTAAAGTTTTCCACAGAGGTGGGACAAATCTCACCCCTTATATTCTCTTAAGGATCTTGAGGTGTCAAGATCACTTCACATATTAGAATTTCTGGTGGAACACAAGGTAAAATGAAAATCCCTTTAGACTTTTCCTTGAGTACCATTTCTTTCATTTTGACCTTAGAGTAGTTTCAGCCAAGTGTATATCCCCAGGCAAATGATTAAGAAGATTATCTTCTTAGGGAAAAGGACAATAAATGTTGGCATTTAAGGTTCCTCCAGCAAACTCATCTTACCTCTAGTGCATTCAATCTTCAGTTGTAGTCACTAAACCAGTCTCACTCAAAAAGCATTTTCTATGGGCCAGGGATTTAGCTCAGTGGTTCTGCCGCCTGCCTTGCAAGCGCAAGGACCCGAGTTTGATCCCCAGTACCAAAAAAAAAGCATTTTCTATACCTTCTTTAGGGCCTTACACTTAAATACATGAATACTTAGTGAGGATCTTTATAGTCTTTAGTCATCTGAGGCTTGATTGTAATTTTAGAAATTATACATAAATTTATATGCTAGATTTTTAAGATTTGCAGTAAAGTTTTTACATGTGTTAAGATTAGAATAATAGATTTAAAATATATTCAGTGTAGGCACAGTATCTGAAACTGTTAGCAATTGATTAAATCTTTACTGAATGAATGAATACAAGGGCATTTTAATATAATTATGAACTGAGAGAAATTTCTGATTTTCAATGTTCAACTCCTTTGTGGTAAATTTTACAATGCCAATATTTCTAAATCTTGTGAATAAGGAAGGTGAAGGAATACTCTAAATATCATAAGTCTTGTGAATAAAAAAGTGAACTCTAAATGTCCAGTAAATCACTTTCTAAATTATATATGTTTAAGGAATATTGCTGTGCATGGTAATAGTATTGATTTCCTATAATCCGAGCACTCAGGATGCTGAGGCAGGAGGATCACTATGAGTTCGAGCCCAGCTGGGGATACATAGTGAGACCCTGTTTAAAAAAATAAGAAAAGTAGTATGTAGTGTAACTTAGTGGTAGGGCACTTGCTTAGCATGCATGAGACCCTGGGTTCCAACCCTAGTATCACAATCAATCAGTCAAATCAAGGATAGAGATTTTTTTCTACCTTTTGATTTTAGATTTTTTAATCTCTATTTTTGTTACATTTGTCAAGGAGCCAGATATGCTTACTGAGTTAAAATTTTAAGACATGTCATGAATAAAACAAGGAATAAATCCAGTGAAGTCCCAGAGACTTTTTTTACTTTTTATCTATTTTTAATGTTACTTAATTGCTATATGGTAAGTTGTAGCAATTTGATATAAGCACCAAGTTACTAACTTTTTAACATATTAAATCATTTAATATTAAAATCGGAGAATTTATTTATTTAAAAGTACCTACAGAATATTTTAAAGTCACCACATTTATTAAAAATGAATTATTTTTAATGATTAAGTTCATCAAAAGCAACTAAAAGTATTTTATGATCATGTTTCTTTATTTGTAGACAAATTAATTATAATTAACTAGAATTTATTTAACAAAATAGTTTTCACAAGGCTTTCATGAGCTGCTAGAGGTTATTTTATTTTTGGAAGCTACAGTTGTTCTCTAATAAATTAATAATATAAAGTGGATGATATTTTATAATCACTTACTTGATTATTTGACTTACCATTCCAAGCATTTCTCATGTGTATTTGTTTTTTATTGTACTGGAAATTACTAGGGATTTTTACTTTTTTGTTAGCCATGTATAATAAGGATGAAGGGTGTTGATTGCATTTTATTCTCATCTAGAAAAGCAGTCATCATGTCTCCGTGAGTTCTAACTTGAGAGGCTATTAGGTTTTTGGGTGGAAAAGTCTGATTTGGTATTGTTATACTAACCAGGCCTAAAAATGTATACTTTTTTATGGTAAGTGGTTTCTCTTATAGCTAAAACTGGAGCAGTATCGTATATATTGCAAGATAATTTCTTTTATTTATTCAGTAAATATTTTTGAACTTTTATAATGTTAAGCTTTACTTAGTATGAATCCCTGCTGTTTGATGTGAGAATATTTGTCATTGTAAAAATTTTATAAAAGAATAGTACAAATGTTGACATCTTAAGGTTATAAAGTTGAAATGTAGATATTTTAACAATGAAGAAATATCTTTCCTAACCATTGTAGTATTTTCCAAAGATAAATGTGCTAACCTTGATGCTCCCTAGGGATTTCAAGGAATATAAGAATGCTTTTCTAGTTTTTTTTTCTGTTCTTCATTGAGAATTTAAAGGTAAACTATATACAGTATATCAAAGTAATTCACTTTCAGAGTGAAGAAAGTAGGTCCAGCCTTTTCTGGTGAAGAAATCATTATAGATTCAGGAATGTTTTAATCATTTTAAATGTCTCTGCTCCTATGTTTTAGTGAGTGAGTAATGCCAGAAAATGTCTAGTATTTGGATAGGTGTGTTTGCAGATGAAGTTTGTCGTCTTGTATTTTGTAACCTATGAAGTGTAATGGTCAGAAGTATCTATATATTGGAGGTATATATGAGTCTGCATTCAATCTTTATGACTGTACAACTACGATGTAACACTGCCATGTACTCCTATGTGGATCATGTAAATTCTAATAATGTTTTACTAATTTTTCATGTAAAATAAATGGTTTTAAGCATATTCTCTTTCCTCATTGTGATATAAGAAGTCCTCATTTAAATATAGCTTACTTGGGGCTGGGGATTTAGTGCAGTGGTTCCGCCGCCTGCCTTGCAAATGCAAGGACCTGAGTTTGATCCTCGGTACCAAAAATATATATATATAGCTTACTTGGCAGGGCATGGTAGCACATGTCTGTAATCCCACCACTTGAGAGGCTGAGGCAGGACAAGCCTCAAGAGTTCAAGGACAGCACGAACTTCATAGGGAGACCTTGTCTCAAAAAAAACCAACCAATCAGTCTTATTTGAAGAACGTATGAGTCATTGGAACACCAAATGAGTTTTATTTTAGAAAAATAGTAATACATACATACCCTGGTATTTTAGCTAGGTTATGGTTTCTTTGGGCTTTATGTTTTCCTTTGGGCTAATATGTAGATAATCTGTAAACTTCCTTATTTGTAGTCTAAATTAAGTTGGACCCACTTTCCTCCAAACCTGGTACTTACCTCATTGTTGTGTATTATCTGAAGACAGTGCACAGGAACATGCATTGTATCTTTTGAATAAATCACTAGAGACAAGGTCATAGAACACAAAATAAAATCTCTACAAATTTTTCCTTTCATATTTTTTTTCCCTTCATATTTTTTTTCCCAATCAAGAGCTCCTCTCGCACAACTGTTCCTTAAAAAATCCTCTTTTCTTGTTCTTTTTTTTTTGGTACCAGGAATTGAACTCTGGACCCTTGCACTTGTGAGGCAGGCAGCGGTCTTGCTCTTTTCTTGCTACTGAACTTATGGCCTCTTCTCTTTTCTAAATCTTTGTCTTCCAAAAATAGCTCTACATCTGAAGATACATCATTTTAAGTTCTGTTTCAAGTTGGGTTTTTCTTTCTTGGCTTTTTGGCAGTGCTAGAGTCAAGCCCAGGGCCTTTGCATTGTGAAGTGCTCTGCCTTTGAGCTATATTTCTAGCCCCAAGGAAGTTTTCTGTTGTTGTGTTGTTTTGTTTTGTTTTGGCAGTACTAGGATTGAACCCAGGGCTTCTGCCTTCATCCCCAGCCCTTTCTTTTTCTTTTCTTTTTTTTAATTCATTGTTTATTGGTACATTTTAGATATACAATATAACATTCATCATTGGGAATTTGTACCTTTACATGATGTATCTTGGTTCTTATTTTTTTCCCCATTCCCCTGCCCTCCCTTCAACCCCCCATCCCTCCCTATTCACAAAGACTTTGTTTCCTTTTTTTTTTCCTTTTCTCGTATTTTTTTCCTTTCTCTTCTTCCCTTTCCCCCAGCCCTCCAGCTTCCCTGGACCTTGTCTTCCTATTTCACATTATCTGTTATACATTTTGATCCTTATTTACACCTTCAGTTTCTCACAGCAGAGAAACTATTCAGTATTTACACATTTGTGTCCTATTTATTTCACTTAAGAGTTATGACCTCAATGTGCATCCATTTAGCTATAAATGTCTCTAGTTTCTCATTCTTTTTAATTGCCCCTCAACTCGAGACTAGATAAAGAAGATAATGTTTTTGTAATGAAACAGAGTACTACTCACCCAGCCTTTTTTTTTTGTACCGGGGATCGAAGCCCTTTCTTATTTTGAAATGGGGGTTTTCTAAATTGCCTGGGCTGGGTTTGAATTCTCAGTTCTCCTGCTCCAGAGTGCTGGACTACAGACAGTGCAGCACTATGCCTGCCTCCCCAGCCCAAAGATTTTTATAATACTGAAAGTACTAGGTATCCTTGTGGAGGTGGAACATTTCTGTTGTGTGGTGATGGTAGTACATGAGTTAATACGTATGATAAAACTGCAGAGGACTACACGTCTGCTTTGTGCACATGCACACACAAGTAAATGTAAAACTGGTGAAATGAGAATAATCTTTTTGTGATTTGTATTAACTTTGTCAGTTTACTGAGTTTTGGTATTAATATTATAGTTTTGCTAGATAATAACTTTCGCATAGCATCTGGAAACTGGCTGAAGAATCCTTAGGGATCTCCCTATACATTTCCTCTCCATTTTCTTGTGAATCTGTGATTATTTCAGGATACAAAAATAAAGTAACCCAGCTAGAATATGGCAACACAAATCAGAAATATTAGAGACTCAGTTACACTTGGAACATTTTTTAGAACAAAATTTCCATCCTCTTTTTTTTTTTTTAGTACTGGGGATCGAACTCTGGACCTTGCGCTTTTGAGGCAGGCAGTGGAACCACTGAGCTAAATCCCTGGTCCAAAATTTCCATCCTCAATGATGTGAAAAGCATTTATTTCAAATTCTGATAGATTAAAACTTAAGTGTAAGAGAATGAATTAAAACAGTAAACAGTTTTAAATACTTTGAACAATAAAGATAAATATAAAAGATGGTTAAAATGGCAAAGATAGCTTTAAAACTATAAGAAAAATGAAATATACAGGTATATATAAAATTCTGTTTAACCTGGTCATCTCAGAAATTTAAATATTAAATACACAAAACCTGCTCAATTCAGAAATTTAAATATTAAATACACAAAAATACAAAGTATATTAAAATAATGAAAATCTGAACAATTTTAGGTTAAAAATGTAAAATTCAGTTAAATTAAAAATTTAAGATATTAACTTTCTCTTATCTCTTAGTGATTAGATAATTTTATACCACTGAGACAGTTGATCTATAATGACCTTTAAGCCACTTGTTGTAGGGGTATTTAATAAAGTGTACTTACATTTGCAGTTACGTTTCTTGATTACCATAAAAATATCAACTCAGTTTTAAAAAGGATTTCCAAAGTTCTTTGGTTGCCAAAAGAGGAAGTTAGTTATTGTGGATATACTGTTTAAATGAACATGTTTTTTCCCACCTACTTTGTTTAAATTCCTTGAGTCTTCACGTGTCTTATTTCAAAAAGCCGTACTTAATAATTTATAAAACTTTGCGTAATTCTGTCCTTATAATTTTATGAACCATTGCCACTATAAGTAGTTGTAAGTACCTATCACTATAATTTTCTTTAAATTCCTGAAAAATAGACCATATTTTCTTTTGCCTACTTGCCATTGCATATACTTTGTTTTTTGTTTTGTTTTGGGGTTTTTTTGGTTTGTTTTTTGCCTAGAACACTTTTCTTAGTTATCTTATTTCATACTTCAGATATTTCCTCATAGAAGTGGGTTTTTTTTTCTTTTTCTTTTTTTTGGTACCAGGGATCGAACTTAGGACCTTGCGCTAGGCAAGGCAGGCGGCAGAAGCACTTTTTATAGACATCTTCTATATTAAGAAACGTGCTTACTAAATATTCCTAATTTTATTGAGCACAGATATGATTATATACATACATATAGAAAGAGAAAGTGATTATTTGATGAAAGTCATTCTTTCCTACTAGACCGTATGTCTCATGAAGATATGGTCGTACTTGTTATTGCTCAGTATACAGTATTACAGTGGTGGTGAATCTATGGCACACGTGCCACAGTGGCCTAGGCAAACACTCGACACCTGAGATACACCATTAGGTTTTTTTACTTTTTTTTTGGTACTGGGGATCAAACTAGGGACCTTGCCCTTGCTAGGCAGATGGCGGTACCATTGAGCTAAATCTCCAGCCCTTTACTTCTTTTCTTATTAGTATGTGTTTGCAGTACAAAGTGAATACATTCCTCCTGGGGAGTTGAGAAATGTACACAGCAGGTCTTACTTCTTTTTATATCTCCTTCACACTCCTCCATCCCTTGGTCTTCTTCCCATTTTTAAAAGATCTATCTCCCTGTTTCCTTTACCTGTCTTGGTTACAAGATTTAGCTATTTTGAGGTATGCTGCTATAAACGTGGGTATGCTTACATATATCACTATTATATGATGCCTTTAACTCTATTGGGAAGATATCTAGAAGGAGCACAGTTGTGTCCAATGTATTGCTCTGGTTAATGTTTTGTGTACTATGTTGAACAGGAGAGGTGATAGTGGACTTCCTTGTCATCCTGATTTTATAGGAAAAGCTGTAAGTTTTCCTACATTTAATATTATGTTGGCAGGTTTATCATAAATGGCTTTTATCAAATTTAGAAAATGTCTTTCTATACCTATTTTCCTTAAGGTTTTTATCATGAATGGATGTTGGATTTTGTCGATGCCTTTTTCTGTATCTGTAAAGATGATCATATGATTTGTGTCCTTTTTTAACGTGATAATAGTACATTTATTGAATTGTGTATGTAGAGCCATCCTTGCATCCCTGAGATAAGGCCTGCTTGGTCATGGTACATGATCTTTGTGATGATTTGTTGCATTCTCTTGACAGTGTCTTGATGATTTTTGTATCTGTGTGTACTATAGATATTGGCCTATAGTTTAATTTTTTTAGTTGAGTCCTTGCCTGATTTTTGAGTCAGGGTGATGCTAGCTTCCAGGAATGAGCTTGGCCATAGTAGTACTTTCTTTTCAGTTTCATTTGAAAACTTGTAGGAGTGGGGCTGGGGATTTAGCTAAGTGGTTCTGCCACCTGCTTTGCAATCCCTGGTACAAAAAAAAAAAATTAAAAATTGTAGGAGTATTGGCATTAGATCTTCCCTGAAGTTCTTGTAGAATTCAGTAATAAATCCATTGGGTTCTGGGCTTTCATTACTTAGTAGGTTTCTTATTCTTCCAGTATATTTTATAGTATTGGATTATTCAGGATTTTTGTATCTTCTAGGTTCAGTTGTAATTCATGTGTATCTAAGAATCTGTTCTTCTGGATTTCTCAACTTACTGAAGTACAAGTTTTCAAAGTTGCTAATAATTTTCTGGTTACTAATAATCTAGATGTGATTTTGCCTTTTTCGTTTTTAGTTGCTTTGATATAGGTTTTGTCTTTCCTTCTTTTGTTAAGTTTGGCTAAAGGCTTGTCTATTTCTTTTATTCTTTTGAAGAAGTATATCTTTGATTCATTAATTGTATTTTTTTTAAATCTCTATTTCTTTAATTTCTGCTCTGATCCTTAGCTTTGGCTTTGGATTGTGTTCTAGCACCTTGAGATGCTGTAAAGTTTATCTGTTTGGATTTGCTCTGTTTCTGATATGGCATTCACAGGTATATACTTTCTTCTTAGGACTGCTTTCAACCCACAAGTTCTCGTATGTTGTACTGGCATTATCATTTGATTCTAGGAATTAATTTCTCCCTTGATATCTTCTGTCACTAGTTGATTATTCAAGAATATTTGTCTGAAAGCAGTCCTACAAGGAAAATTTATAGTGGTGAATACCCATACCGGGCAGAGTAGGCTCAAATAAACAACCTAATGTTGAACCTCAAGCATCTAGAAAAAGAAGAGCAAATCAAGCCCAAAGGTTGTACGAGGGAGGAAATTATAAAGATCAGAGCAGAAATTAATGCAGTGAAGACTAAAAAAACATGCAAAGAATCAACGAATTGAAGAGTTCTTTCTTTGAATGATTAAATAAAATTCACAAACCATTAGCCAGTCTTATCAAAGAAAGGAGAGAAAAGTCTCAAATCCATGCAGTTAGGAATAAAAAGGGTGAAATCACAGCAGATCGTGCAGAAATCTAAAAGTTCATCAATACCTACTGCAAGAACCTGAATTCTTTTTTGTTGTTATTGTTGGTACTGGGGATCGAACTCGGGTCCTTGTGCTTGCAGGGCAGGTGGCGCAACCACTGAACTAAATCCCCGGCCTGAGAACCTGAATTCTAATGAGAGGAAAATACAGAAGAAATGGACAAGTTCCTAGAATTACCAAATTGTATGAATTACCAAAACTGAATCAAGAAGATATAAAAATTCTAAAGAAACCAATATTGGCCAATGAAATTGAAGATGTAATTAAAAACCTGCCAACAAAGAAAAGCCCAGGCCCTGATGTATGTATTATTGAATTCTACAAGAAATTTATGGAAGACCTAATCCTGCTACTTCTCAAACTCTTTAATGAAATTGAAAGGGAAGCAGTACCTCCATATTCATTCCTGGAAGCAAGCACTACCCTGATTCCAAAACCAGAGAAGGATCCAACCAAAAATAAGAATTACAGTCCAATCTCCCTAATGAACACAGATGTAGAAATCCTCAGTAAGATACTGGCAAACAATGAATGAGATCATCAAGAAGGTTATACACCATAACCAAGTTGGATTCATCCTATGGATGCAGGGATGATTCAACATGTGCAAATCAATAAATGTCATACACTATATTAACAGATCCAAGGACAAAAACTATATGATCCTCTTAATAGATGCAGAAAAAGCATTTGACAAGGTCTAACACCCATTCATGATTTTAAAATAAACAGACAAAATTGATATAGATGATCTTTATCTCAATCTGAAAAAAGCCTTCTATGACAAATCAGCTAATATCATACTAAATGGACAAAAACTGAAAGCTTTCACTCAAATCAGGAAGAAGACAAGGATGTCCACCATCACCACTCTTGTTCAGTATAGTTCTGGAAAAACTAGGCAGAGAAATTAGACAAGAGAAAGAAAAGGAATGGAATAGGAAAGGAAGAAGTTAAATAATCATTATTCACGGATGACATGATACTATACATAGAAAACCCCAAAAACTCCACCAAAAGACTTTTAGATTTGATAGCCAAATTCAGTGACATAGTTGGATACAAAGTCAACACTCAAAAGTTCAATTGTCTTCCTATATATATGAATGACAAACTCGTGCTTGCTTCGGCAGCACATATACATGAATGACAAACTCACTGAGAGAGAAATTACAGAAATAATGCCTTTCATGATAGCATCTAAATGAAATACATAGGAATCAATCTAACAAAGGAAGTAAAAGATCTCAACAGTGAAAACCACAATACTGTGAAAAAGGAAATCGAAGAGAATATCAGAAAATGGAAAGATATCCCTTGTTCTTGGATAGGAAGAATTAATATAGTGAAAAGGCCAAACTTACAGATTTAATGCAATCCCAATCAAAATTCTAACAGCATATCTCACAGAAAAAAATTTTAGAATTCATTTGGAACCAGAAGAGACCTAGAATAGCCAAGGCAATTCTAGGCAACAAAGGCAAGGCAGGGGGAATCACAATCCCTGACTTGAAATTATACTACAAAGCTACTGTGATAAAAACAGCGCAGTACTGGCAAAAGAACAGACCTGAGGATCAGTGGAACACAGTAGAAGATGCAGAAACAACTCCAGACATACTCAGCCACTTTATCTTTTTCAAAGGAGCCAAACACCTTTACTGGAAGAAAGATAGCCTCTTTAATAAATGATGCTGGAAAAACTGGCTTTCCACATCCTGAAGATTAAATAGACCCATATCCTTCACTGTGCACTAATCTAAAATTGAAATGGATCAAAGATCTACATATTAAAACGGTAACCCTAAATCCTGGAAGAGAATAAGTAGAATGCTTGAGGTCATAGGAATAGGCAAAGACTTTATCAACAAAACCCAGACCACTCAAGAAGTACTACAAAGGATCATCAACTGACACCTCATCTTTTAAAAAGCTTTTGGACAAAAAGAAAAACTACCAACAGAGTGAAGAGATCAGCCACACTGTGGGAAAAATATTTTTACCAGCTATTTATCAGACAAAGGACTGCTATCTAAAATATATAAAGAACTCAAAAAACTCAGACCCCCCAAATTTAAAGACCTAGTCCAAAAATGGTCATCTGAAATGAAAAGATACTTCTCAGATGAAGAAGTAGAAACAGCAAATAAATATATGAAAGAATGTTCCGCATCACTGGTCATTCGTTAAATGCAAATTAAAACAATGCTGAGTTTCTATCTCACTCCAGGAAGAATGGCTGCTATCAAGAAATCAACCAGTAACAAATGCTGGAAGGGCTGTGGGGAAAAAGGAACCCTTCTCCACTGTTGGTGGGAGTGTAGACTGGTGCATCCACTGTGGAAATCAGTGTGGAGATTTCTCAAAAAACAAACTAGAAGTTCCATTTGACCCAGCTATATCTCTTCTTGGTATCTCCCCAAAAGAATTAAAGCATCATACCACTGCAATATATGCACACCCATGTTTATAGCAGCACAGTTTGTAATAACTCAATCTTGGGAACAGCTCAAATGCCCATCAACTGACAAATGGATAGAGAAGATGTGGGTTTTTTAATATAAAAAAAAAAAAGTCATAAAGAAAGATAAACTGGAGACATTTATAGCTAAATGGATGGACCTTGAGACCATACTCTTAAGTGAAATAAGTTGGACACACATTTTTAAATACTGCATTGTTTCTCTGGTATGAGAAACTGAAAGTGGAAATAAGGCCTGAAATGTATGATAGATACTGGGAGGGCCTGGGATTTAGCCCAGTGGTTCCATTGCCTGCCTTGCAAGCGCAAGGACCCGAGTTCCATCCCTGGTACCAAAAAAAAAAAAAAAATAGATACTGGGAAATGAGAAGAAAATGTTCAAATGGGAAGAAGAACAAGGGGGAAGGGAGGGGAAAAGGAAGGAAAGGAAAAGAAAAAAATGAAAATAAAAGGAAAAAATGTAAACAAAGCCTTTATACATAGGGAGGGGGGCTTGTGGAGAAGGGAGGATGGGCAAAAAAGGGTGGGATGTACTATGTACAGGTGCAAATTCCCTATGATGAGTATTATCATTATGTATGCCTAAAATGTATCAATAAATGTTTTGCTATATTTAAAAAAAAGAAGCATTAAAAAAGAATATATTGTTTAATGTTCATGTGTTTGTAGAACTTCTGTGCTTTCTTTTGCCATTGATTTATAGTTTCAGAGGTTCCATAGTGTAATGGTTAACATTCTGGACTCTGATTTGTAGTTTCGTTTCACTAGGAGCTTATGATATGCATGGCATAATTTTGATTTTGGGGGGGGGCATGCTTGTATTTGGTCTGTTTTTGATAAAGTTCTATGTGCTGCTGAGAAGAATGTGTCTGTTTTTGAGTAAACATTCTTGTAGATAACAGTGGTATCTCAGTATAAGAATTTAATTTGTTTTACAATTTTGGCGAAGATGACTGTGTTTCTGTTTGTGTGGGGAAGATGACCATGGTCATGTTTGTCATCCAATATGGAGTTTACAAACAGAAGTGTTGGTGAACCAAGATATTACTGTATCTATTGAGTCTAATTGCTTGAACATGTGGTTCAACTTTTAATACTTTCGTGTTCATTTTTGTCTATTTGTGATAGTGGGGTATTGAGGTCCCCTACTATAATTGTGTTGATGTTCATCTGAACTTTTATATCCAATAGTGTTTACTTTATGAAATTAAACGCACTGTTATTCAGTGCAAATATGTTTACAATTCTTGTCCTGTTAAATTTTGCCCTAAATCCATATGAAATGAGCTTCTTTTCCTTTTCTGATCAGTTGTGGTTTGAAGTACTCTTTAAAAGTAGCAGTGGTTAGTTCTACTTCTCTTCACACTTCTGTTGAGTCAGATATTAGTTTCCATCTCTGATTTTTAGTCTATGGACTTCTTTTTCAGTTAAGTGTGTTTTTTTGTATACAGTAAACTTGTGGGTTTTATAATTCATTCTACCACTCTGTCTTTTGATTGAGGAACTGAGACCACATTAACAGTGAGTTATTCCTGTAAAGTATTAACTTATTCCTATCTCTGCATTATTTTCCTCTCGCTGATTCCTTTTTCTTAACTTGTGCTAAACTGCTCACTCTACCTAACATATTCATTCTTCTAGACCTTTTGGTATTGTTGGCGTTGTCTTTTTCTAAGATTTCCTTGATAAGTTTTTAGAGTTCTGCTTTGGTGGTCACGAATTTCTTAGAGATTCTTTCCATGAAAAGACATTATTTCTCCATCAATTTTGAAGGATAATCTGGGCTGGAAGTTGTTTTCTTGTGGGACTTAAAACACTTTACTCACAGGTCTCCTGGCCTTTTAAAAGTTTGAGAAGTCTGCTGTAATTCTAATGGGTTTACCTTTAGAAGTGATCTGTTGCTTTTTAAAAAATTTCCTGTGTTGGACTTCTGGAATTTTGACCATGATATGTCATGGAGTTGTTTTTTCATTTTGGCTATTTGAGCCTCTGTATGCCTTGCTAATCTGTATATTAATTTTTTCCCCATATTTGGAAAATTTTCTCCTGTCATTCCTCTAAACAGGTTTTTTAATCCAATTTGTGCTGTCCTCTGATTTTTCCCAAATTCTGACTAATCTGTCTTCTTTGCATTATCTAGCAGCCATTGAACCCATTTTCCATGTGCTCTTGTTTTAACATATCTCTCTGTGTATATGGTCACTTGGATCAATCATATCTTCTAACTCCAACGTTATGTCTTCATATTGGTCACTTTTGATACCCATGGTGTCAACAGAATTGTTTATTTCCTGTATTTCTGTTTAGTCTCTAACATGGACTCTTAATTTTCTGCTAATCTGGTCCTTCATGTTTCATATAGTTTTATTTAGCTCAGCTAGTTTTTTATTAGTGCCTTCTGCAAGGTTACTGGTCATCTTTATCAAGTCCATTATTTGTTTAGTTATATCATCTTTAATATTTTAATTGTATCATCTTCAAGTACTTTATGGATGGTTTTCGTCTCTTTTATCATATACTTCAGTGTTTGGCTTTTGATGCCCTGAACAATTCCTGTGGGTCAGCTTTGGAAGCATTGAGAGTTTTTATAGGCATTTTGTTGACTTGTTTTCTCATGTTTCTGTTGGTTTGTGTGTGTGTGTGTGTGTGTGTGCATGCATATGCATGCGCAGGTACAGTAAAGGTTGCAGGTCGGTTATAGTGGAAAGACTTTGTTAGTATAGATATATTATATATATCTTTAGCTAGTGACTGCTTTCCAGTGATGCTTTTGGCACGGATAACTGTAGGCTTTGTCCCATGATCTGACCACCTCCATTAACTTGAGGGAGTGGTGGGTGCAGTAAAATGGCCCATCATCCAGTTTTCCGGAAACGTATTACAATATGACACAAAGATAAACCAGGTACTGGGATACAGTAGCAACCAATTAATAGCAACAACTATGATACTGTGGCAATAGCAATGAAATCAGCAACAGTAATAGAATTAAAGATACATGATATTGACACCCCATAAGAATGAGAAAAAGCTACCACTGTACCACTCTTTAACAACAGAAAAGAGATTTGTAATTGTAATAGGGACACAGACCAATCAAATAGTGACATACATTAAATAAGTGGTCCAGCTATATTACCATTAACAGAAAAGAATTCAACAATAATAGCCGAGTCAACTAAATATCTAAAGATTAATAAAGCTTAATAATAATGCTTATGAAGATGGAGGGCACTGGGAAGGGAAAATGAAAGAAGTAAAATTTGAAAAATAAAGGAAGATGAGGAGAGAAAAGTGAACGAAAAGATCATATTGAGTAAAAGAAAATTAGTAGTATTAAAAAAATTACAGATAAGAACAAATAAGAAAAAGAAAAAAGACAACAAAAGAAAAAGAAACCTAACACCCCAAAAAATAATGAAGAAAGAAATGATTTGGGGGGAAAATACTCCTCTATGTTTTTTGAATGAGTGGTTTCCTTCCTGGGTCTATGATACTAGAATCCACCAGATATGGGGAAGGGCCAGTGAGTTACTACTAAGACCTATTTTGTTTCTACCTTCACTTTTTGTTAATGAATCCTGATTCCTGCCCCATCTTTCCTGATGGATGTGATCATGTTTTCCACCCTTTAGCTTTATTCACTCCTGTCACTTCCAGTTTCCTTGTCTCTCTGTGCACTATAAGTCATGGCTTTCTCTACCTAGCTTTATAGACTAGCATTACTGCCAGTGCAACTCTGCCTGCTCCAGAGGCCCCTCTGTCTG
Source organism: Heterocephalus glaber (assembly GCF_000247695.1). The sequence goes on from NW_004624791.1 coordinate 446,661, forward strand.
CACACCCTAACCTGTCACCATCGCCATCTAAGTTGAGGCATATCCTTGATCAAATTGGTAGATGGAGAAAGCAAATAGACCAGTAAGTGCTTGTTGGATGTAGGCAGCAAGAGACAGGGTCAAGCAGTCTGCTGAGCTTAATACCAGTACTTTCACAACCCACCCTCTCTAAAAACCACACAGCTGGCCTGGGTTCTCACCTTCAATGTCAGGACTGCTTTGTCCTTCACAGCCTGAGCTTTACCTTCTCAGGGTGTCTATGTCTTGCCCTCTGCCTCTCCGCCACTCCCTTTTGTGAGCACTCTCTCACCCAGTAACTGTTAGGGTGAACCCAGAAACCCTGAAGTGGCTTCTGATTAAACATTGCCAAATATGGCAGTTGCTGTACTTGATTTCTAGCCTGCCATGTGGAAGGAGTCTCTTTCAGAGTAAAACTTCATGCTGTGTTTGCAGTTCCATGGGCTTTTCTTTTGGCTGGAGCTGTCATGTCTCCCTGGTGCTGCCAACCCTCTTTGGCCTTACATTGTATTAGTGAAGACAGGTTAGCTTTGCAAGCTGCTTCATTTTTTTCCCTGCATTGTGCTTCATTTCTCCAGCTTTGTAGTTTCTGGTTTTCCTTTTAGCTCACTCCTAGTTCCCAGAAATCTCCTTTTTATTTTTCCTTTACCAAGTTGTTTTTACAATAAGGGTCCTGTAGATTATATTTTATTGCTGATCTTTACTCCACCACTTTTAATTCCCTGTTTACTTATTTTTTTCATTTTACACATAACTCCAGACTTGTCTTTGATTTTCTTTAATGATAATATTTTTTGTTTTGTTTTTCTGGGAAACAGTCTTGCTGCATAGTTCAGGCTGCCTTAAACTCACTGTGTAACACTGGCTGGTCTCAAACATGAAATGAACCTCCTACCTCAGCCTGCTGAGTGCCGGGACTAACATGCTTAGCTAGCCATAATGGTATACAAACTCCTAGTTATTCTGTGTTAATCTTTGTCTTTGCGGCTTCAGCATATGCTCTCAGGGTAGAAGAGTCTATATGTAGTCCCCTGGGATTTCAATACAAGAACTTAAAAGTAATACTTCCTTGGAATTGCAGACTCTTAAATATCTTTCATATGAATGTCATTCATATTTTAGGTTTATTCATATGTGCATTATAATCAGTTAGAGTACTAATGATTATACTATAATTTTTGACCTCAGAATTAAAATAGCCTGGGTATTAATCTCAGTTCTGCTATTCAAAATAGAGTATTTCTTTTTTTTTTTTTTAATAGACCATTTCTTTAGTATGGGATGCAGTTATTATTTAAGGCTTCAAAGAAAGGCTTAACTTTGCCACTGGTTAGTTTATGTACTTTGGGATGATGCTATGAAAAACCTTAAGTATTCTTTTTTTGTTGTTGTTCTGGGGATTGAACAAGTTTTAGCTCAGTCTGGGCAGTTGAGAGATTTAGTGATATTGTCTCCAGAAGGAGAAAAAAAAAAAGAGCACTAGTGTATAGTTCCTCACAGCACTAAATTTCCTGAGATATCTGTACTTGCTTTAGTGTTTTGTGTGTGTGTGTGTGTGTGTTTGTTTCCCTGGTTTTTTGAGACAAGGTCTCACTATGTACTTTAGGCTGGCATTGAACTCACAGCAATCCTGCTTCAGCCTCCCAAATGCTGGGATTACAGTCATGCGCCATGCCAGCCTAGTGTTAATCTTCTTACCAGGTATTCAAACATGGGTCTGTCTGTAAACTTTTTTTTTTTTTGTACTGGGGATTGAACTTGGGACCTTGCGCTTGCACGGCAGGCGCCGGAACCACTGAGCTAAATCCCTGGCTGTAAACTTTTTTAGTATAGGACCATATAATAAATATTTTAGGCTTTGCCTGCAACATAGGCAATATGTAAATGAATGAGCACACTGTTTTACAGTAAAACTATTTACAAAAACTCTTTGGCTTAGTTGGACAATAAAGGAGTTGTGATGCAAATTTGACCTATAAACCACACTAGTTTGCAAATTCTTGTATTAGAAGAATCTTGCCTTTGTTGAATTTAAAGAACTGGTTTTCACATTTGATAATATTATCACCTGAGGTCTTTAGGAACCGTGGGTACCTTGGGCATCCCCTAAAGATTCTGATTTAAATACTCTGAAATGATACCCAAAGATCACATTTTAAAGGTTCCCCAAGTGATTCTAATGTGCAGTTAAGTTTGAAACCACTATTTTAAAAGAAATAATACCAGAAAGCAATTTAGCCAGACATGATCGCTCACACCTGTAATCCCAGTACTCTGGGAATCTGAGGCAGGAGGATAGCAAGTTCAAACCCAGCCTGGGGAATTTAGTGACTTTAACAAGACCCTGTCTCAAAATTAAAAAAAAAAAATTTTAACAGAAGAGTCTGGGAAAGCCAGGTGTAGTGGTGCATGCCTGTAATTCCAGCGCTTGATACAGGACAATCACTGGGGGTTCAAGGCCAGCCTCAATTACACAGTAAGAGCCTATCTCAAAAAAAGGGATTGGGACGTAGTTCAGTACAAAAGCTTTGGGCTCAATCCCCAGTTACACACACACACACACACACACACACACACACACACACATAAATAAATAAAAAGAAAAACATTGCTTAAAAGCAATGTTTGTTTTGTTTCACTTAGGGCATATATAGATGAGTCAAATTTAATGGCCTCTGCATTTTATCTTGAATCTAACTGGAAAATTGGAACTGAAATCTGTTTCTTTTAGTATTTTAACTCTTTCCATCTATTCAGAATTGCAGCAGGTTTTTATAAGAACCAGCTAACATTGGGCAATTGCATGACTACTCATCATCCCTGTTCTGTGATACCAAAGCAAAACTTGATATGATAGATACCTATCCTATGTTGTGCCAGTCTTAACATGTAAATTTGGAGTGATGTGAGTGGCTTTGCGTGTGTGTGTGTGTGTGTGTGTGTGTGTGTGGTGCTGGTGCTAGGGATGAAACCCAGAGGCTTACAAAAGTGCTTACATTGGCATGGTAAAGCATGCTAGGCAAGTGGTTTATCTTGAGTGTGCCTTACTGTGAACAGTCTTCTTTGAGTAGATATTTATACTAAAGTTCTCCGGTTTTAGTTAGCTTTAGGGATAGAATGAAACCTCAGACAAGTAAAAGAACAGTAAGAAAGAGATGAAGAGAATGGATATGATTCTTTATTTTCTAGGTGTAGGTATAATCTTGTGAGACGCTACATTCTTTTTTTATTCTGTGTTTTCTGAGGTTGCCATTCTTTCTTGTCTGTGGTTTCTGAGATGGCTGTGTAACTTTATTATCAATTCTACTGTTCTTTCTATTATTTGTAATCAAAGAAACTTTTGTCTGTATTTTAAAACGTTTTTCATATTAAAGGCATTTATACTACATAAGTTCTTCCTATTCCCAAAATGCCTAACCAGAGGAAACTATGGTTCTGAAATTCAAAATGCTATTAAATGTTTGAAATTTTAAAATGTATTACCACAAAAGACATATTGTCATTAACACCTCCCCCAAATACTCCCCTTAGCTTTTAACACATTTATCTGATCATACCCTCCCTTTTTTTGAGACAGGGTCTCACTATGTATTTCAGGTTGGCCTTAAACTCATTCACTATGTAGCCCACCCTTGCTGTGATCCTTCTGCCCCAGCCTCCCAAATGCTGGAGTCATGGATGTGCACTGCCAAGCACAGCTTCTTGACACTTTCTGAAGTGAGCAGTTTTGGAAGTCCTTTTTAATGAGTATCTTTATGTTGATTAAAAATTCAGGGACTGCTGCAGCTGAATGCCATTAAATGGAAAGGTTGGCATCTAAAAACATTATGGTGTGTCCTCATCCATGTTGTTTACCTGTCTCTTTGGTACTTTTGGCTCTTCTCCAAAATCCAAATGATGTTTTAAATAGATTGAGGATTATCAAGGCAGCAATGACTGAAAACATTTACAAAAGAAGACTTGCAGACTGTTTCAGAAAGTGGCAAGAACAATGATATGAGTTTGAAGTGAGGAGTAGTTTTGAAGATTGATGGGAATATATCTTTTACTGTAAAAAATTTATTTTAATCATGCACTATTTTTAACCATACCTTATATTGTAAGTAAGCAGAAAGTCACGTTATTGTAAAATGAAGGTAAATAATTGGTCTTGAGTTCAAAATATCAAGAGAGAATTAAATGGTTTTGTTCTTTTTTTTTTTTTTCGCAGAACCAGGGTTCGAACTCAGGACCTTGTGCTTGCCAGGCAGGCACAGCACCACTGAGCTATATCCCTGCCCCCAAATGATTTTTTTAAATAGCCTAATTCTTTAATACTTAGATCCAACTATCAAAATTGAGTTAGCTTAGGTCTCTTTACTTTGTAGCATCTGTCATTTCTCTGTTATTTCAATTGTCTCGGAATATGAAAATTTAAAAATTATTCCTGAAACCTCTAATACCGTGGAAGTAAATTATATGTGTAATATGGAATATACTGTTTTCCCTAAAATAAAACTTTTTTCTTTTACTCTTAGTCTTCTTTACATGCCTAGACAATGTTTTGTAAAATTCCTGTGCCTTTTGAAAATAGTCTGATGCTCTTCCCAAATCTAAGTGCTCTGTGTGCTTGTCCTGCTTCTTGTCCTCCTGTGTTCTTTATTCACTCCACCTTTTTCATTTAAAATCACACTGTATTATAGGTAGATGGTCAGGGGAAGACTGAAAAGCAAATGGGGCTTGAATTTTTAGGAAGAAGATGGGAGGAATAGATATTTGATGTCTCAAAACATTGATACATGAATGTTATCCCCATTTCATCACTCTGCCAGTAGACATTTCTTTATTCTTCTCTGAGCCTAACACAGTGCTTGATATTTGGTAGGCATTAAGTAAATTGTGTGGTGTTTTTTGTTGTTTTTATTTTTGGGTTTTTTTGGCTTCCAAAATAAGTCATTTGTTTTTATTTGTATAGAGTTATAATTCACATTCAGTAAGATTTATTTCTTTTAATTGCACCATTTCATACAGTATTTCCATTACTCTGAAAAAATGCCCTTATAACCTTTGAACCCAATTCCCATACCCAAGACTGATTTTTAACAACTATTCCTTTGATATCTATCTGTATAATTTTGCTTTTTTTTGGTACCAGGGATTGAACTTGGGTCCTTGCACTTGTGAGGCAGGCAGCAGAACAAACCACTGAGCTAAATCCCCAGCCCCCTGCAGAAGCTTTTGAATAAATTTATTTTCATTTCTCTTGGATAGACACATAGTTTTAGCATCACTGGGTTATATAAATGTTTATATTTATCTTTTTATTTATATTATATGTATATATTCATCTTTTTGTCTCTATTTTTGGATTTTTCAATTTTTTTTTGTAAAGTAGTCTTTTGATTTGAGCTAGTGTAGTAAACTTTTTATACTATGTAGTAACCCTATACTAGCTTACTTCATCTCTTTTTGTTGTTGCTCTTACATAATTATTTTACTGGACTAATTTCTCTCTCAGAAGTATTTTCTCTCCATGTTAATGACATACTTCATAAATAAGAGTTAAGAATAATTTGTTTGGGGGCCAGGGATTTAGCTCAGTGGCACCGTGCCAGCCTCTCAAGCACAAAGTCCTGAGTTTGATCCCCAGTACCAAAAAAAAAAGAAGAATGATTTGTTTGGTTTAAAAATAAGAACTTCCAGTACCCATAATGTAGCCTAAGAAATTATCAGTCTGTGTAATACCCCTTTCCAATTGCAGCTCTCTTCCCCCAGTGAAGTACCTAATAATTTTACCATCTCTGAAGTATTCCTAAGTAAATGTATCAAATTTTGATGTATTAAAGCTTTATAAATATTATCCAATATGTGCTTATTTTTCCCAACATTATTCTTTAATCCATGCTCCTGAAAGATAATTATATGCTTACAATGAATATACAGTTTATACTTTCTCTCACTGTTGGATGTGTGGGTTGCTCTGTCTCTTGCTATTAGAAACAATACTTCTGCGAACATTTTTGTGTTTTCTGTGTTTCTTTTTGTACATACATTATAATATCTCTTAATTTATCTGACAGAATTGTTGGGGTGTATAATATCTATAGTTCAGTTTTATTAGGAAATACTAATTGTTTCCCAGATTTGTGGTAGGAATTTACTATCCCAGTAGGACATTCTCTAGCTCTCCATATCCTTACCAATATGTACTATTTTGAACTTTAAAAATTTTTAGTGATACTAATGGTGGTGAAATGGTATTTAATGGTTAATTTTATTTGTAGTAAAAATAGTTTATTAATGTCTTTTGCCTATTTTTTGGATAATTTTTTATTACTGGTAGAACTTTTCATAAATTCTAGGTATATATATTCATATATTCTACTCTCTTATTGTCCTGCTGGTTTTTTTTGGTACCTGGGATTGAACTCAGGACCTTGCATTTGCAAGGCCAGTGCGGCGCCACTTAGCTAAATCCCTTGCCCCGCTGTTGTCATTTTTATGATGTCTTTTAAGGAGTACCTCTCTTATAATCGAATCCGTTAGCTTTTCTTTTTATGGCTCATGTTTTTCCATTAGGTCTTCTCTAAGTCAAGGTCAGAAAGATAATATACAATAATGTACTTTCTTCTAAAATTTTGATCAATTTGCAGCTTTTTAAAACAATTCTTTTTAGACAATTGTGAATTCACTTGTATTTATAAGAAATAATACAGAGAGATACCATACAACCTTCATCTGTTTCCTCCAGTAGTAACATCTTGTAGAGCTAGTAGTGCAATACCACAGCTAGGAGATCGGCATTGTTCAAGTTGACAACTTTATTCAAATTTCATTATTTTACATATACTTTCATTTTATTATCTTCACTTTAATCATTACTTTCACTTTAATCACTTCTGTAGATACAGATCAGTTAGTTCTGTTATAAGTTTCTCATGCTACCCTTCTTATTGCCTAACCACTTCTTTGTCTTAAACTCTGGCCACACTGCTAATCTCTTCTCCATGTATATAATTTTGTCATTTCAAGAATGTTGCATAAATGAAATCATACTGTGTTTTTAATCTTACGAAATGAACGTTTTTTGAAATGAACTTTTTCATTTAGCATAATTCTAATTTTCCATCAAATTGTTGTATGTATTGATAGTTTGGTCCTATTTATTGCTGAATAGTATTGCCATGCTATGAGCTAACTAGTGTGTTTAATCATTACTTGCTGAAGTAAAGTTTTGGGCTATTAATAAAACTTCTATAAAAACAATTTGTGTGTGTAAATTTTTGTGTGGACATAAATACCCATTTTTCTGGGATAAATGCCTAATGTTATAATTGTTGAGTTATATGGTAACTACATGTTTTATTTCATGAGATACTATCATACTCTTATTTTTTTTCCAGAGTGAACCTACCATTTCTACATTCCTATTAGCAATGTATAAGTATCTTTTTTTGTACCCTCACCGGCATTTACTGTAATTACTATTTTTTAATGTCAGTTGTTCTGGTATATGTGAAGTGGTAGCTCATTCATTAGGGTTTTAGTTTGTATTTCTATAATGGCTAATTATGTTGAACATCTTTTCATATACTGAGTTACCCTCTGTATCACCCCCCCCCATTTTTTTTAATCAGGAACCTAACTCAGGGACTCTAGGCAGACACTGCACTGCTGAGCTACATTCCTAGCCCCTATATAGTCTTTTAAGATGTCCATTCATGAGTTTTTGCCTGTTTTGCAACTTTTTTTGTTGTTGTTTTTACTGTCTTCTACTTTTATTATTATTATTATAATTTTTTTTTTTTTTTGGTACCAGGGATCGAACTCGGGTCTTTGTGTTTGCGAGGCAGGCGCCAAAACCACTGAGCTAAATCCCCGGCCCCCTATCTTTTACTTTTAAACCTTATTATACATGAAAATGATTGTATATGCTATATACAAAAAACTTTTTCTTTTTCTTCTGTATCAGGAAAAAAATTTATCCTTTTTCTGCCAGAGTTTAATGTCTGCTTTTGTTGCTTAAGTTTTCATTTATGCTTGAGTTCATTGTGTTTTAGAAAATTTCTCATTTTACTCTTTTCTTTTGCTGTTACAGTACCATCCTTTTCTTATTGAGCTGCCTAGGTCTATAAAGGCATATTGTATAGTGATGTATATATCTGCTCTTAGAGGATGGTGATAGAAATATAGATGAGTTTTTGCCTGTTTGCCTTAATGAAAGAGGTTCCATTTTGAAGAAGTATATTTGCCCATTGTTTTAATTACTGTCTCTTTGCTGGCCTGAGACTCAGCACACCCAACACCAAACCGTTAAAGGAGAAGTGTATTTTGTCTCACATATTTTAGAGGGTTTAGCCCAGAGTCAACTGGCTCCAAGGCAGAAGCCACATGGGGAAAAGGTCTGGCCTGGAGGAAAACTGTGCACCTCATGGTGGCCTGGAAACAGAGAAAAAGGAAGAGCCAGGGAGGAAGATATGCCTTTCCCTGGATCATGGGATCATATGAGTGTGATACTCATCAATGTGGATTAGTCCACTGACAAGGCTATAGCTAAATGTGATACTGGCATGTGAATCCTGGTTGGAGAAGGTAGATCATTGGGGGCATGGCCTGGAAGGCTATATCTCTTTCCCTCCTCCCTTGATGTCTCTTTCTGCTTCTGGCCACTATTCCATAAGTTGTTTCCCCTCTGCCATGCTGCTGTAACTGGGAGCCAGCTGACAATGGACTGAAACCTCTACAAACTGAGCCAAAATAAACCTTTCCTCCTACAATTGTGGGTGTCAGGTATTAAGTCTCAGCAACAAGAAAGTAACAAAGACTGAGTTCCAGATAAACTTTTTAGAAACAGTATTTCTGTTTATTTTGTTGGTGTCAAAATTTCACCTCTGTAGAAAGAATACTTGAATTAGTTGCCAGCTGACAAAGATTTCGGCCCTAGTGCTCCCCCCACCCTCTAGTACTGGGGATTGAACCCAGGGTCTTTATACTGACCTATGTCCCTGGCCCTTTTCCTATCCTGTCCTCCCCTCGCCTCGCCTCGCCTTGCCTCCCCTCCTCTTTTATTTTTATTTATTGGGGTACTGGGGATTGAACTCAGGACCTTGTGTTTGCAAGGCAGGCAACAGCACCACTGAGCTAAATCCCCTGCCCTTTTATTTTATTTCATTTTATTTTATTTTATTTTATTTTATTTTATTTTATTTTTGGTACTGGGGATTGAACTCAGGACCTTGTGCTTGCAAGGCAGGCAGCGGAACCACTGAGCTAAATCCCTGGCCCTTTATTTATATTTTTAAGACAGGGTCTTGCTAAATTTCCCAGGCTGGATTTGAACTTGAGATCCTCCTATCTCAGGTCCCTAGTTCTTACTTAAAAACTTTATAAGTTTATATGTCATTTAACCTCTTACAATTTTGCTTTCCTTATCATCATCCTGAGGTTGTTATCATGATTAAGGTAATAGCTATGGAGTGGTTTTTATTTTTTTGTTTATTTGGGGGGTCAGATACTTTGTAAATGTATTTTTTATTGTAGTACTCTAATGAGACTTGCACAGTGTCACTTAAATATATCTTTCTTCAGAGAGGAAAAGGCATGAAGATCACATGATCACACACTTATGGTCCATCAGCTTGCTATTTCTCATGTTACTAGAAAGATTGAAGGAATCCATCTAACAACTCCTCAGGGAACAAGATTGCCATTATTGATCGATTATTGGGAAGAAGCATGGTAGATTTTCTAAGTCATCTTTTAAGTCATTTTATAAGTCATCTTACTCTGAAAATCTGGGAAATTAACAGACCTCTCTAGTCTTGCACAGTGGGCATTAACTAGGAATTAGGTTTTCCTAGTCAAGACCCTCTATTTGAATTGTTCTATAAGGAGAAAGGAAAAGTTTGTGTGAGATTCTCAAGGCATCCAGTGTAGGATTTATGTGTACCCAGAGAGCCTTAATAAAACATTGATGACAGCATTAAAAAGATGAGTGCTGAAAACCTTTGTGTGTTTGCTTTTATACCCTAAATATTATTATTCATGTTAGTTTTTTTTATCTTATTTCTTTATTGGTACTTTAGTTTTGTGTTGTTTTTTTTTAATCTCACAGGAAATACAATCACTACAGTGATTGAGATGTGGAAGCCAATGGGAAATTAATGTGTATGGTTAAGATTGATATGCAGGTATCTAGTTTTTTTTTTGGTACCGGGGATCGAACTCAGGACCTTGTGCTTTCGAGGCAGGCACCGGAACCACTGAGCTAAATCCCCAGCCCGTATAGGTATCTTTTTTGCATTATTTCCACTGCCTGATCATCACCATTTTTGGATAGGATATCCTTGTTCATTTGTTAAAGATTTTATTGTTGAGGAAACTATGTGAAACAAGTCTCTTCACAGCAGCAATATAAAGGTACTTTGTTGGAATGCTGTGTTTGATCACATCCCCTTGTGAGGTAGTGTCTTCGTTTTTCTGGGTCAGTTGTCTTTGTGAAGGACTGGGTAGAACTGCTTTGGTATGGAACTAGATTTAAAAATTAAAAGACAACTATTTTAGCCAGGGGTTTAGCTCAGTGGCACCACACCTGCCTCACAAGCCCAAGGACCTGAATTTGATCCCCAGTACCAAAAAAAAAAAAAAAACAGAAAAAAAGATAGCAATTTTAAAAATTCAAACGCTCCTGGAATATATAATGATAGCATATATAATGATAGACATAGTCACCTGAATTAATTAGTATTTTAACTTAAAGAACATAGAGGTGGAGGCCCAGGGATGTAGCTCAGTGGTGCTGCACCTGCCTAGCAAGAGCTAGGTCCTAAGTTAGATTCCCGGTACTGGAAGGAAAAAAAAAACAAAAAACATACAGGTGGTACAACTAAGGTGCATGCCAGGTAGATGTATTTTCTCAAATCTAGAAAGAGTAATGTATCAGTCTTTTAAACTTGGGTGAACATATTTATATTCAAAAGAGAACAGCAAAAACCATGTTCTGTCTCTATTCTTGCTCAAATCTTTGGATTCTAATAAATTACATTTAATGATACTAAAAAATGTGGTGCATGCTAAAGGATAAGTGGAACTTGGCTGTTCTTTTTTGGGTCAATGTCCAAAGTATTCTGTGACAGCAGTCTTATATCAGTATAACCTGTGAAAGTTATTTGGGAATACAGTGAATGAATTAACTTGGCATATTGGAGTAATGTGGAGAAAACTGTAATGTATGGTCCCTAAAAACTTCTAAATTAAGCCAGGCATGGTGGCTTACACCTGTAATCCCAGCACTTGGGAGGGAGGCTGTAGCAGGAGGATCACCACAAGTTTGTCACATATTTGTGTGTAAATTAAATGATACTGGTTAAGGTAAATTAACTAAATGTGAAATTATACTTTAGGGATTTCTGAGATGGGACTAAAATGAAATCAGAATTTGTTAAGTAGTTATGTAATCAGTTATATTACTCTTTCTTAGAGATTAGAAGGGAAGAAAAGGGAGGTTCAGCTTAGGCTATCGATATGGAAAAAGGAGGTCCAAAAAGGCAGAAGTTAACTTCCTTCAGCCTCAGCCTCTCTCAGCCTGGAACTACAGGACAGGGTGCACCACCACACCTGGCCTGCACTGTTTATTTTAATTTACTTTTTTTCACAGTTTAGTTTTTATTTATTTTAACTTATGTATACATTCATTTATATGATTTCATCAAATATATTTACCATAGTCATTTTTGGATAACTTTTAGGCTTCTTTTCTTTTTTTTTTCTTAAATTCTTTTTTTTTTATTCTTATGTTCTTTTATTGGTACATTTTAGGTATACAGTGCCTTTACATTTATCATTGGGTGCTTGTACCTGTACATGATGTATCTTGATTCTAATTTTTCCCCATTATCTGTGCGCCCCTCACCCCCTCCACCCTTCCCTATTTACATAGACATCATTTACATTTTTTTTCTTTTCTCGTAATTTTTCCTTTCCCTTCTTTGTGCTAATCATTTAATCACTTATCTCCACAATGTACTGTATGTTGGTATATTTACAGAAATGGAATTGAGTTTGTTATTCTTACCTACTTTATTGGACATTATATGTCTCTCCAAGATGGTTTTTGTCATATATATTTTCCATTGCCTATTTTTCAGAGTTTCTGGGTGTTTTTTTTTCATATTTTCAGCAGCATTTAGTATGTTAATCTTTAATTGCTGTTGATCTCACAAAAATAAAATAGTACAGTTTCTTAATATGATTTTCATTTCTGTTGCTTTCGTGACTAATAAGATTGAGCATCTTTTCATACATTTGTTGACCATTGAGGCTTTCTCTTCTTCAGGTCACTTGTTCATTTTTTTTGCCCCCCTTTTTTTTCTGGTACCAGGAATTGAACACAGAACCTTGTGCTTGCCAGGCAGGCGCAGCACCACTGAGCTACATACCTTTTTGCCCATTTTTTTGTAGAAGGTTTTCTTTGGAAAAAATAAACCAGGCATGATGGTTCTCACCTGTAGTCCCAGATACTTGAGATGCTGGGACATGAGGATTGCTTGAGTCCAAGAATTTAAAACTAGCCTCAGCAATGTAGAGAAGTCTAGTCTCTTTTAAGGGTGAAAAAAATTATTTTTGATTCATGGATTGTTGGGAGGATGCTTATTGATGATTGAACCTGGGATCTTTGCACTAAGCCACATCCCCAGCACTTTTTTATGCTTTCATTTGAGATGGGTTTTGACTAAGTCACTAAGTAGTGCAGTGCTACATCATCACCTTCCCAGAATGCTGAGATTACAGGGTTGTGTCACCTTGCCTGTTCCATAGGATTTCTTTTGTACATGCTAAATGACAGTAGTAATTCTTTATTGGTTCTGTATTGCACATCTTCTGATCTTCTAATAAGTCCTTATTCATCTATTAATAAGTTTAATAAGTTAGTGTTAGTAAAAATTTTAGTCAGTTTATCAAGTTAATTTTATGTGCCTTGTGAAATAAGAATAATTTTTTCCATGTAGTATATTATATTAAGTTTCTTTCTTTTTTTTTTTTTGGTACAGGGGATCAAACTCAGGTCCTTGGGCTTGCGCAGCAGGCAGTGAAACCATTGAGCTAAATCCTCAGCCCAAGTATATTAAGTTTCTAAGCAACACTTACTAAATAATCCAGTTGTTCTTCACACATAAGCAATGTAGCTTCTTAAAATAGCAAGAGTTTTTAGGGAATAGGACTTTCTGATCTCTCTAAACTGTATCTCTGTCCCAGAACACCATCTTAAATATTGTAGCTCTTTTTGCCCAGGTATGATGCTGCATTCCTGTAATCCAGGCACTCCAGGCTAAGGCAGGAGGATCACTGGGAGTTTGAGTCCAGACTGGGCAATATAGTAAGTTCAAGGTCAGCTTAAACTACATAGTAAGACCCTGTTCAGGAAGGAAGAAGGTTTTTAAAAGGTCTTACCTAATAAGGCAAGTGCTCTCATTTTGTCACCTTAAAGTTTTAGTTTGGGTATTCTTGGCACTTTGCAAGATTAGCTTATTAATACATAGAAAAAATAACCCTTTTGAGGTTTTTTTTTTCTGGAGTAATATTGAACCTATATTTTCAGGGAAAACATCTATTTTACCATGTTGAGTCTTTCTTCCATGAACATGATATATGTCTTCATTTATTTAGGGTCTTGTGTTATGCCTTTAGGTAGAATTTAATTTTTTCTACAGAGTTTGTAGTTTGGTTGATTAATCCTTGTGATTCTGATCTATGTTACATTGTAATGAATACAAATATATAAAAATATAATTAATTATTGTGTAGTGATCTTTTGTCTAATAGACTTCCTGAACTCTGAAATGTACTAATGGTTTGACTATAAATTATTTTGGACTTTTTGACCATTTTGTTTCTTTTCCTGTATTTACTCTTCAAAAATTTCTTGCCTACTGTATCGACAAAAATCTACAGATCATATATTAGATACAGTTATTCAATGCATCCCTGTATCATTCTTGATAGTGAAAGAAGTACTTGCTACTATAAAGCAGTTCACAATAGCTTTCAAATTAAAAATACATGAGGGCTGGGAGGGTAGCTCATTGTTAAGAGTATGTGAATCAGGAGGCCCTGGCTTGATTCTCCACATGAAAACAAAAATAAAAACCTTCACAAATGTAGAAAATGTAACATTTATATCTCACACTGAATTAAACTAAGGCAGCATTCTTGTTTTTGTTTTTGTGGTACTGGTGATTGAACCCATGGGCCTTGTGCAAGCCTTTTACCACTGAGAACATCACCAGCCCTAAGGCAATTGTCATGGCTGTGTTTCAGGCCACTCCCAGCTGCCTCAGATACTAAATAGATGAAAATCTGGGACACTACCCTGTTAAATACTGGACTCATGCTAGTTAAAGATCTCTACTATAATGTTTAACCTTTAAGAATGACATTAGGGGCTGGGGGTTTAGCTCAGTGGTTCCTCCGTGTACCTCGCAAGCGCAAGGACCCGGTGCCAAAAAACTAAAACAAAAAGAATGACATTAGTTTTAGATTTTAGATAAATATAATCAATTAGGTTCAAGAAATGTATTGTTTTCTGGAAAGGTGGTTTTTATTAATCCTTGATTATATTATTTTCTTCATTACTATGTTAATATAAATTATATTCATAATTTCATTTTTGAGGTAAGCTGATTAATCAAGTATAAAATATTTGTAGATACATTTAGCAAAAGTGTTTTCATCTCATTCATAATGTTGCAGGTTTGGGAAATAAACTTGTTTTTAAAATTATGAGACATTAATAAAAATGGAAGTATGAAATCCAGTGTGGTACACAAGATTTATAATTCCAGCACTCTTGAGAGACTAAGGCAGGAGGATTGCAGGTTTGAGCCCAGCCTGGGCAATTTAGCAACTTAATGCGACTCTGTCTCAAAAAAAAAAATTTTTAAGTGCTGGGGGTACAGTGTAGTGTGAAGGCCCTCAGTTTAAGTACCAATACTGCATACACAAATAAATCAATCAAAACATGTATAAAACATAAGTTTGCATATTGTTATTTTACAGAAATTTATATAATAAAATGGCCTACCCTTTTTTTTTTTGATGCTGGAGATCGAACTCAGGACCTCACGCTTGACAGGCAGGTGTTGTGCCGCTGAACTGCATCCCTGGCACTATAATAAAATGACCAACCCTTTTTACTGTCACCCATAATAAAAAGTAGAACATTACTATTTTTTCTTATCAGTTGCTTTTCTTTCCTTTTCCCTACTTTACTCTGGTTAAATGAATAGTTTGACTTTGTATTAATCATTCCCTGCTTTTATTTATAGTTCTGTATCTCAAGTATGTATGCACAGTTTATGTAAAGAAGATGTATTAATGGATGAGGGTTTCCAGAACAAGATTGTAAAACATTTTCTGAATCATTGTATATCTTTTCAGGCTCTCTTTGCTCTGATGCACTCAGAATGCAGTTGATGGGCTAGGAGTATAGCTTAGTGGTAGAATAGTTGCCTAGTACGTGCAACAACCTGGTTTCTATCCCCAGCACCCCACCCCCAAAAATGTTAAGACACCCTGATGTTCAGTTCCTCTTTAATAATGCTGACACATCTGGACAAGCCTGTTAGTGTAGACCAGATACTGTACTAGATTCTGTGCCTCAGGGAATGGGCTGATCTCTATTTCCTAATTCTAAACTCATTATGTTCTGTCTGCCTTTGGCTCTCAGAGGTCAGAGCAGAATAGTTGTTTGGAGTGAAGTGCTTTCCTTCAGTTGATACAGGCCACAGAACATAAGGACACGGCATGAATTTCATTACCGCATAAGACAAGACAAGTATGTATCAGAAACTCTCAAGTTACAAAGAAGAGAGAGGCAGTGAAGATCCATATATAAAAGACCTCTTTTTTTTTCTTATCTTTTTCAGTATTCGGGATCAAACTCAGGACCTTGCACTTGTAAGGCAGGTGTAGTTCCACTGAGCTAAATCCCTGGCCCATAAACAATCTTTTTTATATGCCACTATACTAGTTGTGTTTGGTTGTGTTCTCTGTCTGTCTCTTTGTCTCTATTTTCTCTGTCTCTCGCTACCCCCTTCGAATGCTAGGCAATTGCTTTGTCACCGAGTTATGTCCCCAGCCTGCATGTTGTTATGTTTTGACCAGTATCCATTACCTGGAATCATGCCAACATGGATTTCAAAGCTTTAGTGCTGTTGGTAGGCTTAGTCTACTTGAAGAAAAATAAAAACCTAAGTCAGTGTAATAGCACTTACCTGAAATCTCAGCTACTGGAGAAGCAGGATAATCACAAGTTTGAGGCCAACCTGGGCAACTTAGTGAGACCTTGTCTGAAGTGAAAAGGGGAGTGGAAATGTACCTTGGTAGTAGAGCACCCCTGGATTTGATTCACAGTACTGGGAGTGGGATGCAAATTGTGTGGCCCAGATTCTTTTCCTTTCTTTAACATAATATTCTACCCAGAAGCCCACCTGCAATAGAGACTAGAATCATTTAGTGTGAATTTTATTCAAAAAACAAAATTCAAAATACTCATTCTGAGATCTTGGATAGAAGAGAAAGTCTTGTGATGATAGCATATATATTGCTCGCTTTTTTTCTCTATATGGGTTCCCTGCAGTTTCATAGGATTTTTTTATGAAGTACATTAAATAGTGAAGCACATGCTGCATCAGTTTGATACAGCTGCTGTAACAAACTACCATAGTCTGGGTAAGTTAAACAACAGAAAATTATTTTCTCACAATTCTGGAGGCCAGAAATCCATGATCATAATGTTGGCAGTGTTAGTTCTTCTGTGGACCAGGAGACAAGGATCTGTTCCAGACCTTTCTTCTTGGCTTGTAGATGATTAACTTCTCTGTGTCTGCACATTGTCTTCCCTTCATACTTGTATCCACATTCTTTCTTAGAAGGATATCAATCATGTTGGATTTAGGGCTCAGCCCCATGACTTCATTTTAATTACTTGTGTAAAGGCACCGTGTCTAAGGTCACATTCAGAGATACTGAGAGTTAGGAATTAGGGAGGGTTGCCTTAAGTGAATGTACAGCCTTTAGTACATGTTAGTACACAAATATACAGTTCCAGCACCATAAAAACAATTTAAAATATAGTATGTATCTTCCTGAGAAATAAAATAATTTAATAAAATGTACTTAAAGCTTGGTGTGGAGGCACCTGCCTATAATCCCAGTACTTGGGAGGCTGAGACAGGAGGTTCACCATGAGTTCTGGGCCAGCCTGAACTACATGAGACCCTCTCTTAAAAAAAAAAAAATAGTACTTGAATATTATTATAACCAACGAGAACTTAGTTTCCCTGAGTAACTTCCTATTAAATGGACAATTTTAGAGGTGGTTCAATAATCACCTGTTTGTTATAGGAACCTTACCAAAGAAATATAAATAGATATTAAAATTTGTTGATGGAATATACTTTCAAATTTAGACTTAATACAGATTAAAAATGAATAAAAGAATTGCTATCTGTGACCTCTCCTTTGGCTTTGTTGAGTTTTTACACCTCAACCTTGTTCTGTATTATTATTGTTCACTATTATCATAGGTTTTGGTCTTGTAGCAGATGCTGCTGACATTAAAAGTTGATTTTGTACTGTAAACAAAAGAATCTCACATTTTAAATTATTTCTGCTTACCTAAAATAGAAGCATTTATTAATATGAATGTTTAAAGCATACTACTTTTATTTCTTCTTGAGAACTTTTCCATTTTGAAGCTTAAAAGGCAGCTGATAATTTTTTTTATTTTTTCTTTTTAAATTCCTGGCTGTGAATCCTAAATCCTCATTTCCTCAGATGTAGCCAGCTATCTGGGCATGTCTGTGTCTGAAAAACAGAGACAACCTTATGCCCAAACTTCTGTTACCAAGGCATTCTGATATCCAGTATAAGTTATTTTGATTGAAATCTTGATAATGGCAAAAGCAGTAGCTATTTTTCATATTTAAAATTGTTATCAAAGATTTGGAATTTATGTGAATTTGGTTTTTTGCCCATTTTGGGGTCATAACAATTAAGAGATTATATTTAGTACCAAGTATGTGACAATGATACACTAGAAGGATTGCGCCAGTAATACAGAGCTGAATAAAGTAAGGACTTTGCTTAGACAAGTACATTAATCACTATAATTCAAGGTGCGTAAAATTAGTGCTACACTAAATAATTCTAACATCACAATGTATGAGGCAAGTGGCTTATCAAGGATACCCTTGTTGTTCCTTTTTAAATTATTCTTTTGTTGCTACCTGGAATCCAATAAATAGTATCTTGGTAATTTTTTGCTGGACAAAGATAATCTCTTAGGCATTTTTTTTCTAATGTGACAATACAAGAAGAAAAAATATTTTTTAAAGAACCTGCTTCCACATATTTTATGTTATTAAGCCTAGATGCATGAAATGTCTGTGTGCCCCCAGAGCAGTATAGCAGTACCACACATAACATGATAAAAATCAGATATGCAATTCATAGGTGAGAGGGTATCATTTAGCATTGGAAGTGACTAAAAACACAAGCAAAGTCAAGTTGCTTATTCAGTAGGTTAAGAGAATACTTCACTCCCCTGGATGATTGGCAACACTTATAAGCATTTTAAAATCAGATTTATAGGTAAGGGATCCTAGACCTAAAAGCTTTTTAAATCATTAGTCCAAGATCTAGTCAATCAGTGATTGAAAAAATTATATTAAAACATGCATGGTGTGTGTTGCCATCAATACTTTTTTCTTTGTAGTTTTAAGGAAGATGTATTTGTTGTAAAATCCAAGGGGAAGATGGATCTTTACTATTGTTGGTTTCTAAGGTATAATTATTATGTGAATGTGACATCTCTTTTTTTAAGAAAACATAATTTAGCCCAGTTCTAAATAAACTCGAGAACTCATTATTAAGTTCATCTAGTGCTAGAGTTTTCACTAATTATTATTTGTGTCTATGACTAGTATAGACTGCAATAATCATAACTTCATGAACATTTTAAATAACACTGAATGTGGTGGGGCACATCTTTAGTCTCAGCTACTTGTACAGTGAGAAGATTGCTTGAGCCCAAGCGTTTGAGGGCAACCTGAACAACTTCATTTTTTGCTTTATTAGTGATTAAACTATGGGGCCCTCTACCATTGAGTACATCCTCAATACGTATGTGTATATACATGTTTAAATAAAAAGTTAATACAGTAGAAGACATTATCCACTTAGTATGATGTTGGCTGTTGGTTCGTTATAGATGGCTTTTATCAGATTGAGATAAACACCATTCCGATTTTCTGTGGGGTTTTTATCATGAATGGGTGTTGGACTTTGTCAAACACTTTTACTGCATCTCTTGAGATGACCATATGGTTTTTGTCCTTGGTTCTGTTAATATGGTGTATTACATATTGATTGGCATATGTTGAGCCAACCCTGCTTCCCTGGGATAAATCCAACTTGGTTATGGTGTATAATCATCTTGATGATTTGCTGCATTCTGTTTGCAGTATCTAATTGAGGATTTTTGAGTTTATGTTCATTAGGAAGCTTGGCCTGTGGTCACCCACTTTTTTGATTGGGACCTTCTCTGGTTTCAATATCAGGGTAATGCTTGCTTCCAGGAATGAATTTGAAAGTATTGCTTACCTTTCAGTTTCATTAGAGTTTGAGAAGTAGCGGTATAAAGACTTCCCTAAATTTCTTGCAGAATTCAGCAGTGAATCCGTCATAGCCTGAGCTTTTCTTTGTTGGTAGGTTTTTAATTACATCTTCAATTTCATTGGACTGATACTGATTTCTTTATAATTTTTATATCTTCTTGATTCAGCTTTGGTAATTCGTATGTATCTAGGAATATGTCTATTTCTTCTCTGTTTTCTTATTAGAATACAGGTTCTTGAAGTAGGTGTTGATGAACTTCTGGATTTCTGTAGGATCTATTGTGATTTCACCCTTTTCATTGCTAATTGCATGGATTTTAATCTTTCCTTTCTTTGATAATTTTGTCTCAGGGTTTGTCAGTTTTATTTAATCCTTCAAATAACCAACTCTTCAAATCATTGATTCTTTTATTGTTTTCTTGGTTTCCCTGCATTAATTTCTCCTGATCTTTATAATTTCCTCCCTCATGCAAGCTTTGGGCGTGACTTGCTCTTCTTTTTCTAAAAGGTTGAGGTTCAATATTAGACTGTTTATTTGCGTTTTTATTTGTGTTTGCTCTGTCTTTCTGATATGGGAATCCACTGCTTATAAATTTCCCTCGTAGGACTCCTTTCATTGCATCCTATAAGTTCTGGTATATTATATTGGCATTACCATTTAATTGCAGAAACTGTCTAATTTCTTCTTTAATTTCATCTTTAACCCATTGGTTGTTCAGGAGAATGTTAATTTCTATGTGTTTATGAAGTTCTTGTGGTTTCTTTTGCCATTGATTTCCAATTTCAATGCATTGGATAATTTCAATTCCTTTGCAATTTACTTATGTTCTATGAGCTAGTATGTGGTCTATTTTGGAGAGCATCCCATATGCAGCTGAGAAGAATGTGTTTTCTTGTGTTGTGGGGTGGAACACTGTAGATACATACTAAGTCCATGTGTTCAAAAGTTTGGTTCAGTTCTGATATTTCATTATTGATTTCTTGTGTAGTCGATCTATTTGTGACAATGGATATTGAGGTCCCCCACTACAGTTGTATTAGTGCTTTAATATTTGTTTTATATAGTTGTGTGCACAAGTGTTTGGGGCATATATATATTTATGATTGTCATCTTTTCCTCTTGGATTGTTCCCTGTAGTGACCTTGTCTCTCTTAATCAGGCTTGGCTTGAAATACACTTTGCCAATAAAGTAGTTACCCCTCCTTTTTTCCAGGTTCCTCTTGCATAAAGAATTCTTTTTTATCCATTGGCTTACATTCTATGAATTTTTTTGAATTAAATGTGTTTCTTGTATGCAACATATTGTTGGATCTAGCTTCTTGATCCGTTCTGCCAGTCTCTTTCTTTTGATTGGTGAATTGAGACCATTAACATTGATGGTTATAACTGATATGTATTGACTTATCCTTGTCATGTTATTGTCTTGTTGTTAGTTCCTCTTTTTTCCCCTTTAATTTCTAGCATTGCCTGGTGGATTCATTCTGTTGGGGTTCATGTAGTTGTAATCCTTGTTATCTCTTTCTAGAATGTCCTTCAGAATATTTTGGAGTGCTGGTTTGGTGATTATAATTTCTTCACTAATATAGCTTTTTCTAAATTATTAATGTGGCTTTAACTTTTATGGGATGGTAACAGTGCAGTATTCATTGCTAATATACTAGCTCCAAGCAACCAAACTATTTTTCACACTAAATTTAGGCATGACTTAAAGCTGTGATAGTTTTATATATGAAAAATAGATAATTTCAACAAGAAAATCAAGGGCCAAAGAAGTTTACAGGATTATACAGCTCATTAAAATAAGATACAAATTACTAAAGTGAAAATTAGTGTGGTTAATGGTTGCTATCTTTATATATGGCATGATCGTGTATAATTATTTTAACTCATTTTACATATTAAGTTTATAAAATGTTATATGTGTATACACATTTTAATTTACATTTTCTCTTTTTTTTGGTACCGGGGATCAAACTCGATCTTGCGCTTGCGAGACAGGCGGCGGAACCACTGAGCTAAATCCCCACCCCTTCTCTTTTCATTTCTGTTTTAAGGAGTCCTTTGGTATGTTTTATGAAAATTAGTTTTAGTTGATTCCTTTTAACTGCTTTTAATCTAGGCAGTGAAATAAAATACGTTAGCTGGGTACAGTGCCACACACCTGTAATCAATGCCAGCACTTGGGAGACAAGGCAGGGGAATTGCAATTTCAATCCCAGCCTGGGCAAATTAGTGATTTGACAAGATCCTGTCTGGAAAGAGAGAAGGAGAGGGGGGAGGGGAAGAAAAATTGGGGATGTAACTCAGTGAGAAGCCCCTGGGTGTAAACTCTTCCACCATGATATGAAAAATAAATGTGTAAGTTAGTCATGCGTGGTGACATCCACTTGTAATCCCAGCACTCTGGGAGTCTGAGGCAGGAAGATCACAAATTCAAATAGGATAAGCATATCTATCTCTTTATTTCTTTGTGGTGAAAGCATTCAAAATCTTTTGTAGCTTCTCGGATATATATATGTAGTGTAATACTGTAGTTACACTACTGTGCAATAAACCAGAACTCATTTCTTAGCATAGTACCTTGTAATCATGGTTTTGGCAAGGGAATACATTAAATACAGGACACATAATTTATAGGATTATTTTATAATAATTACTCAAAAAGTCAAATGCAAAGGAGTGCCAGAGAGATTAACCATGCACTAGAGGCCCAAACAGTCCAGCTGAGGGCCTGGATTCCAGCAGTTTACCACACAAGTCCAGCTAAAGGCTTTGAGTCCAAGACAGTGTCCTCCATGATGTCTCATGCTTGTCCATATTAAGGATCTGCACCTGAAAGGCCCAAAGGCCAGTGGTGGAAGCCAGAAAACCTACACCACTGGGGTGAAGGATTCGTGCCACCAAGCTGAGGGATCCACATTGGAGCCAGGAAGTGATGCTTACAGTGAAGATCAGAGCTCCCCTGATGAAAACAGCAGGCATTCCTGACAGCGAAGCCCCAAGCTTCTCCTACCATGAGCGAACAGCCAAGTTCACATCAAGAAAACTATGTGCAGCCAGCTTCTCCTAGAAAAGTCAACAGGCCAAGATCTTCCCCTCCCGTTCTCTTTTTATGGCTGTTGGTTAACAGTCCTCAGGTGGGTCCTCCATGCCCAGACTATGCTGATTCAGTTCAGCTGAGCATTACAAGCTGACCACTAGTCAATCTATCACATACCTGTTGATGAAACTTGTTATACCTCCCTCCCTCCCTTTTACTATCCCCAGCCTCTAATAACCATTATTCCCCCCTCTATTTTAGATTGTACATATGAATGAGCTCATGTGGTATTTGTCTTTCTGTGCCTGTTGTGTTTCTCTTAACATAATGATCTCTAGTTCATCCTTGTTTCAAATCACAGGTTTTCATTCTTTTTGTGGCTGAACAGTATTCCATTATGCATACACATCATATTTTCTTTCTCCCTTCATCAGCTGATCAAAACTTTGTTTCCTTTTTTTGAGTATTATGAATAGTAATGCAGTAAACGTGGGCGTGAAGATGCCTTTTAGACTACTGATTTTTTTTCTTTTAGAAATACACCAAGTAATGAGTTTTCTGGATCATATGGTAGTTCTATTCTTAATTTTTCTTTTTGGTACCAGGGATCAAACTTGGGGACCTTCCACTTGCAAGGAAGGTGGCAGAACCACTGAACTAAATCCCTGGCCCCAGAAAAAGTTAACTGTGAGTGGTGAGATGTGCAGATTTGTACGGAAAAAACTATGTTTGGGCCGGACCTTGGAGAGGTCTGGCTGAATTTTGACATAGGAAAACATCTTGCTCTACATCAGAAGAGAATAAAGTGAAACAACAGAAGATGTTTAAGGATGTAAGATGTGTATAATTAGGAAAATGAGGTAATGGAATATGAAGCTGAATTTTTGATTTGTTGAGTTCATTTGTAAGGTAAAGATGACTTGGATACCTTTCTAAAGGTAATACTCACCTGCTTTGAGCAAGGGAGTGATTTAGTCAGATTTGTATTGAGGATCTGTTGGAATGGTCATATTAAATGCCAGAAAGTTCAGAATAAGGACCTAGATGAGGCAATTTTCTGCATGGTGATAATATTTATAGCCATGAGATGATCAGTAAAACATCTCACTATTAAAATTAATTTTTCAGGGGCCAGGGATTTAGCTCAGTGGTTCTACCAACTGCCTCGCAAGTGCCAAGGTCCCAAGTTCGATCCCCAGTACCAAAAAAATATTAATTTTTGAGCCAGGCATGGTGGTGGCACATGCTTGTAATCCTAACACTCAGGAGGCTGAGGCAGGAGGATAGTCATGAGTTTGAGGTCAGCCTGGGGTACATAGTGAGTTCAAGGACAGCCTGAACTACATAGCAAGACCCTGTCTCAAAAATTTAAAAAAAAATTTTTTTTGAGCCATATCCAGATTTAAGGGTTGAGAAGTAGAGCCAGCTAGGAAGATTGAAATGATAACAGAGAAATAGGAAGAAAAATACCTGAATATGGTATTTTCAAAGTCAAAGGAAGCCAGGCTTGTTGGCGCATGCCTGCAATCCCAGCACTCAGATGGCAGTCAGGAGGACTGCTCCAAATTCAAGGCTAGCATGAGCTACAAAGTGAGTTCAAGACCAGCCTGAACTGCATGGTGAGACCCTATCTCAAAAAAAGAAAAAAAGGGTGGGGCATTTAGCTCAGTGGTTCTGCCCCCTGCCTCGCAAGCACAAGGTCCCAAGTTCAATCCCCAGTACCAAAAAAAAGAAAAAAATGTCAAAGGAATAAGTTTCAAGAAACATGGATGTCAGGGCTGGGAGTGTAGCTCATTATTAAAAGTATTTGCCTAGCATATATGAGGCCTGGGTTGATTCTCCAGTATCCTACTCCTCCCCACCCAGTGGGATGTCAATAATGTTAAATACTTCTGAGTAATTTCCAGAGAGTTTAGAACTAGTAAGAGAGTAGAATTTAGCATTAAGTGAGCCATAAAAGATGAATCTCAAGAGAATGCAGAGGATTATAAAAGTATAATGACTCAAAGGTTTTATTTTGAGGTCCTGTTTTAATGAGTATTTTCTAGAAAGAAGGAAAAACAAATGTTAAGTATTGCGATCTTAACTCACCTGAAAAAGTGATATTTGTGAATATAAGTGGTAAGTAAAAGAAATAGGAATATGATTAGGAAAATAATGATGCTATTTACTAACCTCACTGGAATAAAACCTCTGTGAGAAAGCAGGAGGTGTTTGGTTCTACACATAGTGCTTGTCCCCAAATATTTGTCAGTTGACTTATTAAACTAGATAAGTGAATATAAGGCAGTAGCCAGGCTTTATTTTAGTTAAGGTTAGTACCATTGAAAGCAATCCAAGAAAACTATTTATTCTTTGAGATTAATTACAAAACAACAGTCATAGAAATTATTATTCTTGGTATAGGAGATAGAGATGTTTGATCATCCTAGAGAAAATAATTCGGCTAAGTTAGAAGAGGACACTGGTTTTAAGGAAAGACTAAGAATCCTATTTAAGTGACTTTATATTATCATGTTAAGCAAAAGGGACTATAGATGAAATGAATTTGGCTTAGGATATTTGTAAACATTAATATATGCAATAATATTTGTCCTATCTTAATTACTCCTGTAAACTTCAGTACATCCTGGTGGTTATTTAGTAAATTTCTTTAAAACAAGCCAGTGGAACTAGAATTAGAGAATGGAAATATAAATTTGTTATTTCTATACACAGTTTCCATTCTGTCCTATTCACTACTCCCCATACACATACACATGCAAAAGAAAGATTGAAAGATTAGTTCTACGTCAGATAGTCTTTCCTAGCAGACAGGGTAACACAAGTGAAATAGTCCTAGCAGACAGGGTAACACAAGTGAAATAGTCCAGCTTTATTCATGATCTCACCTTTCTGAGTGAGGTTTTAGTTCCTGAAGTTGGCCGTAGTCCAAAATTATTAAATGGAAAAATTCAGAGATAAAATTTCTAAGTTTAAAACTGCATACCATTCTGAATAGTATGATGAAATCTTGTGCCTTCCTACTTTGTTCATCCATAGCCATGAGTTATCCTTTTGTCCATTGTATTCATATTGTATGCAGTACCTGTTAGTCACTGATTGGCCATTTTGGTTAGAGGTTCAACTGTGGTGGTATTGGTTTGCTGGTTGTTAAAGTAACCCTTATTTTATTAAGTAATGGCTCCTAAGCACAAGAGTAATGTTGATAATTTAAATACATCAAAGAGAAGCCATAAAGTGCTTTCTTTAAATGAATAAGGGTTCTCAATAAGGAAAGGGAAAAATGTATGCTGAGGTTATTAATAGCTATGATAAATGGAGCATAATTTCTGTGAAATTATAAAAAAAAGAAAAAGATATTTGTAGTTTTGCTGTTGTACTTGAAACTATAAAAGTTAGCAACCACACTTCAGTGCATGATAAATGCGTAGTTAAGATACATTACATTTTACATGTATGTACTGGAAAAAATAACATATAGAGAGTTTGGTACTATCTGTGGGTTTTGACATACAGTGGAGATCTTGGAATATATCCTCCACAGACAAGAAGAGGACTATAATATTACCAGAGTTGTTGGGCCAGGGATTTAGCTCAGTGGCACTGCGCCTGCCTTGCAAGCACAAGGTCCTGAGTTCAATCTCCGGTACCCAAAAAAACAGATGTCATTCCAGTTGTATTTTTCTTATTGTCAGCTAGTATTTGGAAACATTTTGAAACAACTGATATATTTACTATATCTTGTCAATACTCTTTCCATAAGGTTAGTAACTTAAATTTCTGTAGCTAATTCTTAATTATTTTTATCTTTTTATTGCAAAATCAATTTCAATCTTGAATAGAAACTATTTTGTATTAACAGCAAAATTGCAAGTGTTTCTATCTCTTCCTAAAATAAACACCTCAGGACAGTCATAGACATCGGGGCTAAAAAAAGTCCTATTGTTTTTATGTTGCCATTATAGTCTTTACCTATTTATAACCTCAGTTGGTAAAAGTTTTACCAACCTTTAGCTATTTTTCACTGTTTTCAGAAGTTTCAGTTTTTCCTACAAGTATGTTATGGGCCTTATAGACCTTTCTTTAAGGGTATTTTCTCAGTGTTGGTGTAAACTTTCTTTTCTTCCAAGAACATTCATGTCATTAATATATTTTCAAATAGTTGTCCTGTTTATCATCTCTTTATTCTACATAGGCTAATACCTGTCATACCTTGGTACGTCACTACTTTGAAACTCTTCAAATTTGGTACTCAATGCACAAAAATTTTGTCCTACTGCTTGTCCTGTGTTTGGTAGTCAGTGCCCAAGCTAGAACTTGTCAGGTCCTTTGTCTCCTTACTCAATACCCTTTTCAGCCAAAACCAATTTGGTACTCATTTTTTAGGATACTTGTTTTTGGTACTTATCATACCTCCCAGAACCAGTTAATGACTAGTAACAAGGTACTACTGTACTGTAATGTTTGAGATTATGACTTCTTCTGTTTTTACCTTTTTATTTACTTCTGTGATTTTCATAGTCTTATTATAATACGGTATATGTATTTTTTTATTTTATAAATAACAGGGATAATTAGAATTTTTGTCTTATAATCAGGTTTTTAATGATGAATGATATTCCTGAAATCCCATTTTTATTTTTTGTTCTGTTTTATTGTGATACTGAGGATTGAACTCAGTGAGTACTGAGCTACATCCCCAGTCCTCTTTTTCTTTTTTTTTTTACTTTTTATTTTGAAACAAGGTCTCACTAAGTTGCTAAATTGCCCGATGGGCTTGAACTTGGTGATCCTCCTGCCTGAGCTTGTCAGAGTTCTGGGTTTATAGGTATGAGCCAGCATGCCCAGCTCTAAAATGCTATTTTAAAATATTTGTGCCATCTTTAAATTCATTTATGATCTTGTTATAGTACTTTGAAAGCTGGCCGTAAAATTATATTGTTTTAAAGATTGAACTAGTGGCTGTTAAATTTAGGGTTAAGTAATTTGTACAATTTCTTGGAGCTTTATTGTCACAGGGTTTGACTTAATATGTAAGTTCAAATTATAAATACACAGAACACTTGTATACCAAGGTACTAATCACCTCTCATGAAAAGCTGAATCACTATTGCCACTGTTATTTAAAAAACAACACTCCCAAAGGTTCTTATCATCAGCCATTTTTGTTGTTTTAGTGAGTATCTCTGGCTATGTTTTTTGTTTTATTCATTTAAAATCACATAAAATTCTTATTATGTGTCTAGTAAAATGAATAGACATTAATTTACTAGTTTTCTCTTGTAAAATTCTTATATGAATAAACCAAATGATATTGCTTCTCAGCCTTTTGGCTAAGATCAAGTGAATAAACCAAATGAATGTTTTTACATAAGTATAAAAGGAATTGGTTGAGAAGTACGATGATTTTAAACACTTAATACTCAATTTTTGTAGTTGAATTACTGTTTAGTAGTATTGTATAACAAATTACCCTCATGCAATGGTACCTTCCTTGCACACAGCTGGCAGAGGCATCTATGTAACAAAAAGTTCTGTTGCCAAATGCCATCACTTCACCAGGATCAAAATGGCGGGCAGGCCTGCTGTTGCAGTGTCAGGCCCGTGGCTGGATGGTATTCGAAAATGGTGTTACAATGCTGCAGGATTGAATGAGTGGGTTTAATATGTGATGATACAGTATACAAAGACAAAGATGTAAAAGAAGCCATAAGAAGGCTTCCTGAGAACCTTTATAATGATAGGATGTTTCTCAGTAAGAGAGCATTGGACCTGAGCATGAAGCATCAGATCTTGCCAAATGATCAGTGGACAAAATATGAAGAGGAGGGCCGGGGATTTGGCGTAGTGGTTCCACCTCTTGCCTCACAAGCGCAAGGACCTGAGTTTGATCCCCGGTACAAAAAAAAAAATATGAAGAGGATAAAATCTACCTTGAACCATATCTCAAAGAGGTTATTTGGGAAAGAGAAGAATGGGCAAAGAAGTAATCACTTAGTTGAAATCTGTGAAAGTAGCTGTCTTCATTATTTTTATGAACTTGGTTAAGCCTGAAACATAATTTAAGAATTATTTAGTCTTCATACATCCTACTTTAAATAAATGTCTGAGTAATAAAAAAAAAAGTTCTATTGTCCATATTAGAGTTACTGAATTAATTTAAAATATAAATTAAGATATCAAGAAAATAAGACAGATTATAGGCTTTAAGAAAATATATTTGCAGAAGACATGTCTGATAAAAAGACTATTCAGAATATACAAAAAATTTTTGGGCCAGGCATGGTGGCACACATTGGTAATCCTCCCAGCACTCAGTAGGCTAAGGTAGGAGGATTGCTGTGAATATGAGGCCAGCCTGGGCTATGCAGTGAGTTCAAGGCCAACCAGAACTACAAAGAGAGATCCTGTCCCCCCAAAAAAGGGAAAGAAAAATAATTTTTAAATTCCACAGTAAGAATACAAACAGCCTGATTAAAAAGACATCAGAGGGCCAGAGATTTAGCTCAGTGGTTCCGCTGCCTGCCTAGCAAGTTCAATCCCTGGCACAAAAAATGAAAACAAAAACAAAAAGACATCAGAGATTTCGACACCTCACCAAAGAAGAGACACAGATTACAAATAAGCATACAAAAAGATGCTGCATAGATTATATCATTAAGGAATTGAAAATTAAAAGTGAGGTACCACTGTATACCTAGTAGAACTGCCAAATTCCAAGACAGCTACCGCAAATCTTGGAATAGGAGCTCTGATTCTTTCTTGGTGGAACAGTGATTATATGAACTCTACCACTGCTTTGAGACCTTTTTCATAGTCTCCTCAGAATGAAACATGTAAGAAGACAGGAGGTGTAAGAAAACTACACTTTCTGCTCAGTTTTGCTGTGAACCTAAAATCTTTTTTTTTGGTACCAGGGATCAAACTCAGGACCTTGCACTTGGGAGGCAGGCTGCAGAACCACTGAGCTAAATCCCCAGCTCCTCTAAGAGTTGTTTGAAACCAGGCGTGGTGGCACACACCTGTAATTCCAGCACTTGGGAGACTGAGGCAAGATTGCTATAGTTCATGGCCAGCCTGGGCTACAGAATGAATTAAAGACCTGTTTGTTTCCAAAAAAGGAAAAGAAAGAGCCACAGTTTATTAAAAAGAAAGAGAGGTGCTTAACTTGCTTGAGATACCTGGGTTATATTTCTGGCATGGAGGGAGAGAAGAAATAAGGTATGATTAATACACTCAGCATAGTGTGTAACTTTCCCTGCTAGTAGTGTGACTCAATGACCAGAGTTAGATATAAGCCTGAGGACTCAGGAGGGGGAAGGGTCCTTGAATTAGTGCTTTTAAAGGAGTTTAAAAAATTTGACCACAAATATAACTCATAAAATATTTGCTAAATAACTATGCCTTTCAAAATTTATTTCTTAGGCAGAGGATACATGAGGTCACATAGTGTATCGTGAGTTGACATTTTAGGATGACATGATTATCAGTCTATAGGTGAAATGAGCTTAGCTTATGAAGTTAAAAATTCCTCAGTGTTTCCATGTATTTTCTTTCTTTCTAGTCTTTTTTTATTCTTTCAGTGTCTAATGTGTAGCACAGGTTGTGTCATCTCATTTGTTTTTCTTTTCTCTAGAACTAGGAATTACCTTCCCTCTTACCAAATTACACCTCTTTACTATATCATATGTCTCACAGACAAAAAGAAAAGACTTTTACAACAATGTCAATCACTTAACACTCTCATTGAAAACTTCCTTTCAAATATGATTACAATTTTAAAACAAGTATTTTTTAATCAAAGCCCTAACATTTTTTCAAAGTAGTCTCATACCACAATATATTACATAAGTAAACACCTTTGCATGAATTTGTTCTTCTGAGAAATTGCTACTTTTTTTCTTTTTTCTTTTTATTTTTTTATTAATACATGTTTGCGGTACAGAATGTTTGCATTCCTTGTGGAGTTGGTACATGTACAAAACATCTTAATTCTTTTTATCACTTCCTTTTCCTCCCCCTCCCTCTGTCTTTTGATCCTTTTCCCATTTGAGAAAGCTCTATCTTCCTGCTTCCTGTTATCTATCTTTTATTGAGACAGGGTCTCACTGTTTAGTTCAAGCTGACCTTGAATGCACTATGTAGCGCATTCTGGCCTGGAACTTGCAGTGATCTTCCTACCTTAGCCTCCGAGTGCTGGGATTACAGGTATGCACCACCATGCCCAGCTCCTGTTGGCTTTTATTTTGGTCTTTATTTATATTTTGGGTTTCTTATATAAGAGAAGCCATGCAATATTTAAGCTTGTGTGTCTGATTTATTTCATACCATTATGGTCTCAAGGTGCATTTATTTTCCTTCAAATGACTCAAGTTTTTCTTTATAGCAGAGCAGTACTTCATTGTGTATAAATACCACATTTTTCTTAATTTATATGATGATGGACTTATAAGGCTGCTTTCCGGATTTAGGTATTATGAATTGTGCTGTTAATAAACATGGGTATGCCATGTGTCAGTGTAATTTGACTCCACAAAATAAAACAGTCAAAAAAAAAAAACAAGGCAAATGAAATGAATAGATACTTCACAGAAGAAGTACAAATGACTAACAAATACATGAAGAAATCTTCAACATCCCTGGCCATTTGAAAAATGCAAATTAAAACAACACTGAGATTTCCATCTTATCCCTGTAAGAATGGCCATTATCAAGAAATCAAGTAACAACAACTGCTGGCAAGGCTGCAGGGGGGAAAAGGAAACCCTTCTATGTTGTTGGTGGAAATGTAAACTAGTATGACCACTATGTAAATCAGTATGGAGATTTCTCAGAAAACTAAAATTAGAAATTCCATTCAACTCAGCTATTCCCTTTACAGGTATCTTCCTGAAAAAGTTAAAGATATATTACAGTTTTATATGCATACATACACTATGTTTAGAGCAGCTGCTTTGTGATATAGTACATTACATTGCTGGGCAACATAAACTGGTAATAAAGTTTTTCCAAATATTGAACCAAAATTTGGCTATCCATAATTTGCACACATCAGCCTTAATTTATTTTCCAGGAACTGTTGCCTGAATCTTTTGGGTGAAGAATTTCATTGAGAATCTGAGAGAAGTTAGTCACTAACCCTTTTCTAAGAAAAAAGAAATCCACATATTCATAAATTCTTGCAGATAATTGCAGTATGTTTCTAGATTCCTTGAAGGCTTGTGTTTGTGTATGTTACATCCTCTACTCTAGAATAATATATATCAAAATTTTCCAGTGTATTAAAGTATAATGAAAAAAAAGTATAATGAACCCCTAAGGCTAAACTAAATTCTACTTTTTTTTTGTACCTGGGATCAAACACGAACCTTGCGCTTGCAAGGTAAGCGGCAGAACCACTGAGCTAAATCCCCAGCCCTAAATTCTACTTTTTTTAACCAGTCAGATACATGGGCTTTAACTATCCACGTCACTTGGCTTTTATGTATGTTTGAAAGTCTGTGTTGTTCTTTTTTTTGAATGTCTTATGTTTTTCTAATGGAATGTATTTAATTTTCATTTGAAATATTCTCAATATATTGAGACTTCATATTAACACCGTATAACAGCAGTTTCAACCTTCTACCAAAAGCATTGTCCTCTCTTGAATTTTTGGTTAGCTTCATCTTTGCATCATCCAAAATTTCTGTGACAATGCTTAACACATTGTAAATGTTTTAGTTAATATTTGTTGAATGAATAAAACTTCCTAATATCTTCTTGCATTAAAAGCTGCAAAGCAGGTTTTACCACATACTAATGTGTGCCTGTAGGGGTGGGGTGAGAGCATGTATTGCACCATACTTCAGTAGTGGCCTTTTGGAACCTAAACAGGAGATTTATGGATTATTCTTATGAAATACATTGTATAAGAGCAGTTACAGATGGTCCTGACTTAAAATGGTTTGACTTAATGCTTTCTTGACTTTACCATAGTACAAAAGCAATATGTATTCAGTAGGAACTATAGTTTGATTTTTAAATTTTGACCTTTTCCTGCACTAGTGATATGTGGTAGGATACTTTTTTGGGGATGTTGGGCAGTAGCAGCATGCTGCAGCTCCCCATCATCTAGAAGATCAAGAGAGTGAACAACCAGTACTTTGTAGTCTGTTAACAGAATATTGTGGATCCAAGTATTAAATAAATTACATAAGATACTTAACACTTTATTATAAAGGCTTTGTCCTAGATGCTTTTGCCCAACTGTAGACTAATGAGTACATTTTAAATGTACTTTTGAGTACATTTAAGGAAGGCTAATAAGCTAAGCCATGATGTTCAGTGGGGTCAGGTTTTTCACAGTGAGCTATATCCCCAAGCCAGCTTGCCCCTGCCCCTTTCTTTCTTTAATTTTGAGACAGGGTTTTACCAAATCGCTAAAATATCTAGGCTGGGTTGGAACTTGTAGTCCTCCTAACTCAGCCTCCCAGAGTGCTGGGATTACAGGCATTATGCCACTGTGCCTGCCTTATTAAATGCATTTTGACTTAGAATATTTTCAATTTATGATGTGTTTATTTTACACTGAAAAGCAGTATTCACTTCATTATTTAAATAGATTTCATGATAAACCATACATTAACTAATTTTACTTTCAGGCATGTATCATCAAGCACCATGGGTACTGTATCATGGCGCTTTAGAAATGTTTACTAACTGAATAATTAATGACCCTGAACTTATTCTACTAAAGTATGTATTTTAAAAGCTTGATTCACTACCACCAAGTGTTTTATACTTTATATTTCAAAATTAGTAAATTGAATATATTCTTTCAAAAGTGAGCACCTTCAATTACAACTTTATGCATATTTTCTAAGTATCAAAAATAGAATAGGGTATTTTGCCAGGGATTTAGCTCAGTGGCACAGCGCCTGCCTTGCAAGCACAAGGTCCTGGGTTCAATCCCTGATACCGAGGAAAAAAAGAGGTATTTTGAGTTACTTTTGTAAGACAGACCATGTGATAATATTTAAGATTGTTTGATTTATTTCACTTAACCTTATGTTCTCAAGTTGGCATCTATTTGTCTATGAATACCTAAAGTTTATGTTTCTTTATGGCAGAGTACTACTCTGTGTTGTCTAAACACCACATTTTCTTTATCCATTCTTCTATTTTTTTAATTTTTAAAAT
The DNA here is from genome assembly GCF_000247695.1 of Heterocephalus glaber. Next base: position 480,556 of record NW_004624791.1, read on the forward strand.
AATTTTATTAGTACATTTTAGGTATACAATATACTGACATTTATCACTGGAGATTTGTACCTTTACATAGTATATCTTGATTCTTATTTTTTCCCCATTCCCCTGCCCTCCCTTCAACTCCTCCACTCCTCCCTATTGTTTCCATTTTTTCATTTTCTCATATTAATTCCATTTCCTTCTTTCCTTTGCGCTACCCCTCCCACTTCCCCATCCCCTTTCCCTTTGCACCTTTTCTTCCTTTTTCACATTATCTATTATACATTTTGATCCTTATTTATACTTTCAGTTTTTCACATCAGAGAAACTATTGGGTATTTACACATGTGTCCTATTTATTTCACTTAAGAGTATCACCTCAATGTGCATCCATTTAGCTATAAATGTCTCTAATTGCTCATTCTTTATGGCTGAGTAGTTCTCCATTTTATTAAAAAAACACATTTTCTTTATCCAGTCTCCAGTTGATGGACAAATAGGCTGTTTTCAAGTTTTTGCTATTATAAACTGTGCCTCTATGAATATGGGTGCACTTGTATCACTGTGGTTTTAATTCTTTGGGGAAGATACCCAGCAGGGGAATAGTTGGGTCAAATGGGACCTCTAGTCCTAGTTCTTTGAGGTATCTCCATACTGATTTCCACAGTGGTTGCACCAGTGAACACTCCCACCAACAGTGGAGAAGTGTTCCTTTTTCCCCACAGCCCCACCAGCATTTGTAATTGGTTGATTTCATGATAGCACCCATTCTTTCTGGGATGAGGTGGAATCTCAGCATTGTTTTCATTTTCATCTCTTGAATGACCAGTGATGTTGAATATTTTTTCATATGTTTATTTGCTATTTCTACTTCTTTGTGTGAGAAATGTCTGTTCATTTCAGATGCCCTCTTTTGGATTGAATCTTTAAATTTGGGAGGTCTGATTTTCTTAAATTCTTTATAGATTCGAGATAGTAGACCTTTGTCTGAGGAACAGCTGGTAAAAACTTTTTCCCACCTTGTTTGTTGTCTCTTCACACTGTTGGTGTTTTCTCTTGCTGTGCAGAAGCTTTTTAATAAGAAGAGATCCCACTTGTTGATTGTTTGTGCTAGTTCACGGGCAACTGAGGTTTTGTTCATAACATCTTTTCCTACACCAGTGTCTTCAAGAGTTCTACCTAACCTCTGTTCCAGCCGGTTTAGTGTTCCTGTTTTAATATTTAGATCTTTAATCCATTTCAATTTTAGTTTAGTGCATGGTGAGAGATACAGATCTGGTTTTAATCTTTGGCAAGTTGAAGCCCAATTTTTCCAGCACCATTTATTAAAGAGGCTATCTTTCCTCCAGTGAGGGTGTTTGGGTCCTTTGTCAAAGATGAGGTGACTGAGTGTGTCTGAAGTTGTTTCTGCATCTTCTAATCTGTTCCACTGGTCCTCAGGTCTGTTTCTTTGCCAGTACCATGCTGTTTTTGGGGGGTTTTTGTTGTTGTTGTTTTTAATCACAGTAGCTTTGTAGAATAGTTTCACGTTGGGGATTGTGATACCCCCTACCTTGGCTCTGTTTCCTAGAATTGCTTTTGCTATTCTAGGTCTCTTCTTGTTCCAAATGAATTTTTGGATTGTTTTCTCAAGGTCTGTGAAATACGCTACTGGAATTTCATTTAGGATTGCTTTGAATCTATATACCAGTTTTGGAAGTGATGCCATTTTTACTACAGTGGTTCTTCCTACCCAGAAGCAAAGGATGTCTTTCCATTTTCTGATATTCTCTTCGATCTCTTTTTTCAGAGTGCTGTAGTTTTCAGAGTAGAGGTCTTTGATTTCTTTTGTTAGGTTGATTCCTAGGTATTTCATTTTTTTGGATGCTATTGTGAAGGGAGTTGTTTCTCTAGTTCCTCTTTCAGCATGTGTTGTTTGTGTACAGGTAAGCTATTGATTTTTGTGTGTTGACTTTGTATCCAGCCACTCTACTGAATTTGGTTATTAAGTCTAGAAGACTTTTGGTGGAGTTCTTGGGGTCTTCTGTATAGAGTATCATGTCATCTGCCAATGATGGCAATTTAACTTATTTATTTCCTATCTTTATTCCTTTTATTTCTTTCTCTTGTCTAATTTTTGTGGCTAATGTTTCCAAGACTATATTGAACAGGAGTGGTGATAGTGGACATCCTTGTCTGGTTCCTGATTTTAGTGTGAAGGATTTCAGTTCTTGACCATTTAGTAGGATATTGGCTGTTGGTTTTTCATAGATGGCTTTTATCAGGTTGAGATAGAGACCTTCTATCCCAATATTTTGTAGGGTTTTATCATGAATCCCTGTTGGATTTTATCATACACTTTTTCTGCATCTGATTATATGGTTTTTGTCCTTGGGTCTATTAATATAGTGTATTACATTGATTGATTTGCGTATGTTGAACGATTGCATCCCTGGGATGAATCTCACGAGGGGATAGGTATGCTGTTTCCAAAATCTGGCTGACGAATTGTCTGCTATAAACGTGGATATGCATGTATCTCTCTAATATGATGACTTTAATTCTTTGAGGAGGATACCTAGAAGGGGGATAGTTGGGGCAAATAGAATTTCTATTTTTAATTTTTTGAGGAATCTCCACACTGATTTCCATAGTGGTTGTACTAGTTTACATTCCCACCGTTAATATAGAAGAGTGTCTCTTTCTCCACATCCTCCTAAATATTTGTTATTATTAGATTTTTTTGATGATAGCCATTCTTTTTTTTCTTTTCTTTTTTTTTTTTTTGGTACCAGGGATCAAACTTGGGACCTTGTGCTTTTGAGGCAGGCTCTGGAACCACTGAGCTAAATCCCCGGTGGGATAATCCCCAACGATAGCCATTCTTTCTGGGGCAAGACGGTATCTCTTATCTAGTTTTAATTTGCATGATCTCATGACCAGCCATATTGAACACTTTTTTCACGTATTTATTGGCCATTTGTACTTCTTCTGAGACATGTCTATTCATTCTGGTTTCCCATTTTCTGATTGGGTCTTTTATTTTGAGGAGTCTTAATTTTTTGAGTTCTTTATATATTCTGGATGTTAGTCCTCTGTCCAAGGAATAGCTGTCAAAATTTTTTTGTCATTCTCTACATTGTCTCTTTGCTCGGTTGGTTGTTTCCTTTGCTGTATAGAAGCTTTTTAATTTGATAGGATCCCATTTGTTGATTCTTAGTGTCACTTTTCATACAACTGGGGTTCTGTTCAGAAAGTCCTTGCCTATGCCTCTGTTTTCAAGAGTTGTACCTGTTTTATCTTTTAACAGATAATTTTTGTTTTAACATTTAGATCTTTGATCCATTTTTATTTTATTTTAGTACATGGTGAGATATATGGGTCTAGACTCAATCTTCTGCGTGTGCATGTCCAATTTTTTCAGCACCTTTTATTAAAGAGGCTATTTTTCTTCCAGTGTATATTTTTGGTCCTTTTGTCAAAGATCAGTTAGTTGAATGTGCCTGGGCTTCTTTCTGCTTCATCTGCTCCATTGATCCACGTATTTGTGTGTGTGTGTGTGTGTGTGGCAGTACAATGCTATTTTAATAACAGAAGTTCTGTAGTATATAAATGAGCAAAATAGAAGATAAATAGGAAGTAGGGAAAAGTTCAGATAATTCTCCAAGTTATCTATTCAGTTATTTCAAAAATATTCCAATAGATATGCTAATTTGTTTCATTTATACTAGTTTTTCTTAGTTTACTGAAAAGAAAGTTTTGTGCTATTATCTGTTTCTTTTTTGTAAGAGAGAGTCTTTTGTGTCTATGATATGTATTCTGAGTAACATTCTGGCCAGTTTTTAAAGATTATGGTATACAGTATATTAATGATTGTATTATTTTATTATGAAATTTTGGGGTTTTTATAAAAGTGCTTTTATTAATGTCTACTTATATAACATTAAAATAAACATAAATAAGAAAAAATGGGATACTCAGCTTTAGTCTCAAAAAATTTACAGTGGGGGTTAGTTGTGTAGCTCTTTGGTAGAGTACATACTTAGCCCTTAGTATGAGGCCCTGGGTTTGATATCTAACACCACAGAAAATAAATAATGCACAGTGGCCCTAGGTCTTAGGAGCCTGAGGCAGGAGGAGCACTTGAGCCTAGGAGTTCAAGACCAGCCTAGGCAACATAGACCTTATCTCAGATAGATAGATAGATAGATAGATAGATAGATAGATAGATAGATAGATAGATAGATAGATAGCAAGTAGGCATTATGCTATATAAAATAACTCTAACAAAGAAAGACAAATAGTGTATGGTCTCACTTAAGAATCTAACAAATTTGAACCAAGAGAAACAGAATGTGGAATGGTAGTTGCCAGAGAGTGGGTGAAATGGAGAGATATTCATCAAAGGATATAGTTTTTCATTTAACATGACTATAGCATGGTGACCATAGTTAACAATACTATAGTATATTTGAAACTTACTAAGAAAGTAGATCTTAATTATTCTCCCTGCACCCAAAAAAACAAAAAAATGGAAGTGAAGTGGTAGATGGGTTAACTAAGTTAATTGTGGTAATCTTTTCACATTGTATAGTTTGCTATGAAGTCATGATGTTACACACCTTAAATTTATACAATTATACTGCAACAAAACTGGAAAAATAAAATGAAAAAATATTCGCCACAGTTGATAATATACGATGGAAAAGTCTATGCTGTGATTTTAGGGCTTCGTCTCCTTTGGTCACAATCTGGAGCCAACTCATTCTGGGTTCATAGTTCATGTGACTTGGAAAATTATTTTGCTGCTTCACAGCAATTTAAGTCAGCCTTGAAATCTTTTGTTGAATGATTAACTATTCTCTGGCTCTTCAAATCCTCTTGAGGAACTTCCACTTACTATGCATAAAAAAATAAAGATCAGGGGCCAGGGATCTAGCTCAATGGTTCTGCCCTTGAGCCGCTTGCCTCACAAGTGCAAGGACCCAAGTTCGATCCCTGGTACCAAAAAATAAAATAAAAATAAAGATCAACAGTGATTAAAAATCCTCATATTGCCGGCATTGGTGTGGTGATGCATGCTTGTAATCCCAGTACTCAATCCAGCACTCTGGAGGCTGAAGCATGAGGATCACTGCAAGTTTGAGTCCAGCCTGGGCTAGATAGTGAGTTTAAGGCCAGCCTGAACTACATAGTAAGAACCTGCCTAAAAAAAAAAGAGAAAACTACCTTTAGGTTATAGTGTTTACTATTTGGTATTAGGTTCTTATTTGCTCCATGTAATTGGGAGAAGCAACATTGCCACTTTCCCAACCTATTGCTTACCTGCTTGATACTTTTAGGAAGCAAGACCTTGAATAGGTATCTCTGCATAATATCAGTTTATTTTCTGCAAGCTTTACATTGTTCACGTTTTAAAACCTTTTTATGGGCCAGGGATTTAGTCCAGTGCCATCGCGCCTGCCTTGCAAGCCGCAAGGTCCTGAGTTCAATCCCTGGTGCCCTAAAAAAAAAAAAAAACCTGTTTATGAAATTGGGTAGAGTGTTATAGGGCATCTACATGAGGCAACAGCCTCACAGTGAAAGTTGCTAACTTTCCAAAGTTAATTGGTAAGGTAGCTAAAGATTTCTGTGATTATTAAGAAAGTAGATTTCTGAGTGAGCAAAGTGACTAAAGAAACTGATCTATCAAGAGAATCTCTAAGAACTGAACTGGGATACTCTGCCCTAAGATAGAGCCATGGACCTCTGAAGCAGTGGTTTCCAAAACTGACATAACCCAGAGAACTTCTTAAAACTTAAGTATTCATGGGTAAGGCTTAGAAATAAAATTCTTAGAAGTTTCTTCAGGTGATCTTGGAAACCCTGATATCATGGTGCACAATATCAAGTGTTTTATGTTTCTGGGGAAGCTATAGCTTTTATCATATTCTCAAAGGGGGTTCGTGACACCAAAAAGTTTTAAGAATAGTCATTATTAGCCATTGGTTCTCAAACTTGTTATCAACAGAATTACCCAAGAATTTGTTAAAGCACAGATTTCTGAAGCCCATCCCCAGAATTTTTGTTTTGTAAATCTGTTTTGGGCTCAGCAATTTGTTTTAAGTAAATTCTTGGTGTTGGTGATACTGATGTAGCAAGACAGGGAACTTTTCATTAAGACCTGCTGTTCTGAGCCTTCCCTTATATCAGTCCATATATTCAGCATCAAGTTCTGGAAGCAAAGTATGCCTCTCAGGAGTCTTCAGCAGTTAATAGCAGTGATAAACATAAGAGAAGATGAAGAAAACTCATTTTCTTGGGCCGGGGCTTTAGCTCAGTGGTTCCAGCACCTGCCTTGCAAGTGCAAGGTCCTGAGTTCGATCCCCAGTACCAAAAAAAAAAAGAAAACTTCTTTCCTGGCAAAGGAAGTGGCAGAGAATTCCACAGTTGGCACCTCCATTCATACTCATTGAACCCCAGGGCCTTAGCAGTGAGCCACCTCTTGAGAACAGGGTGTTGCTAGGTTGCCCAGGCCGAGCTTGAATTTGTGATCCTCCAGCCTCAGTCTCCCAGAGTGCTGGCATTACAGGTGTGTGTTTATATGCCAGGCTCATGGTTTGTTGTTGTTTTAGTTGACCCTGTTGACAAACCTAGCTCACAAAGAGTTGCGATAGAATGTTTTGCTCTACTTTTGGTGAGAGTAAAAAAATGCTTGTCTCCACAACCATTTTAAATGGTTTAGTTTGGTCCTTTTTTTTTACATTAGCTTTTGTGACTTCTTTTTGTGATGCTGTGGGTTGAACCTAAGGGCTCCTGCTTGATAGGGAACTGCTCCAGCACTAATCCACATCTCCAGCCCTTTTTATTTTGAGACAGGGTTTCCCTAAATTTCATAAATGGCCATGAACTTGGGATCCTTCTGCCTCAGCCTCTCCAGTATCTGCAATTAGTTATGTGCCACTGTGTTGAGCTTAAGATCTGTGACTTTTAAATATGCTCATGTTTTTAATTGCCAAGGAAAATACAGCACAAAGTTAAAACAGAAACATAGTTTGACTTAAATGTAAAAGAAGCAGGACAGATTATTCTGTGAATTCCTGCAATGAGGAAAACCACATCTATGAAAAAGCTCAGAGCCAGGTGTGGTGGTAAATGCCTATAATCCCAGCACTGTCTCGGGCTGCAGGGATCACAAATTCAAGTCCAGTCTGGGCAACCTAGGAGTCTGAAACAGGAGGATTGCCACAGGTTTGAGCCCAGCCTATTCTGCAGTGAGTTCAAGACCAACCTGGACTACATAGGGCGACAGTGTCTCAAAAAACAAAGCAGATGTCAGTTCAGGTAAACTCATATCCTCAAAGAAAGAACAACTGTTACCGAAGCTATAATTTTTTTTTTTTTTCAGCTGTGACTCCAGACAGGATCCAAAGAGGAGTTTCACAGTCTCGTCTCTGGGTTTTATGGACGCTTCTTTTACCCTTCTGTGTTAGCCTCTTAAGGCACTGTGTCAGCCTTAAAAGGGCACAGGAAAGGGCATGTAAAATATTATTAAATCCATAGGACTTTTGAAGTTACTTATCCAAGCTGCTTACAGGCTGTCTAAAACTTTGAAAGAAACCCGGACCTCAGGAGATTTTATTATTTATGAGGAGTCTAATTATGAAACTTTTCTCTCTTTTCAGAGATAAACTTAAGGCTTCTGTGCACCAGTGGGCCTCAGTTTAAGGCTTCTGTGCATTACTTGACCTCAACTTTTTTCCTTTCTCAGCTAACCCTGTAAGTCTAGTTTATCATCGCTGTGCAAGAAGTCTTCAGTGAAATAAATACTGACTTAAGTGTAAAAGACCTAGAGCTTTAGGGCCTGTGTTTGAAGAAAATGCATCAGGGCCGGGGATTTAGCTCAGTGGTTCCGGCGCTTGCCTTGCAAGCGCAAGGACCTGAGTTCAATCCCTAGTACCAAAAAAAAAAAGAAAATGCATCAAGATTTCATTAGTGTTTATTGACCTGAGATTCTTTTTTTTCTATTTTAGAGACAGAGTCATGCTATGTAGTTGGAGTTGACCTAGAACTCACTATGTAACCCAGACTGGCTTTGAATTTGCACTGAGCTTACTCCATCAGCCTCCTTAGTGCTGAGAGGCATTGGCCACTACCACACCTGGCTTGTATTTTTTGTCTGCATATTTTTTGTAGTGGAACATCAGTTGTCCTATAACATATTAGAAGGGAAGGAAAGATTTGTTTGTGTGTTTGTTTGTTTAATGCAGTATTGGGGATTGAACCTAGGTACTTTGCCCTGGGTTGTATCCCAGCACTTTTATGTTGAGACAAGGTCTTACTAAGTTTCCCAGGTTGGGCTCAAATTTATAATCCTTCTGCCCCATCATCTCAGAGTGCTAGGACTACAGGCCTGTTCTTGGCTGAAAAGATCATTTTAAATGAATCATAATTTGCTTATAATTGAAAGACAGTGATTGAACCTGTGGCACACATGCCACAACAGGATGTTTGTTATCGTTGAAAGCTCTCAAAAGTTCACCATTGCTGCTTTAGTGCCAATTCTTTAATTACGTAAAGAAGCTCTCTATTCCATTGGTATTTGGTACTTTGACATTTCATGAAAGTTACCAATATTTAAGGAAATACGGTTAAAATTTTGATAACGTTGTTATTATTTCACCATACTTTGAATCTATGACTGAGCTTAGGTAATCACATAAGTATATTAAATTTTGAAATCAGCAAAAATAGCTACTTTTACTATATAATTGTGAATCCTCATTGTTGAAAATTTTAGCTTCCACATTGTTGTTGAAATCATTAGAATTTTTGACAAACAAGGAGCAATGGGGAAATAATTGTAGATCCTTGCTTATTTGTAATGTACAAAAAACTGATGTTTGCCAGATGGAAATGAACAAAACCAGTGAATAAATAGATGCCTCTCACCTCTTCTCTTGGAAAAACATTCTCCAGATGATATTAAATATTCCATACTTCTAAACTTCTTTGACACATCTCTATTTATAGTTGTTCTTTTTATATTATGATGCCCCAAACTGAATAAGATACTCAGATTTTATGAACAATGAAATCTGTTAATGGTACTAGGGATCAAACCTAGTCATGCAGACTAGGCAAGCACTTCACCTCTGAGGTACACACCCTGCCTCCCAGTAGGAAATCTAAATCTGAAGGAAGTTATTACCTCCCTTCTGGGTACTTTGTGTGTTTATTGATAAGTTTAAACTTGATTCCCCCCCCCCCCAAATAACTTGTTGATTTCCTGTCTTCAAACCCTCCAGGGTTCTGCCAGAAGAATATTTAGGAAACTATGGTTCCTTTACATTTTATTTACTTAGTCATATTTTTAAAATATTTATTTAGTTATTTATTTTTTGGTACCAGGAATCAAACTCAAGACCTTGCACTTGCAGGCAGGGGAGGCACCACTGAACTAAATCCCCGGCCCTAGTCAGATTTTTTAAACCTAGATATGTATGATACGACTTTTTCATTATTATATTTAGGGGTTAATTTTCATTCTAGTATTTCTTGGTCATTTTAAAATCTAGATTTTGGTTGTGTTTTTCATAAGATACATTTTTAAATCATTTTATCATTTGGTAACTTAAAAATACAAATGGTTTTCAGGTGATAAACAGTAAGATCAGTGATGAAGTAATAGCATGTCACAGGTTCATAATACTATTAATTAGTAGTCTTTTTTTGAGACAGGGTCTTGCTCTGTAGTCCAGCCTAGCCTCAAACTCATCATTCTCCTCCCTTAACCTCCTTAGTATGGGTGGGATTATAGGCATGCACCACCATGCCTGACTTGATCAATACTCTTTAACCAGCTGCAAATAAATCTAGAACTGTCTTTCATGCCATATTTCTTCTTTCTTTCTTTCTTTCTTTCTTTTGGTACTGGGGATCGAACTTGTGACCTTGTGCTTGCAAGGCAGGCAGTGGAACCACTGAACTAAATCCCCGGCCCTCCAGGCCATATTTCATTGATTTACCTACTGCAGATTTTGTATGTGTGTGTTTCTGTGTTCTGTGTCTGTGTGTCTGTGTGTGTCTGGAAATCAGACCTATAGACACTCTGGCACTTAGTTATGTCCCTATTGCCTTTTTCATTTTCTATTTTGAGATGAGGTCTTGCTAAGTTACTGAGCTGGGACTTAAACTACTGATCCTCTTCTTCAGCCTCTGAAAATGGTGGAATTACAGGCATGTGACACCACACCTGGCTATAGATTTGTTCTTATAAAAGTTTTTGTTTCCTTCCTTTAAAAAAAATTTTTTTTTGGTAAAGTCAGGTTCCCAGTGTTTTGATTTCAATTCTTACTAAGTAGATAACCTTGTTTTTTTTTTTTAAAGACAAATTACACTGCTTGTGCTGTCTTTATTTAAAGACAAAATAATCCTGCTCTTAGTGATCACTATCTATTTTAAATTTTTTTCTCCATACTAATTATCTATCTTAGAATTTCTGTGAAGTTCAGATTTACTACTATACAGTTTCTTAATTTTCTCTTTCCTCCTTCATAAATACTAAACAGGTAGCTATCTTTAATATTTTAGTAATGCCATGATTTATTTCATAAATTACGAATCATGACTTTGAGCTTTTAACAGCCAATTTAGTATTCTTTTTTTTTTTTTCCTTTGGAGGTGGGTACTGGGAATTGAATCTATTGTTGTCATACATGTTAGGCATGCACTATACCTACCACTGAGATGTACATACTCAGGACCTAACAGTTCAGTATTCTAACATGTAATTTATTTGAACCTGTCTATACTTGGATTGAACTTTAATCATTTATAAAAGAATACAAATGCCCGTATTTTTTCATTTGAAAATTGAAAACACCTTAAGCAATAAATAGTGAGAAAGTGAATTAATAAAACTTATGTTCTTTTACTTAATCATGTATTTATTAGGTAGCTATTTAAAATGATGGTAATGTAAGAACATGGAAACTACTGTATGAAGTAAAATGAGCAATGTACAATTTCTGTGTAGCATGATTCTTGGTAACAGTCTCATAAGGGAAAAAAATTTAAGTACAGTACATTAAATAGTTAACTGGCTGGTTTTAAGGTAAAACTATGAGATTATTTTCATCCTTTTGTTTTCTAAATTCTCTTGAATATAATTATGTTACTTGAAAACTAGTTACAGTTCTTAAAGCAAAACACATCCTGTACCTATTTAATGTTGAGGTTTTGGGGATTTTTTGTTTTTGTTTGTTTGTTTTGAGACAGGGTTTTGCTCTGTAGTTCAGGCTGGCCTTGAATTCACTATGTAGTTAAGGGTAGCCTCAAACTCACAGCAGTCCTCCTGCCTCAGCTTCTGAATTCTGGAATTATAGGCATGTGCCACCATGCCCAGCTGTTTAGGTTATTTTTTAATCTCTAGTTTGTTTTGAGGTGCTGGAGATGAAATTCAGGACCGAAGGCTTTTCCACTATGGCTCCATCACTATTATTAATCTCTAGTTTATACTTTTCGTATGAAAATTTTTTTCTCAACAGAAATAACAGTTACAAAATTAAATAACTTTTCATTTTCTTCTACCTTATTAGTGTTTTATCTTCCCCAATGTTATTTTTCTAAATATTAGGTGATTTTTTAGGGGGGAGGAAATAGTTTTAATTCTTATATCTGATAAGAGATTTGTATCCAGACTATATGTATATATAACTCAATAATAAAAACACAGATATAACCAAATTAAAATAGGAAAAGTATATAAATAGACATTTCCTTAAAAAGAGATGCACATACAGACATGTCCAACATCATTAGCCACTAAGGAAATGTAAATCAAAACCATAATGATACTTAACTTTATACCTACTAGGATGGTTACAATAAAAAATAGTTTAGGGCCAGGGATTTAGCTCAGTGGGGCCATTGCCTGTCTCGCAAGCGCAAGGTCCTGAGTTCAATTCCTGGTACCAAGAAAAAAAATTAAGGGCCAGGGATTTAGCTCAGTGGTGCCGCCACCTGCCTCGCAAGCACAAGGTCCTTGATCCCCGGTATAAAAAAAAAAATAGTATTGCATGGGTTGATTTGTTTGTTTGTTTGTTTGTTTTTGTAGCGGGGATCGAACTTGGGTCCTTGTGCTTGCACAGCAGGCGGCGAAACCACTGAGCTAAATCCTTGCCCCCCCACAAATAGTTTATAACTGTTGTGGAGGATGTATACAAATAAGACCCGTCATACATTGCTAACAGGAGTATACAGTAGTGCAAGTGCTTTAGAAAACAATCTGGCAATTCCTCAAAATTATCACACAACTCAGCAATTTCATTCCTTGAATACACCTTCACAAAAAAATTCACATAAAAACTTATCTGTACATAAATATTTGAAGCACCAGTATTCCTGATAGTCCAAATATAGAAATCAGTATGGAAATTCCTCAAAAACTAATGTCCATCTCCTGATTAATTTATAAGCAAACTGGTATATCCAGATAGTGGGATATTACTTAGCTATAAAAAAAGGAATGAAATACTTCTGCATGTTAGATCATGGAGGGACCTTGAAAATAGGAAGAAGCCAGTAACAAAAGAGCAGCTCTTGTCCGTTTATAGGAGATGCCCAGTTAGGCAAATCTCTCAAATGACAGCAAACAGATTAATGTTTGCCATTGTACAGGGCTGTGTCAGAGAAGAGTGGGACTGCCAAGTGGCACTTTATTTCTTTGGGAGGTGATATCAGAAAATGTTCTAAAATGTGTTGTGAGGGCTGGGAATGTAGTTCAGTGGCATTGTGCCTGCCTCACCTGGAAAGCCAAGGTCCTGAGTTTGATCCTCAGTGAAAGAGAGAAAGAGGGAGAGGGAGGGAGGGAGGGAGGGAGGGGGGGGGAGGGGGAGGGAGAGGTGGGGGGAGAGAGAGAGAAAGAAGAATTGTGGTAATAGCTGCACAACTTTGTGTATATGCAGTGGTACCTTAGTTCAGAAGCTTAATTCTTTCCACCAATTATGGTTGCAAACCAACTTGGACAAGAACCAAATCAAATTCAGTGGTTAGGTTCAATGTTGACCTTATGGGGAAATTTGATTGTGTTCTCTTCCAGTACAACACTCAGAGCCCCAGGAGAAGTTTCCCACATCTAGCCTCAGGGTGAGGTACTTTTTGTTGCCTCCTCAAATTTGGACTGTGTATATGACAGGGGGCCAATCTTAGTGTTGGCAGCAGGGTATCCCAATTTATACTTCTGATTCTTGTGGTAGGGGTTTCTTTTGCCTGCCTGTCTTGCAGACCTTATGCTAGCTGTCAAGAGATGCCCGTCACTAAAGCTGGCTGGAAAGAGCCTAAATAGAACTTTAGAACTCCTTTGTGTTAAGTTGCTTTCTTTTACCAAGTTTTCTTATTTCTATTCTGAAGGATGACAGAAGTGTTAGTAAAGCAAATTTAAAAATACATAAATTTGTTATGTCATAACAGCACTTGGGAGGATGAGGCAGGAGGATGCCATGAGTTTAAGGCCAGCCTGAACTATATAGTGAGACTCGGTCTCAAAAACCAAAAAAAACAAACCGAAAAACCAAAAATAATTCTTTTTCTTAGAAACTTCTAGAGAGGTTTCACTTTCCTCCATTTAGTATTATACAACAGATGGCAAAACACTTTGCTCTCTACCACCTCATTCCAACAAGCATGAAAAATAATGCATTTCTTTCACACAATTTTACAAGGTAAAAATCACTCCACTGTGATTTAAATCCTAGTTGCAGTGTTTCCATAAACAAGATTTTTGACAAGAAAAGCCACTTCAACTCTTCAGATGTCCATTTTTCCCCCTGTAAAATGAAATTTTACCCCACCCCCACTCCCTTTCTGAACCCAGGGCCTCACACATGCTAGGCAAGTGCTCTATCAATCTCTATTTCCCTTTTTTTTTTTTTTTTGGTACCGGGTATTGAACTACGATCCTTGGGCTTGTGAGGCAGGCTGCGGAACCACTGAGCAAAATCCTGGCCCACCATTTCCATTTTTAATGCTCTGTTATTATTTATTCAATTGTCATATTCTTTTTTTTTTTTTTTTGGTACCAGGGATCGAACTTGGGACCTTGCGCTTGCGCGGCAGGCCCTCAGTTGTCATATTCTTTAACATTATCCCTCTGACTTGAAAATCTACTTCTTTCTTTCTTTTTTTTTTTTTTTTTTGGTATCAGGAATCAAACTTGGTACCTTGCACTAGCAAGACAGGTGGTGGAACCACTGAGCTAAATCCCCAGCCCTATCTGTTTCTTATACTAACCTCCCATTATTATCTGAGTCGGTTTGTGGACTTTGTAAACTGTCCATGGATGATTGTGTCTTTATGTTCTGCTACCACACTACTGGATTCATTGTATTTGAAATATATCTATTACAAGTAGCTTTCCATCACTGAGGTGTTTTTTCTGTCCTTTTCCTCTTCGTCCTCCTTTTGAGAATCTTATTTTTGCCTGTTCATTCATTTGAACATTAAAATTGATTTGTCTAATTTCAAAATCTTTCTTGTATTTAGTGTATCAAAGTCATATAAACTAAATAAGAAATAACTTAGGAGGGGCCCAGGGATTTAGTGCCTGCCTCACAAGCGCAAGGTCATGAGTTCGATTCCTGGTACAAAAAAGAAAGAAAGAAAGAAACGAACGAACTTAGGGGAAATTGACCAATAGTGGCATAAAGAAAAAATATCAAATATTTATTACATATATATGCACAAGAGGAACAAATCATTAAGCATGATTACTGTATTAATGAATTCCCTCCCCCTTTTTAAAAAATTTTGAGACAAGGCCTTGCTAGGTAGTTCGGGCTGGTCTTGAACTCACCATGTAGCCCAGACTGGCTTCAAACTCAAAGCAATCCTCCTGCCTTAGTCTCCCAAGTGCTGGGATTATAGGCATGTGCCAACGTGCCCAGTGTGTATTAATGAATTTTGAAGTACTTACTTGTGAAGTAATGATATTTCGGTTTCTAATGTTTCTGAGAGGAAGAATGTAGAATTCGGCAAAGAAGTTTAAGCCTTTAATTTTAGTCAAATTTGGCTTTATTAGACAATAAGATATAAATTAGACTTTGTTCTAATAATAATATGAAACATGGGATAGAAGAAAGGGAAAATTCAGCTCTAAAATATAGTTTGGGATTGTTATTTGTGTGGAAAAAAAGATAAAAGACACAAAATTCAGCCACAGTGCTGATGAAAACAGACTGTGGACAATGTTTTTTAACATTGGTTTAGAACTCTCAGCAGTAGTTCTACTTAGTGCAACTACATGTCATTAAAAATCTTTGCTATCGGGCTGGGGATTTAGCTGAGTGGTTCTGGCACCTGCCTGGCAAATTCAAGGTCCTGAGTTCAATCCCCGGTACCAAAAAAAAAAAAAATCGTTGCTATAGGGGCCAGGGATTTAGCTCAGTGGTTCAGCCACCTGCCTCGCAAGAGCAAGGACACCAGTTCCATCACCAGTACCAAAAAAAAAAAAAAAAAAAGAATCTTTGCTATTATATCTGCAGTGTTTTTAAAAATGGACAATCTGTTAGGTGTGGCAGTATAGGTTTGTAATCTCATGTACTCTCAGGAGGCTGAGGCAGGAAAATTGCAAGTTCAAAATCTGTCTGGGCAATTTGGTGACTTAGTAAGACCCTGTCTCAAAATAAGAGGACTGGGTATGCAGCTCAGTGTAGTTCCTGAGTTAATCCTCATTACTAAGGAGGACGGGGGAAAATTTGAAAAAAATTTTAAATAAGGTTGTAATTTTGTGCTATTTTATAAATGTGCTAAGGGTAGAAATTTGGTTGCATCACTATTGTATCCCCAGGGCCAGGAACATAAAAGGCATGTCATACATGTAGCTTGAATGAGTGTGCTACATGCTTGAGGGAAAAAGTTTTTAAAAATATTCTGGAAATACTTGTACTACTCATAGCCTATAAGTACTGAAAGTATGAAACTGTACTATGAAGTTTTCCATTGCATAGACAATATATAGATTCATTAATGTAAAAAACTTAATCCTTTGGCTATTATCATGATGCAGGAGTTTAATGTTTATGCATTTTCAGAGATTTATAGAAAAATACTGCACATTGAAAAATATTTTTTGATTCTAGTAGTCAGTTTTCCTATAAGGCAATCTCAGGTTTGTTTGTCTGTCTCACTGTGTAGTTCAGTCTGGCCTTGAACTTACTCTGTTGCCTAGGCTGGCCTGAACTAGTAGCAATCCTCCTTCCTCAGAGTGCTGGAATTACAAGCATGTGCCACCAGGCCCAGCTATGAAATATCAACTTTAAATCCTCTAGTTAATATTGTTTGTCTTCTTTTCTTATCCATGTATGTAGAAAACAATTTATAATGTTAGGTTATTGAACATAGAAGAGGTTTTTGTGTATGAGGCCCACCCTGGGTTCAATCTCTAATACTACAAAAAATGAAAAATGTTTTTGCTTGTTGTTTGACCCCCCCCCCCTTTTTGTCTATATAATTAGAGAAGTCTACTAGTTTGTTTAGGTTTTCATATGTATAAAGATGAGAGATTTATTTTCTCATTGCCCAAGATAAGTGGAACCGTTATTATTTAAAAGTGGAACCAAAATGCTGTTTAACTCTTAATTATACATATAAGGGTCTCACATTACTGGAAGTAACAGATTTTTTTTTAGATAGACAGTGTTACCTTCCATTTAGTCTCTGTTTACTTTCTCACCTCTGTTGATTTATTCAGTTTGTAACCTAGAAACCAGCTAAAAAGGAAGGAAGTGAGAGATGTGTATTTCTGGGCGGTAACTGGAGTAGTTTTCCTCTTCCCCTAGCCTGCCTGGTTCAGCAGCCAGAAAAAGGCTTTTATCCACCCCCACCTTCCAACCAAAAGAGTTAACTATTCATTTTCCTTCCTTAATTCAGTAAGCAAGGTATAAACTCATAAGAATAACTAAAGGAATAAAATGTTGCTCTCCTCAGATAGGTGCTTTTTTCTATCTCTGAAAGGCTGAATTTATTTTTTTGTTTTGTTTTGAGATAGGCTGGCCTTGAACTCACTGTGTAGTCCATGCTGGCCTGGAACTTGCAGCAATCCTCTTGCCTCAGCCTCCTGAGCTCTGAGATTACAGGCCTGTGCCATGATGCCCCACTGCCTTTAAATATTTAAAAGGCATTTATTTTTATCAGCTAATTGTATCTCTTTATTCTTCATTTGCATCAAGAATTAAGTTGGGATCAATCTGGTAACCCCAGGTCTCTAGGTGGCTGAAGCAGATGCTGAGGCAGGAGAATCATATTTCAGCCAAGCCTGGGCAATTTAGAGACTTAACCCATCCCTTCTCAAAACTAAAAGGAATGGGGATGTAGCCTGATGTGAAGGCCCTGAGTTCAAGCCCTGACCACCTCCAAAAAAAAAAAAGACCATACAGTGTAATATTTACAGAAGTGGAAAGGCCTTTTGATTTAATTCAAGCATGACGTAGTATGGAATACTTTTTTAAATGAATGTTTGGTTTTTCAGTATTGATACTATTTTGATTTCATTTTTTAAACTAGTATGTTCTGCTTTACTAGAATATGTGATTATTGTGGCAATTGTATTGTCAGCTAAGCATAGTTCTATATTCTATTTGATTCTCTTGGGGGTCTTATAGTACTTGAGGAAAGAGCTGTTTTTATGCTTATATATAATTGAGTTGATGCACAATTTTAAAATTAATTTTGTGAAATATTAAGTTTATCTCTTATGTATAAAAATCATAAATATAAATTAAGGAATAAAATAAATCATAAATATAAATCATAATATAAATTAAGGAAATATATTTAAAATTTAATAGTATCAAGCTGTATTAAGCATCTGATGTTTCTTTGTTTTGGGGGGCTCAGAAAAAGGCTGCTATATTTGCCTAGTGGCTATTGATTTTATGTCAGAGTGATTATGAATGAGTTATTAGGATATATGATTTAATAATTCACTTGACAGCATAATCCAAAATACTTTGTTCTGTATTTTAGAACCACTCATGTTCTATAAAATAAAGCCATATTTACTCATGTTCTTAGAATAGTTCTTGTCCATCTCTTTTTAGCCTTTGGAATGGTAGAGAAGTGCTCTATCATGGAGCTACATCCCCAACTGCACCCTTCCCCTTTTTCTGTGTGAAATTAAGGCCTTGCTAAATTGCCCAGGCTACCTTGAATCTGCTGTCCTTCTGTTTCATCCTCCAAAGTAGGTGCAATTACAGATTTGTGCCATCAAGCCCAGCTCTTTTTCTTTTTAAAATAAGATCAATCGATTGATTGATTGAGGTTTCTAAGGACAGGATCTTGGTATATAACTTAGGCTGGTCTCAAACAGGCTCCTGTTGCCTCAGTCTCCCAGAGTGCTAGGATTACAGATATGTGCCACCATGCCTAGCTAACCAAGGGAATTTGATAAGTGCAAAGCCCTTATGTGCTAAATTAAAAATACCTTCTTTTCAATAGCTAACCTGCTATATTCTATGAAATGAAATTAATACATGTGGATTAGGTATAAAGAGATTACATATATGGCATGAAAAGTAAATTTTCAGATGTATTTAAATTGTGATACCTACTTGGGAGCAAATAACAAAAGACTACATACATCATTTAAAAATAGGTGAAGTATTTACACTTAATGCTATATTTTCAATTTCAGTGAATACACATGTGTTTCCATACATACTTAGTTAATTGGAGAGGCTACTAAAGATTAAATCCAAGGGCTTTGCTCTCAGCTGCATCGCTAACCTTTGTTTATGTTTTGTAGTTTTTTAAATTTTGAGGCAAGGTCTTGGTAAATCTCTGAGCTGTGTAGGCTGAGCTTGAACTTGAGATCCTCCTGCCTCAGCCTTTCAGGGTGCTGAGATTACAAACTGCCATCATGCCTTGCTTCAGTTAAATCTTAACACTGCAGCATAGTTGACTGAGTGACCAACTTTCCCTCTTTAAGTTAGAAACTTAACAAATTTCACTGAATGCTCTAAAGGTTTAAAATTTAATTATACTGACAAATTAGTAGATATGACCTGATGTTTAGCATACAGCCACAGATTTCTATTTTGTATTTCCTTGATTTGTTGGGTTGCTGAAGTTAGCCTTATATCACCACGTAAGTCTCTACTATAAAAGGCAGATGTCTATTACAGTATATCTATCACAGAAATAAAAAATGAGCAACATGTGTAATTTTAAATTTTTTAGAATATAAGTTAAAAATTGATGCCTGGCGTAGTGGCTCAGCCCTGTAATGGCAGCACTCTAGGAGGCTGAAGCAGGTGAATTGCTAATTAGACTGAAGCCTGTGTCACTTAATGATTTGGCAAGACATTGTCTGGAAACAAAAAATAAAAAATGGCTGATGATGTATCTCAGTGTGAAGGCCCTGGGTTCAATCCCCAATATTAAAAAAAAGAAAAAGAAAAGGGCCGGGGATTTAGCTCAGTGGTTTCGCTGCCTGCTGCGCAAGCACAAGAAATCGAGTTCAATCCCCACTACCAAAAAAAAAAGAAAAGCAAGCAGGATGAGGTGCATATGCCTCTGATTCAAGCACTCTGGGACACTGAGGCAGGAAGGAGGATAGCAGATTAGAGCATAGCCTGGGCAATTTATTTTATTATTATTTTTTTTTTAACAGCATCTTTCTGCTCCTTTTATTTTATCCAGACTACTGAGATTAGGGCAGTGCCAAACCAATCAGTAATTACCCACCCTTAATCCCAGCATCATACACTTTAAATTCAAGCACTTCTGAAAAAGCCATCTATGACCCCATAAGACTTTGGGAGACATATGGACACAACCATAGCATTCCACCCCCGCCCCGCCCCCAAAGATTCATGCACATCCCTTTATGGAAAAGGCACTTAGGGCCGGGGATTTAGCTCAGTGGTTCCAGCGCCTGCCTCGAAAGCACAAGGTCCTGAGTTCGATCTCCGGTACCAAAAAAAAAAAAAGAAAAAGAAAAAGGCATTTAGCCCATCTCTAAGAGTTTCCAAAGTCCTAAGAAATTCAGCATTGCTGAAAAGTCCAACTCCCAAGTCTCCTCTGAGATTTAAGGCAAACTTTTAGCTATAAGCCCCATACAAATGAAAAGAAAGTTAAACACTTCCAACATACAGTGGCACAAGATAAACATTGCCATTTCAAAAGGTACAAATAAGGGGATACAAAGGAATGAGACCAAAACAAGTCCAAAATCCAGCAGGGCAAACATTAAGTCCTGTAGTTCCACATCCAGCATCTGAGGCAATCTGTGGCAAGATATGAACTCCAAAGGGCTTGGGTGGCTCCACCTTTACGGCACTTCTGGTGGTGATGGCTCCCATAGTTTCTCTCTTGGGCTGGCTCTGCTCCCTCCTTGCAGTTTTCCTTGGAAGATGCACATTCCTGACTTCTCCAAACTTCTGGAGTCTCCACTCCACCTTTGGCTTCACACTCACAGCTTCACATACTGCCCTCTCAAGAGCAAAATGCCTGACCTCCCTGGCCTTCTGAAATCTGGATGGAAGCCTTCCTGACCCCAAAACTCTTGTGTTCTGCATGCACCTAAAACCAATGCTGTGTGGATGATGCCAAAGTCTCCTGCCAGCTGGAGCAGTAGCCAGGCTTCCTTCTCTTGGCTGTAGGGGTGAAGTGCCTCTAAACCAAATTCTGAGAAACAACTTCCCTAGGCCACTCCCATTCTGGAACATAGTGCTCTGGGGCTTTCTTCTCAAAGCAAAGCTTTCACTTTTGCAATTTTGAGGCTACAAAGGGTGGAGTCCTGCTGCTTCTTGTGATGCCCTCAGACCATCTTTTCTATTCTCATGTTCCTTCTCAGCAATCAAGATCTCTGCTCTATCTTTGCAATCCACAGCTTTACTAGAGCTTCCTTTCTGGCTAAACGCAAAACGTTTTAAATAATTCTACTGGGCCCTTTGCTCTTGATTCTCAACATAAATCTGGCTAAAAGCCACCAACAACAATTGCCATGCCATCCCCTGAACACTAGACTGCCTTGAAATTTCTTCTTTCAAATTAATTAGTCTGCTGTCCTTAATTTCAGTTTCAGGCAAAGTCTCTGGACATGAGCAAAATACAGACAAACTTTCTACCAAAGCATAACACACATCATCCAGCCGCCAATGCAGTCCTTCCCAGCAGAAACCTTCTGAGCCCGGTCTTCATTGGCTTTCTGGTCTTCTGAGCTCTGACCAAACTCTCCTATATAGTACAGCCTAAGGCATTCCAGCTCTACTTTTTCAGCCAGCATCTCCAAACCTTTCTAACTCTTCCCTTTCCCACAAGCCAGTCTCAAAGGCTCTTGAGCCACATAGCCAGGTAATGTCACAGCAGCAAACCCACTTTTCTGGTACCAAATTCTGTTAGTTACTTTTCTCTCACTGCTGAGACAAAATACTCAACACCTAAAGTTAAAGGGGAAAGAGTACATTTAGCTCACAGTTTATAGAAGTTTCAGTCCATAATCACCTGGTTCCAAGGCAAAGTGCCACGTGACAGATGGACCTCACAGAGGAGAAACAGTCAGTAGCACCCACATGGTAGCAAAAGCAACAAGGGAAGCTTCGCCTGGGCAATTTAGCAATTTAGTTGAGATCCCCTCTCAAAATAAATAAAAAGGGCTGAGGTTGTAGCTCAGGGGTGCAGACCTCAGGTGTTCTCCTCAGTATGGGGTGGGAGTAGGGATAGGCAGAGTGAAGAACAAAGAAATTAATTTTAACATCCTTTTTTAACCCAATATATCCAAAATATTTTAATAGGTAAGCAGTAATTTTTTCATATTCTTTGTGTATTTTGTACATACAGTACACATATCAAATCAGGGTAATCATTTCAAGTGCTCAGTAGCTTCATATGGTTAGTAGCATATTGGACAGCATAACTCTAGTTGAGATAGAAGTTAAGAATTATATACTGTAAAGATGTACTAATAAAATTTTTTTTTTAAAGAAATTGAGTTTAGCTGGGGATTTAGCTCAGTGGTTTCGCCGCCTGCTGTGCAAGCGCAAGGACTCAAGTTCGATCCCTGGTACCAAAAAAAAAAAAAAGAAATTGAGTTTAAATACATCAGAAAATATCAAATTAGAGGTCTTTATCTGTGAACTTTGTAGATTAAATTGTATAAGTAATGAAAGTGTTTCATCAGTATTTTTTAAATCTGTCAAATTAAATATAAGCAGTTTATTTTTAAGTGTCTCTGAGACTTATGTCTTTTGATGTCACTTACTGTTACACCAAAAATGTTTTAAATTGTTTTTTCCTGAGTTTTAAAAATATTTTATGGCAAAACAGTTAAACTAAAAAGACAAAATTTTTATTTGTAAGCACTGAAAGTATTTTTTATGGTTTAAAGTTATGCTTTATGTTTGCCAATTTAAGAGATATTTACATACTGTTTTCTGCACTTTCTAACCTTGGTATATCTGGAAGGCAGAAACTTTGTACGTATTTACATGTGCTTTTTGAAGGAGACAGTAAACTTGAGCTCTTGGTCTCGCCACTAGTCTGTCTTTGTCTGTTGTTAAAATTATGAGCCAGTCTCTATGGCCGCAGCCAAATGAGTAATCACCAGTAATGTGACTCGTGCTGGAAGTGACTCCATCAGCACCTGTGACGGAGGATTAGTTACAGTTTACAGAGCACCGCCTCTTCCCTTCTCTGTGTGCCCTAAGCCAAGAACTCATTCTCATTTGGGTGTCTGCACTGTTGGGAGCTACTGTGTTTCCACGGAGAGTACAGTGGGAAAGGCTTTCTCTAGCTAATGGATGGCTATTCTCTTTATTTGGAGTATTTTACTGGTTATGTAAGTGACCTCGGGAGAAATTATCCTGACCCAGATCGGAGGATGCAGTAGTGCTTCAGCTGCAGGATTTCTTAGTCGTTAACACCACGGTGTGGATGACAAAGAGCGAGTTGTAATCCTCATCACTGCCAGGGCAGAGCCCGGAACAGGCAGAAAATCGTTATTTGCTCGTCGGAGACTTGTTAGGTTACAGCTTCTGCTTCACTCTGTGGTCTTGGCTTTTCTTCCTATATACAATGACGCTGCTGCAAGTGAGCTTAGAAATGCTTGGTTTGAGAACCATTTGCCTATGATTTTTGAAGAGTAAAGAAGTATTTATGCTAGATAAAAAAAAAAATACTTCTCAAGAATGAAACGAAATATCAACTATACTTACTGACCTTCATTAAATCTATGGCTTGGACTTCGGAGATTTAAAGATACTTTAAAATTCTCAAGAGCAAAGTACGGTTTGTATTTTCCTGCTTCCTTTTTCTTTTGTCTTAATTTACACTTGGTTTGCCTTCTCAGGCTTAGGAATTAAGGTCACCGGCTTTTATAGTTCTAGCCTCAGCGCTCTTAAAGATTTTTAAAACTATTTTGTTTAGAGAGCTTTATGTGTTTGTAGTAATTTAACGATATTGTACAAAGATTAATTCAAAAACTAGAATTTGTTTATGGCAGGAACTTTTCAAATTAGACTATAGTGTTTCAAGGGAAACGGGGGTATTTGTTTTGTGAGGTGTGTGTGTTTTCTCTTCCCCACCCCCAACTTGTATTCTAACTATCATGTTTTTCAATAGACCTGCTTGGGTGGGAATTTGGACTTTGTTCTTTCAAGTCACTCCATTCTTTTTTTTTTAATTAGGCTAAACCTTGACTTATAAAATGTTGCCAAGATTGTTTTCTCCTTCCAGTATTTACCAATACTCGAATTTATATCAATGTTCTTGAGGTTAATGAACCTGATTTTTTATTTTTACTTGAAAAAGGAATTATTAAGTGTTAACTGGAAATTGTTAGAAACTCAGACTGCAGACACGAATTTTATGAATTTCCTGTTAAATGGTGAGCTTTAACATGGTTTGTTTGAGCAGCTGAGTTATATTTGAGAGCTGTAGCTGATTTATTTTAAAAAATGTTTTTCGGGGAAGGCTCATCTGTTCACCTCTTCCTCATGTGAATGGAATGTAGTGCAGCATGGAGCCCCAAACAGGATACAGTTGTTCTAAGCATTCTTCCTATAGCGTGGTAGGCCTCACTAGAAATGTAGGCTCTCAGCTATATTTATTTTGGCTTTAGATCATTTCTAAAGTATGTATAACATTGACAAATGACCTTAAAAGACTTTAATTCATTAATAAAATTGAAAAGTTTTGTTGTAACTAAGTATTCAGTTTTAAGTGAGTAATTTTAGTTTAGATTTTCAAAGACTTTTAACGTTTGAATAAGTCTTTTGTGATTAGGGCCATATTCTATTCTAACTTTCATCAGATGGTAGTTCATTGCTTCCCCTTAGGCTGTGGAAGTTCCTCTTAGAAGGATATCTTTAGAGTCTTTAATTAGTTATGCATGAGTTCTAGTTTCTTTACATTCCAGTGCACCTAGACCTTTGAAATATTTACTACTGATTCAATTTAAAAGCTTTAGGATTCTTTTGGTTTCACTTAAATTATATACGTTATTTTTAAGCAAATAATGTAGCTTTGAAATATGTTAAACTTGTGTACAAAAATTTAACAATGGTCACATTGTTGATAAACCACTTTAAGAAAACAGTGTATTTTTAACTATATCATTTGTTGTTTACCTTAAATCTTTCCATAAAATAGGCTCAGACACATATTCAGCTTTCCCCTTAATACATATTGAAATATTTCTTTAACAAGTACTATAAAACGTATTAGTACTTGATAACACTTGTAGTTGACATAAATATTTTAACATTTGCCTTTTTATTTCCTATTTAAGAAGCTTAATATACTTTGGACTTCTCTCTAAGTACTCATGTAGCAGAAATAGAACATTGTTCTTAAGAGTACTCAAATTTGATAATTGTTAGTTTTTTATATTTTTAGTAGCCAAATATGACCAGTGGCTTTCAACTAAATACCTTAAAGCTCCTGGATTTGTTTTAACGTAGACAGTAAATCTTTTTCCTGATTAACTGACAGTACAAATTTTAAGTTGGCTTGTTGGAATTTACCCCTAAAGCTGACCTGTCTTGAAAAGGAAAGTCCTAAAAGGTTCTCTTCAGAAGAATGTTTTTCATATTATAAAATGACTGTGTCTCATAGGAAATGCAAACCACCTGTACTATTTGCCTAAGAAAGGGACACTTCAAGACTAAGAAGTTTACTTCTTTGTCAAATCCTACTTACTTGAATTGTATCTTTAGCTACTTAGATAATACCTTTTGTGGACCATTTTTGTTAACCTTCTTGGGTTGACCTGGTATGTTTGAAAAGAATTAGAACATCTGATAATGTTCAAAGATTAAAAGTCCTCTTGAGAATATGCCAATATTTTCTAGTTTACTAAACACTAAACTGACAGGTATAATAAGAAAAGCTATTTTTTTCCACTGTAAGATCAGCTAAATTCTTATGTGTTTCATGTCATTTGTTCACATAGTGGTGGGTGTTTTTAACTGAATAAAATCTTGAATTTCTTAAAAACTTTCTCATTTCTTAAGTAAAATAATAGGATTTTAGTGCTAGCAAATGAAAAATATTAGAAGTCAACACTGTCAGCTAAATAATGTGGGGATTTTCTACTTTGAAAATATAATTTCTCACCCAAATAAAATATTTGATAATATGTAGTACAGGTTAGCCTGAGACGTGGGAAGGATGTTACTGTAGTTAGATTGTCTAATCATAAATACTGAAAGTAACTAACCTTAAGTAAGAGGGTTTTTTGGGTGTGGGAGGTGGATTCTGGGGATCAAATCTAGGCCCTTGTTCATGCTTAAATACATGCTTCATCTCTAGGCTATGCCTTTGGCCCCGAAATTTTTCCTGTGTTATTTCAAGGAAGGAATGGTAATGTTTATTTATTTATAAGTTCATTGTGTAGACAGTGTAGAAAGAAGGCATGTTTAAAATGTCTAGTCTCGTGTGTTTCTGCTGATTGAAACTGTTACAGACTATAGTGAATCACCTTGAAAATCTTCCTTTTAGGAATTTTTTTTTTTTTTTTGGTACCAGGGATCGAACTCGGGACCTTGCGCTTTCAAGGCAGGCATCAGTGGAACCACTGAGCTAAAAATCCCTGGCCCTCTTAGGAATTTCTTAAACATAGAAACTAACTCCTAAGAACCATTAAGATGTTGACATTTTTCCTCAGGCAATTTTTATTATTCATAATTACCAAGATGTTGTATTTCTTTAAGAAATAATACAAGGACAAACACAGTGGCTTTGGAATCTCTGGGGATTTTTGCTGTCAGCTTCGTTTTGTATTCTAGTGGTCACTTAATTGCCTTATAGTGAGGAATGTTTCTTTTGTGATGTAGGTAATCTAGAAGCTGGGCTGGTTATTTCTGTTTTCCAAACTTTGATTCTTTTATAGTAAAACCGCTATTTTTTTTAAGATGGTGGGATTCTGCTTTCATTTCCAAAGTTTTCGAACAGTACCATGGGTACAAGCACACTTGGTTTTTATTTGAACTTCATCTTCTATGAAAAGTGTTATTACTCACTTAAAAGTACATGGTATTCTAATTTCCTTCTTTCCTCTTCTGCCTGCTTCATCCCCATTCCAACGTATGAATAACAACCTTCATATAAAAGATGAGTCTTTAAAAAATAAAATTATATTTTTAAAAAAAGATCAGTCTTTTAAAGAATCACAGGACCTTGGATTCCCTTTTTTTAAAATTGTGGAGAGAAACTTTACTGCTAGATAATTTTTGTATGGTGCTTTTCACTGACCTCTTCCTCCTTGCTGATCTCATTGAAGTGTCTGGATTTTTATTTGTGCTCAAGGCTGGGGCAGGGCCAAGGGTGTAGAGTATAAAGGGGTGGGGTTAAAAGACCAGATGCTTCCTGATCGTTTAAAATACCACTTAATGTGAAAGACCTAGAAAAAAATTAGAATTGAAATCCTAACTTGTCTGTCTGTGTTGTCCCATGTGTCCCCCACCCCCCAAAATTCCAACACCCCTGGTGGCTCCTGTCTACAATCCCAGCACTCTGGGAGGCTGAGGCTGGGGGCATAGCAAGTTTCAGTCCAGCCTGGGCAACTTATCAGTTCAGTGAGACCCTCTCCAAAAATTTAAAAATAAAAAATAAAAATACACTGAGGATATAGCTCAGTGTCCAGAGGCCCTGGGTTCTATCTCCAGCACCTCTGAATGAAAGAAAGGAAGGAAAGAGGGAGGAAGGAAGGTCAGTCCCTCAGTCCTATTTTTTCAGGAGTTGCTTTTTTAATGTTAAACAGAAAGTTTTATATGAATGTTTAATTATTTTTAAAAATAAACTACGGCTTTATATACTGCAATTTTTTTCATTCCATATTGTAGTCAGTCCTTTTTCATAAACACAAAATATTGTATGGATAAAAGCATTACTTTAGATTGTACCAATGTAAATAATAACACTAATACATTGGTTGATATACTGTATATTCCTCACACCATATTTTGAGGATACAACCGAGAAAATAACCATTGGATATTTTTTGTTTTGTTTCTTCTCTTGACAGACTTTCAAACCTCTGGTTGAAAAAAGTATACCCAGTTCAATCACTGCAGTAGAATTCCTTATAGATAAACAACTGGATTTTTTAACTGAAGATAGTGCCTTTCAGCCCTACCAGGTAAGAAATTTTAGATTAGTTTTTAAAAATAACTTTATTAAACTTTACTTATATTCAGATATTCTTTTTAAATATTGTTTTACCTAAAATCTTAGTTAAGAAGCCAAATTTATTCAATAAATTTTGGTGAGCATAGTATTCATTTATTCAGTCAACAAATATATACTGAGACCCAGATGTGGTGGCACAACACACACCTGTAATCCCAGCATTCAGGAGGCTGAAGCTGGAGGATCACTGCAAGTTGAAGGCCAGCCTAGATAACATAGTTCAGCGTGAACTACATAGGGAGACCCTGTCTCAAAAAACAAATATATATATATAAATAAATACATTGCAAACTATATAGCCTTCTCTCTCTGTAGGTAGGAATATAGACATGAACAAAATAAATGATTCATGCTTCTAATCCCAGCACTCTGGGAGGCTGAGGCAGGAGGATCAAAAATGCAAGCCTAGGGCTGGGGATTTAGCTCAGTGGTGCCGCCACCTGTCTCGCAAGCTCAAGGTCCTGAGTTCGATCCCTGGTACAAAAAAAAAAAAATGCAAGCCTAGCCTGGACAGCTTAGTAAATTAATTAGACCCAGTCTCAAAACAAAAAAATGAAAAAACAGCAGTGGATTTAGCTCAGTGCAAAGGCCGTAGGTTTACTCCCCAGTACTACCAAACAAAAGCAAAAAAGGCGACCAAAATAACTTTCGACATTTGAAGTAGTATTATTACAAAACAACTGGCTAAATTTTAGTATAAATAATAATTGTCTCCAGCTCTGAAAATTAAAAATGGGGTCAATGAATGTAATTTTGATTAGTGATATATATAAAATTTAACATAATGGCAGGTCATTTTCTTTACTTCTTTGATGTAAGGTCTTACTCCATAGTCCAGGCTTTCCTAGAACTAGCTGTGTAGCTCAGGCTGGCCTGGAAGTTCTGAATCCTCCTGCCTCCCGTAGTGCTGAGATGACATGTGCGTGCCACCATGCCCACCTCATTTTCTTTTTAATGAGAAATTTACTTTTAGATTGTCATTAATTGAATAATTTAATAGCTTAAATGTAAATACATTTAATTGGAAAATATTTTTCAGTAAACTATTAGATTTAGTGATGCTGGGGTTTAACCCAGGGCCTCTTGTACACTAAGCAAGTGTTCTACCACTGGACTCCATCGCCAGCCTTTTTAATTTTACTTTGAGACAAGATCCTGCCAAAATGCCCAGGCTGGCCTCCAACTTGTGATCCTCCTCCCTCATCCTCCAGAGTAGCACAGATTACAGGCTGGTACACTGTGCTTGGTCAAGTTCTTGTTATATTTAAAGTATAAATAAAAAGCACAAGTTTGTTTTCTTTCTATGTTTGGATGTTAGATTGAATTGAAATTTATATTTACACATCTTTTAACTTACGTGCTTAAAGTAATGCAGCATTGTATTGAAAGATGACAGAACCAGCCTTTTTCTCCCCAAAGAGTAGGAAGTTAATGCTTATTTCATTTTTAGCTCATTACTGTTTTTGAAAAAAAATTTAAAAAGTAGAGCCATTGTTTCCATGGAAAGAGCAAGAGCTTGAATTAATGAGCACTGATTTGTTATGAATGTATAATACTTAGGGAATTAGAGTAGTTCTTTTAGGTTTACTGAAATGCTAGTATAAACATTATTTCTTGGTTTGTTTGTTTTGTTTGTTTTTTTTCCGGTACCGGGCATTGAACTCAGGTCCT
Organism: Heterocephalus glaber; assembly: GCF_000247695.1. The sequence continues at coordinate 509,848 of NW_004624791.1, forward strand.
TGGGCTTGCACAGCAGGCAACAAAACCGCTGAGCTAAATCCCCAGCCCTAAACATTATTTCTTAATTTGAAATCTGTAGATTTGCTTTTGTCTTTTCATGTTTTATTTCCTTAAATGGCCTATTTTTAAAATATTGTTAGCTTTTGTCCTTTGCTTATTATGTTTACAGATAAAATTGTATTTATAGCAAAATTATTAGTGGAGATTTGGGGGCTTTTCCCTTGGATTTTGTTTTTGTGAGTGTCATTTTGCTTGTGATAGGCATTATAATATGCTTCATATCTAAAAGTTATTTAGAGTGAAAACAGATAAATTTAAGTGGAATCAAAAGAAGGTTCTGATTCTTAATGTTTTAATTCTGAAGTTACATTATTAGCACTTTGTAAGTTTCAACTTGGATTTGATTTAGAGAAGTGAAATAGTTATGTAGAAATTACTTTTACAAAAGTAATTTAGGTGGCCTAAAAATATACAACATGTTTATTAAAATTATAATAATTGAAAGAATATACTAACACAGGTTTTTTTTCCCCTAACATTTTAAATCGGTTTTAGATTGTGATAATTTTATCTTTTTATTTTTAAAAAATCAAGGCACAAGAGTTAGTCTTCCATAGTTTGATGAATTGTATGATTTTCTTTGTTCATAAGTTACTCAGATTGCTTTCCTAGCAGATATATGCAAATTGACTTCTGGCCTAGAAGGATATTACTACTTTCCAGTAGTGAAGTGACTCATTTAACTTTTTTATCCTTTTGTTTGTTTAGTGCTAAGGATAGAACCCAAGGCCTTCTAAATGCTCAGCAAGTGCTGTACCACTGAACTCCATCCCCAACCCCTCACTTGCCATTTTAATCATTTGTGCTCCCAAAAGTGAACTCAGAAGGAATTAATAATCAAAGAACACTTGCTTTTTACAATTTCTTGTAAATTTTAAATGTAACTAATAGCTTATAAGAAAGATTTTCTACATACATTTTCATTTTTACATTTAGGTTTTTTAAAAATCAGTTCAGAGGGCTGGGGAATTTAGCTCAGTGGTTTCGCCGCCAGCTGCGCAAGCACAAGGACACAAGTTCGATCCCCGGTACAAAAAAAAAAAAAAAAAATCAATTCAGAAATATGAAAACATTTTCTCTAGTGTATAAAATGATAGCTGCCAAGCCAGGTGGGCATGAAGGTACATGTCTGTTATTTCAGCACTTGGGAGGCTGAGGCAAGAGGATCACCGAGAGTTCGAGACCAGCCTGAACTACGTAGTGGGACCCTGTCTCAAGAAAACAAAGAACAAAAGAAAATAAAACATGGTAGCTGCCTGTTTGAATTTGAATAGAAATTTAATGTAGGGGCCTATAATGGCTAAGTCTAGATTTTCAGTTTTATTTAAATTAATTTGAAAAATATAGATACGTTCTAAGACAAAGAAAAAATTTAGGGTTTATGCAATTAGACAGGCTTTACTCCACTGTGCTTTCCTCTGACCAGTTGTCTAAGCTACTTAGTACATTAAATTTCTTGGCATGTAAAACGTAGCAGCTTTCACTGGCATAGATTTCATAAGTACTGCCTTGACCTATCTCAGTGTTAGAAGGCAATAAGTCAGAGGTATTTTTGAGGATACTTGAACAAGCTTTTAACTTTATTGCTCCCATTTTTTTCTCTCTTCTTTAAATTTCACTATGCAGTTTCTTTTGAATCAGGGTGTTCTTTATCCTTTATTAATGTCTTAGATAAAAAGGGTAAAAATTCTTTAGAAATGACCAGCCTGGATGATTTAGTGATTTTTTTAAAAATTTTGTTCCAAAATAAAAAAAGATTTAGAGTATAATTCAGTAATAGAGTGCACCTTGCTTCATTTCTCAAAAAGTAACACACTCACACATACTAGAGGTCTGAGTGTGATGACACAGGCCTAGAGAGCACCCACTGAGATGGGAGGCTCATGAGTTGGAGGCCAGTCTGGGTAGCATTAGTGAATTCAAGGTCGGGCTGGACTACGTAGTGAGACCCTATTTCAAAAAACCAAAAGAGAAGGAAGGGAAAAAAAGAAAAGCAAGCATGTAGCTTGGGAGGAGAGTGTGTGCCTAGCATGCAAGAGGTCCTGGTTTAGATATTTAGTGCTGGAAAAGAGAAGAAATTCCCTTTGTATATGAATTTTTTTAGTCTAGAATCTTGAGTACATAAGTTTTCATTTTGTAGTTTCCCAGTAATGATACTTTGCTGTTAATTAAATGATTTGACAATGAGAATTCCAAACTACCACCTTTTTTCTGAGGTCTCAACATTTTATTCTATAGCAGTATATTGCCTTTTGTTTCTTTTACACACAGCCCCATTTTAAAAATTAAATCATAATGATAACATATTAGATAAATTGTAAGGAAATAGGAAGCAGATGATTTAGGATTAATAATACAAGTCCTTATAGGTAATTTGTTTGAGTTCTTATTTCTAGCTGAATGATTGCAGTGCATTGATATTTTTTACATGACATGTACGAAATTATTTGATCTGATCAGATTTGACATCTGCTTGGGTTTTCAGGGTGCAACCACTGTAGGTTCTAGTGTCCAGAATTACAGAAGAAAACTTGACTGAGAAGAGAAATTGAACTAACATCTTACAGGCTTATAATGAATGCATATTAGGTCACTGAAACAACATGTCATGTGTTTTTATTTCTGCTTCCTCCTTTTTTCTGATCATGCCTACTCACAATTCACTTACTTTGAAGCATAGGGGGAAGGGAAAAGGGAGAGAGGGGAACTCTGCAGATTTTCTTTCAGCTGGCTTGGAAGGAGGAAAAAACAAATTATTGCTTCTTAAAGATCCTTTTTATAGTTGTTGTTACTGTAATGTTACTGTAACTGTTGCTTTACTTTGGAATATGATTATAAAAGTTCAGAAACTTTTCATTACGTTTGATTGCTGTTTTGTTTTACTTTATTTTGTTTCCTTGAAAGGAGGGTCTCACTGTGTTGCCTGGATCAACTCCCTGAGTGCAGACATTCCAGGCTCAAGTGTTCCTCTTATCCTTCTGAGTATCTTGGGACTATAAGCATGTGCTACTGCACCTGGCCTCGGTTGCACTTTTGATAAGATTTAAATAAAAATGATTGACAAATTAGAACCTTCAGCTTTTGGTGTAATTTTAAAATCAGTTTGGTTCTTGTATTTCATTACTGGCCAAGCCCACACTTGCTGTTTTCAGGTTGGATGCCTCATAGAGATTATTTCTTACCTGAAAATTACATGTGACTCATCAGTTAATCTCACTTGATCTAGTTATAGTCCAGTATTTTCTTTTTTTCTTTTTGGGAGGGGGGTACCGGGGATCGAACTCTGGTCCTTGTGCTTGTACAGCAGGCGGCAAAACCACTGAGCTAAATCCCCGTCTCTAGTCCAGTATTTTCTAGGGATTGCAATCATCTTTGCTTTAAAATGTAATAAATAATACAAGGGGTACTAGTTAACTATGTGCTTGTCCAATATTATACCCCATTTTTATTTTGTTATATATTAAAATTCATTGTACTAATGAAATATTTTTCCTAGAACACAGTAGAATCATTCTAGAAATGAAGACAGAGTCCATCAGTTTGAAGCCCAGGGTCATAATAAGATGAGTTTTTTATTTTTTTGAGAGAGAGGCTCTGTAATTCAGGCTCACCTCAGACTCATGGCGATCCTCTTGCCTCAGCTTCCCCCATGCTGAGACCACAGGTTCACACCACCATGCCAGCAAGATAATAAATTTAGAGATAAAGAATTCATACCGCTGTTTGTATCTCTGTAGAAAATACACATTGGACTCCTTTACTGAATACTAGATACTGTACTGTTGTGCAGTGAATTGCAAGTTGAAGGGAAAGAGAATGGTGGAGCAAAGTATTTCCTTCAGATGGCTTAAAGAATTGAACAAAGCATAATCTTACATTGTCTAGTTGATTAAGGTGTCTGAATTATGCTGGATCTGTTTAGTTAAAATTTATGTAGCCCCTCAGTGATAGGTTTTTTTCAGTGCATGGTGCAGGCTAGGCAAGTGTTCTACCTCTGAACTATAACTCTAGCTTGGTTTGGATTCACATTTGTAATTTTTCCATGATTAATCATATAAATTTATTGACTAGTTTCAGAATAGCCTTAAGGTAATTGTTGCTCAACACATCTGGTTTACTAAAAGTAGTGCAAACAATTGTCTAGGTTGAATTTAAGTAGAGGGCAACACAGGCTTTTTTTTCCCCCCTCTCCTAAATTTCTATCACTGTCCTAAGGAGCTTGGAATTACTTTTGAGACAGAATCTCACTATATAGTTTAGGCCAGGCTTGAACTCACTATGCCTCAAACTTGAGGTGATCCTTCTGCCTCAGCTTCCTGAGTGCTGGGATTACGGGCTTGTGCCACCACACCTTGCTTGGAATTACTTTAAAACAAGGATAGGGGCTGGGGATTTAGCTCAGTGGTGCTGCTGCCTGCCTCGAAAGCGCTAGGTCCCGAGTTAGGTCCCCGGTACCAAAGAAAAAAACAAGGATAAAATAACGCAAGTGAGGTGAATATTAACCCCCAGTTAGCCAAGGTGAAAAATTCATTGGTTTATTGATTGGTTATAACTAGCCAAATATCACACTTTTTTGAATTAAATATTTGAAAGAAGTTGTTCACTAACAGGCTATAAGTAGATCTATGCTTCAGGGAACTAAAAATGGTAGTGCTAATAGTTTACAAAAAAAGTAAACAAAGCCTCATGATACCATTGATACAGAACACTGATGGGGTGAACCTTTTAGAGTTTTCAGTGATAACAAATAGTCCGCTGTTGCATGCATTCCCTCTGTGGTGTTATGATAGAGGATGTATAGAGGGTTGGGGAAATGACTTATTTTTGTAATCTTTTTTTTAACTTCACTCTAATTTACACTACAGGTAGATGTCACTTTAGAGCATTTTTACACTGTAAACATTCCTATGTGGAAATGTGAATTTTACCTGGAACCATATTTATTAATGTGAATTTTATTTATTAAATGTGAATATTTAGTAAATGTGAATTTAACCTGGAGCCACCTCACAATTCCTATCTGATTTGTTCTCTTCCTGGTATCATTCCTGCTCCACCATTAATCTTTAAAATACTGTTTGTTTGTTTTTTTCCAGAAACTGCTCAACACTCTAGGTTTTGTTTAAAGATTGCTTTAAGCAGTGATGTTTAAACTTGATAGTAAATGATGTGTTTTAACAGGAATTTATAAGAATCCCTGGAAGTTTGTCTGTTAGGGTATAAAAGTTTAGCCTCTCACTGCTTCTTCCCTAAACATAGTTGAGGAACAAAGGGAGATCAGAGGAGAGGGACACTAGAACTCTTTAAGTGTTTCACTAACTATTGACTTACCTCTTTCCAGAAAGAAGTATTTAAATGGCTTCAAGCAGTACTCCTGCCTCAGCCTTCTGAGTACCTGGGATTACAGGCATGGATTACATTGAAAGGCCAATAATGACAAGAATTTACTGTACATACTTTTTAAAGTTTTTTCGAAGTACACTTGATTTAAGGAGAAAAAAAAAATCACAGTAAAGACTTTAGGAATATAAATCTAATAGAAGTCGGTAGAGACTGGAATGGTTAAAGAAGTGCTGTGAAGGATGTAAAATTTGATTTCCAGAAGTAAAAGATTGGGGGTTACTAAAGACAATAGACAGAAGGGACATGATAATCAATAAAGAGCATTTATATTTAGCAAACAGTAGACTATCATTACCTTAGGTGGAAAAGAGTTTTTCAGTATTAATCATACTAGATAAATATGACAGGATCATATAAAAGAGAAGGAGGAGGACTGGGGATTTAGCTCAGTGGTGCCGCCACCTGCCTTGCAAGAGCAAGGTCATGAGTTCAACTCCCGAAAAAAGAGAAGAAGGATTGCTAAAGTACAGGTAGCAGGAAGGTAACAAAATCATCTATATTTTAACACCAGGCTGGTTATGACAAACATCAAAAGCAACTAATTGGGTCTTTAGAGTCTAGCATAATGGTTAAAGAGCATGAATTTTTATGTCAGTTCTGGCAAATTTGGTTTCAAAAACTAGCTTTGCCATTTGCTAGCTATATGACATTGGCAAAGTCTGTTTTAAAAATTAATTTTTTTCTCTTCAAAATAAATAATCTACTTGTGGGTTTTTTACTTCAGTGTTTTTAGGAAGTTTAAGTGTAATTATTTACTAAAGAGCTTTCTTATGATCTAGAAATTGCTTTATGTAAAGTAGCTATTATACGAGTTCGATCCCCGGTACCAAAAAAGATAAATAAATAAATAAATAAAGTAGCTATTATTTTCCCTTTTTGTGGTGCCATAAATTTTTTTGGTGGCCATTTGTAACTCTTTGTCTTCCTTCATTCATGCACTCATTGGCCGTATCTTGGCCCCTGTCTGCCCCTCAATATAGTTTATCTTATTTGTGTACCACCACTGGGAATGGTGGTTCGCGCCTTTATCTCAGCACTGGGTAGGCTTGAGGCAGGAGGATTTCTGGTAGTTGAAAGGCAGCCTGGGCAACATAGTGAGTTCAAGACCAGCCTGAACTACATAGTGAGACATTGTCTCAAACCACCAAAAGAAGAAAAAACCCTTAACCATTCTTTCTATAGCTGTTGCTAACTTTTCAGTTGTAAATGCAACCTGTTGTCAGAGCATAGAACATGTTTTTATACTCAGTTCCCCGCCCCCCCCCCCAAATATGTAGGTAAGATTTCAGAGTGACTTCTTACTGTAAATTTTAAGGACATGAAACTACAGAAGATGAATACAGAACCTTTGTTTATTTTCCATGGTGAAAGTCAGGTTCCACTTACTGCTAATAGTAATTTTTATCTCAAAGTCTTTTGTGATAAGATACAGAATAATTTTCCTTTGTTTGGCTCTAGATAGAAGCTTATGGAGGTAAAATTAAAGTGTTAGAAGTCCTCTAAGCTGTGAATGAAATAGTTGAGTTAAATTACCTTTAGTTTCTTCCCAGTATTCTGTGCTAGTTCCATGAAATTGCCAAAGTTAGAAACCTAGCCATTTTTGACTACCATTAACATAATCAAGCCCTGATTATTTTAGTCTCTGATACGAGGCATTCAACCTAAAATAGGTTTATCTCAAAAGGGAGAACTTTTGAGTTAGGGAAAGCCAGATACAAATCAGAAGTTATACAAAATTAGAAAAACTAGGGTTGTTTGAATTGACAGTACTTGCTCGGAGCTTTCTATTCTCTTTTTCCATGTCTGTTTCTGAATTATATCTTGGCAGGAGTTGAGCACGTTCCCAATTACTCCCTGAATTTTCATTAGCACCTCCCTTTTCCATTTCACTTTGCCTTCATATTAGCATCTGAGTGAAATTTGCAGGTAAAATGAGATTGTAGCATATTCACCAGGCCAAAAAGGTAAAATAAAGGGTACTAGCCACAGCTGTGCTGGCGTGGTAGGATTGGCATCCCTGAGCAGGCAAAGCCTGGGGTGGTCTGGATGAGGCGGGAGCAGGAAGCAGCTGTTGTGTAGTCCTTGGCTATACATCCCATTTCTAGTCAAAAGTGACAGCTTGCAATGGTAGAGCCAAGCTGAATCCAGCATGGTAACATGGACAAGAAAAAGAGAACCAGCAGCTAAAATAGAATCATTGTACTTCTTTAAGTTTTTTTTAAATTTAAAGTTAATACATATTGTTTTAATATTCTGTCATTTTGCTCTATATTTAAATATTTCTTTCACTCATCTACCTAATTGTATAAAGCCTTAATTTCAAAAACAACTAATGGATAATTTGGCTATCTGATTTAATGAGGTACCTATCTACTACCATTAGAAAAGGAATTCTTCGTTTGTAAAAATTTATTGCAAAACTTGATGTGTTGAAAATGTATCCATGGAGTCCAGAAACGTGTTATTTTGACTGAAAATTGGCCCAAGAATGAGCTATTCTGCAATAAGCAGATTAAAAACACAAGTTACTGCAATAATTCTCTCCTGGTCCCAAATCTGCTATGATCATATGCTAAAAAATCTGCCGGTCTCTTTTTAATTTTTTGTGGCTGCTGTTAAGAATTTAAAGTATGTGAAATTGTGCTTGGAGACACCAGATTCCACAGATTCTGAGCCATCACTGGATACTGTTGAGAAATTGTCTAGTTTCTTTTTGCCAATCAAAAGAGGATGATTGTTTTTATTCCTTTCCCAGTTGCAAAGTCTTACTAAAACATAGCCGTATTATTTAAAATCTTGAAATTAATGTGTAATGTTAATACTTTATATTTTTAAATTTTTATAATTTCCAGAATATTTTCGTGGACATTTTAGTTATTATTATGTTAATTTTATGGGGAATAGAATTTAATCTTAATTTTGTGTAATATTTTCAGAGTCATGTAATTCACTGTTTTCTGAATGTGAAAGCAGAAGAAATAAAACCTCAAAGCAGATAAAATTAAAAAGGCAACAGATATACCAATGTAGTAGGCAGTGTCATTTCACGTATAGCTGTACTTTATTCAGACTGGAATTAGGAATTAAGTCACATACTCCTTTTTTGCCCTTCCCCCCTCTTCTTTCCTTACACTGGTTTCTTCTGCTTGCTCATAGGTTTTGCTTCTCATAATACTAGTTTCTATGTAATTTCAGTGGATCAGTGTCCATAACTACCTGCCCTACCCCTTACAAAACCTGTTATATCTGATGATACTTATGATTTTTGCTAAAACCAGAGATAGGATAGGAAAATGAAAGGCTGAAAGTGGAAGAAGGAACAAATAAAGAGGAAGGGAGCCAATGTATGATAGCTATTTATAGGCAAAGAAAATGAAGTTTAGGGAAGTTGTAACTTGATGCCTAGTTGCACACAGCTAGTTGTTGCAAAACAGAACCTAAACCCCAAACTTGAAATTTCAAGATATTATTTCTGCTGCATCACACTGCCTTTGTGAGCCACCAAATGGGAAGTATCTACTGTTTGCATATCATTCTCTTTAATTTAGCACTTTATTTTTCTTATAATTAACTTTTCTAAATATAAAACTATGTTAATTTCATTTCCCGTGCAATTTCCATGGACTTTCCACATAGTGTCTTTAAGCTGTATTTAAAATTTGTGCATTATTTTCAGTTTCATTTTATCCCTAAATAGGCAATTCAAAGAGATAAAGATGCTTTACAGTCAGTCTCCCTGTTTTTTCAGCAGTCTGATTTTCTTCATTCTGCATTTAGGTGGTGTTCTCAAGACCTAGATTTGTTCCAAATTAAAATGAACCCCTGTCATCCTCTTACCAAGAAGAGTTGCCTCTAAAATCTATGTCTCCCAAGGTTTCAGAGTAACGACAAAACAGTACTAATTCTTAGTCAATAAATAATAGAGGTTGGGGCTTGTGTCTTCGTGTACTTGAGGACCTCAAATACCAAGAAGAGGAATAGCTGGGTCAAATGGAACCTCTAGTTTATTTTTTTTTGAGAAATCGAGGGAGGGAAGTTTTTAACTGTTTTTAGTTGATTCAGCCCTCTGATTAGTCTCAGCCTCATTGTCTTCATTGAGTAGAAGAATAATGAGCATTTGTTAAAAAGAAACAGTAAAACTTAATTTTTGGACCATTTAAGTATAAGATTCAGTGGCATTAAAATATATTCACAATATTGTGCAACAGTTACCTTTGTTCGTTTCCAGAAAATATTTATCATCCCAAACTTCATTAAAGAATTCCTCACCAGGAGTTGTAGCACATACCTGTAATCCCAGCACTATGGAGGCTGAGGCAAGAGGATCACAGTGGCCATCCTGTTCTACAAAGTGAGTTCAAGGCCAGCCTAAACTACAAAGTGAGACCCTGTCTTTTAAGAAAGAAAAGAAAAAGCAATTCTCCATTTTCCAATTTCACCTTCCTCAACCCTTAATAACCTTTGTTCTATTTTCTTTGTCTATGAGTTTTCCTATGCTAGCTATAGTATAAGAGAAAACGCCTGTAATCCCACCACTCTGGGAAGCTGTGGCAGGAGAATTGCAAATTTGAACCCATCCTGGGCAATTTATGGATTTAAGGAGATTGTCTCAAAAGAAAAAGAGCTGGGAATATTAAGTCAGGGCCAGGGCCCTAGGTTCAGTCTCCAGGACTGCAAATAAATAGAGAGGGAGAAGTCATATAATATTTGTCATTTTGTCATAATGTCTGCAAGTTTCATCCATGTTATAGCATGTGTTAAAATTTCTTTTTGTGGCTGAAACAATATTCCATTTATGTAAAATACTACTATTATCCATTCATCTTTTGATGAATATTTATTGGGTTTCCACCTTTTCGCTGGTGTGAATAATGCTTTCAGTTGGAATTGTTGGAGCATGTGGAAATTTTAGTTTAACTTTTTGGAAAGCAGCCACTTTTCCACAGTGGCATGCCATTTTTGTTGCACATCTGCACTAATACTTGTTATTTTCCCTTTTAGGGGGCAGGTAATAGCCCATGCTAATGGATGTGAAACCTTATCTCATTATAAGCTTTTTGGAGGTTTTTTTTTGTTTTTTTGATACGGGGTTTGAACTCAGAACCTTGCGCTTGTGAAGCAGGCGGTGGCACCACTTAGCTAAATCCCCGGCCCTCGTTATAGTTTTGATACACGTTTCCCTCTTGATAAAGCTAGCATCTTTTCCTTGGCTTGTTGGTCATTTGTGTAGCATATGAATAAGAAATACTCATTCAAGTCTTTTGCCCATCTTTAAATTTATAGTGTTTTGTATGTATTCTACTTATCAGACCTTTATTATATATGCTTTGCAAGTATTTTCTCTCATTCTGTAGGTTCTTTCTCTTAATAGTGTTCTTTGGTATACACATTTCTGATTTTGATGACATCGAATTAATCTATTTTTTGCTTTTGCTGTTTGTGCTTTTGATGCTATGTCCAAGAAATTATTGTCAAACTCAATGTTATGATGGTTATGTGTCATTCACTTTGCTCTTGTGAATTTAAAGACAGACAAAATATTTGATTACCTGCATTATGGAGGATAATCTGTTTTACTCAAAGTCTAATGATGACCGCTTCTCAAAAATACTTTCGTAGGAACATGTGAACTGATACTTATTTGACCAAGTAACTGAGCACCCTAGCCCATCCAAATTCACACAGTTAATCTCAAGTGCTATTGACTTATGGCATACTTTAAAACATACCTTCTCTCAACTGACTATCCCAAGCAAGTTGAAACTTAACACACACTATTGCTAAGGTTGAACTGCTGCTTTTCATTTTGAAGATCCCTGCCTTTCTGTTGGATGGCACTCAGTGGCAGCATTCATTATATTGTTTTTATCAGTCCTCCTACATCCTCAGCCCATTTTTATTTTGAGGCAAGTTCTCACTAAATTGATAAGTTGCCAGGGCTGAGCTCAAACTTGTGATCTTCCTGCTTCAGCCTCCAAGAATACTTGCATTACAGGCATGTGTCACTACACCTGGCTTTATCTTTGCTTTCTGAGGAGTAATAATAGCTCTGCTTCCTCTTCTGAGTAGTTACTCTGATGTTTTTTCCTGGCTGTCTGTAATATAATCCCTTATTAATTAATCCAATTCTGTGTCAAATTCTTACCTCACTCAAACATTCTGTTATATCTACATTTAGTTATTTAGAAATAAGATTATTAATTATAAGTGAATAATACATTTTCTATGTATCTCAATGAAATAATAGAGATTTTTTTTTCTTATGGTACAGATTGAAGCTAGTGCCTTCTCGCTGAGCTATAATCCCATCTCCCGCACCCCGTTTTTGAGACAGTATCTCACTAAGTTGCTAAATTGCCTTACCTGAGCTTGAACTTGCATTCCTCCTGCTTCAGACTCCTTGAGTGCTAGAATTATAGGCCTATGTCACCACCTGGCTTTATAAGAGATTTTAAAAAACAAAACAACAACAACAAAAACCTATTTTTTCAGGTGTTCCTTGCCCGGGAATCCAGTAGTATACATAGACCTAATAGCCATTTTTGGAAATACAGAATTCTATAAAATGTGGATGAATTTTAAAATCTGGAACTGTGGCTGGGGATTTAGCTCCATGGTGCACCCGTACCTGTCTCACAAGCACAAGGTCCCGAAATCAATCCCCAGAACTGGGGGCAGGGGAGTATATCTAGTTTAAACTTGAAAAAAATCTGGAAATGTAAAGATTCCTCACATTTATAAATAAAGTCTTCAGGATTAAAAGTCTTTACGATATTATGTAGTATGTGGACTTCAAAAACACAGTCTCTAAAACTGCAAATAAAGATAGCTTTTTGTCTTGTTTCTTGAACATCCACTTTTTTCAGGATATTAAGTTCCATCACATACAGGTTGAGTATTCTCTTCCCAAACAGCTAAGAAATGTTTCAGATTATGGAGTTCTTCAGATTTTTTAAAAATACTTTTTGATACAGCATCCCTAATCTTGAATTTATTGTAACAGTTTCATCCAATATTTAAAGCTCTGTGTTGGAAATTTGTCTTCATGTTTATTTGTGTATGTGTTAATAAAAGTTGCATCATTTGGTAGCATCTGCCTAGCACACTGTAAGTGTTGGGAGGCAGTGGAAAGCTCTACTGGGGCTAAGCAGAGAGTATATGGTTACTCTGGTGTAATGTCTGCGTGAGTATTGTGTAACACTGTATTATATAACCACTGATTTGGTTTTACTGGACTTGATCACTTCCAGGGTGTCTCTTGATTTGTCTTATTCTTTAAATAGGGATAAATACACAGATCTATCTATCTGAGACAGGGTCTTGCTAAGTTTCCTAGGCTGGGCTTAAACTTGAGATCTTCCTGCCTCAGCCTCCCATACGGCTAGGGTTAATAATAGTTTTTTTAACTCGAAAGTGACAAAAGAAATGTCATTCAGACTTTATGATTTTACCAGTGGTCACATAATTGGTAAATTTCCTAAATTCTCCCAATTTCTTCATATTTTTTCAGCCAAGATACTTCTGTGTTATATCATTTCAGTTATTCTTTTTTTTTTTTCTTTTTGTACCAGGGATCAAACTTGGGACCTTCCGCTTGCCTTGCAAGCGGTTGGAACCACTGAGCTAAATCCCCAGCCCCTTTCAGTTATTCTTAACAGCACTTTAATTTCCTTACACTTTTGTCTTTGTCACATTTACCTCTTAATTTCCAATCTTAGAATAGGTCTGCTGTTTGTTTTTGCTATAGTTTAAATTTCCATTTTCCATATGTGGAACAGTGCAGATACATAACATTGATATTGCAGAAGACTCTGTTGGACAACCACACCCTAAATCAGTTACAGTGAACCTCTTAGAGAGCAAGTGCCCAAGCTGCAACCTAAAACCCACTTAAAGGTGAATATAGTACTAAGGTTTTAGTTCAGAAAAAACAACTGTTATCAGATGCTAGCATGCCGACAGAGAGGGTTCTGCCTTGCCATGCATGCATAGCATAGGTTTGCCACCATTGCCCTAGATACTGAATGCTGCGGGAGAAAATTATACCTATGTATTTTGATATCACTGTGTTGTCTCCAGTCTTGGCTGAACCCCCTTAGTACCCTTTGGCATCCTTCTTGTATTCCCCTTGTGAACTCCTATTTCCTATTCCAAATTATCACTACTAAACTAAACTTCCTTCTTTTCTCTTAGTAGATGGCCTTTCTCCTACTGCACAGAGGAAATTGAGGTTATAAGCAGGAACCCCTTTAATTTCCTGTTCTTATACCTATTTTTATACCTTTCTTTGCCTCCTTTTGTCTTGTTTCAGACATGTGTACCTTTTTACTACTGCTGCTGCTGCTACTACTACTATTTTTTCTCCTTCATCTTCTCTTCTTCCTCCCCCTCTGCCTCATCCTCCTCCTTTTGTTTTAAAGATACTTCTTATGTTCCTGCAATGCTCAGTTTAGAGTTCAACCATGAACGAAACAAAAATTCCCTGTTCTTACATGGGAGTGAGACAAGCCAGACAACAAAGTAACTGTTTAGTGTATTAGAAGACTGTAAGTAAGTTGCAGTGAAAAATACTGCCTGGAAAGGAGTAGGATGAATGTATCAGTAGAAAGAAAACTGGATAGGCCCTAAAGTCAGAGCATTCAAGTAGGGCTTTGTAAGCTATTCCAAGGACCATTTTTGATTCTGCATAAATGTGCAATAAGAGCCTTTGCAGGGTTTTGAGAAGAATGATGTGATAAAACTACCCCCTCCACATAATTTTAAACAGATACAGGCATAAAATGAATTTCCATAGATCTGCCATTCAGCTTTCAATTCATGAACAATATTGTTTCATATTCTTCTCTTTCATCATTTTAAAGCAAATCCCACATGTTGTATTTCATTCCTAAATGTTTCTCTTTATGTATCTGTGCATATAAAAATTGAAAATGTCTCAGTATGTTATAGCCTATAAAATTGCCACTTAGCAGCAACACCAGAAATCCTAGAATAAAATACCATGTTTACTTCTTTACTTTGTCCTACATTATGTAACCAAAAGATTTAAAATAATAATACTAGCATTAACTACAGATTAGCTTCTGAAAACAGCCTAGTTTTCTGTAGTTCTTTTATCCTTAGAATATATGTCTCACTGGTGATATATTCAGTCACTTTATTGTATTTTATAGTCTTTGGAATTGCACCTTTCTGCCTTGTGATTTAAAGGCTAATTCCTGATGGTGCACATTTACAAAATAATCCCAGCACTCTAGAAGGCTGACACAGGAAGATCACAAGTTTTATAAAGCTTGGGCAATTCAGCAGGGCCCTCAAAAAATAAACTGGGGATGTAGCTCTGTGCAAAGCTCTTGGGTCCAATCCACAGTACTGGGGTTGGAGTGGGGAAACGTTTCTAGAACCTGTCCATTTACCAAATCCTAAGCCTGTTTCTCTTTTGCTGCTTTCTTTCCCCTTCATTATAAGTAAATTCAAATCTCTGTTTTCTAATAAAAACAATAAGGGTTCTCTGATCACACCCATTATGACCTCATCTTCTTTGCTTTGTCTCATAGGGAGAGACTTCTTTAAAACACTGTATAACATCTCCAGTTACTGCAGCTTGGCTTCTGCCACTACTTCTACACAACTGATGATAATGTTAAGATGGCTCATAATCTTTTACCATATTGAATATTCGAGTCCCCAAACTTTACATTTAACACTGCCCTTCTGGACTTTGTTTCTGAAACAGGGTCACCCTACGTGTACCTCAAGCTGCCTTGGACACACAATCCTCCTACTTCAGCCTCTTGAGTGCTGAGATTACAGGTGTGTAGCACCATGCCTGGGCCTGGCCTCAAAATATTTTTATTCAGTATTAATAGAATTTCCGTAATCTTTTAAAATATAAGTGATCTTTCAACGTTTTTCTTTCGTTTGGTGCCAGGGATTGAACCCAGGACCTCCCACATGTTATACAATTGCTCTATCCCTGAGTCTATAAAACTTTCTAATTACATTTTTCAGATATATTGAACTTGTCTTTTTTAAGAACAAAAAAAAAATAATTGTAGAAATGCATCATATATTCTGTAGTCCTTAAAAACATGTGATTAGGTATTCTTCTATTATAATACTTTATAATTGTATTTTTAGCTCCACTTTTTGTATGTGTAACTCAACACATTTCTCATGTACTTGGATTTATTCTGCATAGACACCAGAAAAGGAAAGACTTTTTTTAAAAGTGTCATAAAAGAATAAGTAACTCGTAGGTCTTGCTGATCACTCGAGTTTGTACTACATTGTGTTCTTTTTGAGATAAGATAAATATGGTACAGTAGTTTTAAGTGTACCGTATAGGTTTACCATTTTTTATCAATATGTGAAAAAAATGAAAATCAGCCAATTAAGCGAATGTTCAGTCAACAGTATATAACTACTCTGATTCATATTTATTCTATATGAATCAAAGTCATTGGCGCGCTTGTGGATCCACACTAGCTCAGTGCTGTCAGTTTGTACAGAGGAATATTTAGTGGAGTACTTACCCTCAAGATACTAGCAAGTATGTAATATTTCCTAGGTTAAGCCCCCTCTTCTGCAACTGAAGAATTCTTCAGTTTTTTTTAAGCTTGAGTTATTCTGAAGGAAAGTTCTGAGAGACTGCTTTGGAAAATGTTAAATAGTTTCTAGGCCCTCCTGAGTTTTTTGTTCAGTTATAAGTTTGAAGAAGAAGCTGTAGTTTGTAAATTGTGATTGGCAGATACTATAAGCAGGTGACTCAGTAGGTTAAACTCATGACTCAACTCTGTAAAAGCTATGTTGATAAATAGCTTGAAAGAAAAATTGCCTTTCAGACTTTTGAATTGTGAAAAAAAGTTCCAAACTATTATTGAAGCTGTCAAAAAAAAATACTAACATGTGGCTTTTAAAGGGAAAAAAAATTCCTTCAAGTAGCTTTAAAGAGTTTACTTAATTCTGGTTTTTGCTCAGTGGTAATTCTGAGGAAAGAACTTTATACTAAATGACACTTAGCAAATTGTAGTTAAAATACAGAAATTCTGCATATTTGGACAAAGCTTATTCAAGAGAATATATCTTAGCTTGGTTTCAGTTTAGAGATTAGTTAAGGAACCCTAGTGGTAGTTGTATTTAATTAATATAGTTAAAATAAGCTTGTTGATATCTTTTAATTTAACCAAGATATTAACAAACAGGTAAAGCAAGATAATATAGCTGTTTTGTTGTGATTTGATGTCCTAAGACTTGTATATTAATGTACATCCCAGAATTCTTAAGGGTTTGATAAATTATATCTGATAAATTATAGCCTGTTGTCTCTTTCATGTCGGAGAATACCACATTCCCATTAGCTGATTTTAATTTAGGAAACATAATCTTATGTTTTTGTTTTAGGAAAGGTATAGTTTCTTCTGCTTTATATTACCATGTTCTGAAATCACTGAAGACCTAACAGAGACTTCAGATTTTCACTACCAAGTGTGTCAATGGTTGAAGGCTAAATGGAAAGGGCCTTGACATTAGAAAGATGCTTGCTGATTTTGGAGAAATGGGCTAATCTTTGAGTATGTTTCCTCATCTGTAAAATTGAGAGAGTAATACTAAACCAGCAGAGGTGGCATTAGGATTAAATGAGATAGGGACCAGGGATTTAGCTCAGTGGTTCTGCCACCTGCCTCAAAAGTGCAAGGTCCCAAGTTCAATCCCTGGTACCAAAACAAAAAAAAAAAAAGAAAGGATTAAATGAGATTTACTGGGGGTTGGGGTGTTACTCAGTGGTAGAATGTATGCTTAGCATGCTTCAAGCCCTGGATTCAATCTTCAGCACAGAATAAAACAAAAGATGTCAACTTTTGTGAAAGTGCTTCTCATGTCAATTTAAAATTTTTCAAATTTATACTGACAGGTAAATATTCTTATTGTCAAAAAGCTATTTTTAAAGGTTGGAAGTAGATTAATTCCATAAATTATTCATAATTTAGGAGATTCTCTTTGAGGTTTGTTTGTTTTTCTAGCACTGGGAATAGAACTCGGGACCTCTTTCATGCTCAGGCAGGGCAAGTGCTATACTACTTAGCTACATCCCTAGCCATTTTGTGTATGTATATGTGTATATCTTTCCTTGTTTATTTGTGACAGGACATTACTGTGTAGTCGGGCTGGCCTTGAAATTGGGATCCTTTTGCCTCAGCCTCTTAAGTGCTGGGATTACAGGTGTGTGCCACCATACCTGCCTCTTGTTTGTTTGTTTGTTTTTGTTTTGAGGCAAGATCTCCCTAAATTGCTTAGACTGGCCTATACTTTGGAATCCTTCTGCTTATCCTCCTAAGTAACTAGGATTATAGGGTTAGGGTTAGTTTTCAGGTTATTTCAGAACTTAATGATATTAGTCATCTAGGATAATAGAGTATAATGCTCACAGTGCAGAACATTAATTTTTAGATTTGCCATATTTTGAGGAGTGGCAGATAAGAGCTCCATTGTATTTGCTTTGTGTTAAATTTCAATTTCCTGACCAAGTATTAGAGATCCTTTTCTCAGGGGTAGCAAAATACAGATGAGCTTTCTAAGAATGAAGGGTGTTGCGCCCAGAGTACTTCAAGTAAGTAATGTTTTTGCGAATAGTTAGAAAGAGACTATTGCGTGTGTGTTGGCTTTCTTTTAAGTTGTAATACTGGCGAAATTCTTAGGAGAAGAGAGCATTTATTCCTCTGCCATAATATCTGAAATAGCACCACAAGTTTTTAAAGTAAATATAAAATACAATTTATTTGGCATGTTGTTTTGTAAGTTGAAAGTCAGTTAGTTAAAATGTTGTGTGTGTTTTTTCTCTTAGAAAGCGCATCATCAAGGGCAGGGGAGGACTTTGGTAGAGTGTGACCTCAGCATATGTGGGGCCCTGGGTGTGCATTTGATCATCAGCACCAAAATAGCAACAAAAAGTCAGCATCAAACATATATGAAATTATTCCTCTGTACCAAAATCTGTTAATCAGTGAAAGAAAAATGTTTCCTCTGCCTCAGTTAATTTTGAATTTTATGACAATATTTATAAAAAATTATCTCAGAATTAAAAAATTTATGAGTAGCACACATTTTATAAGAAATTCATTTGAATAAAATCTGGCACAATTGATGTTGGTGTCACATTAATAAAATTGCATCACATAACTTGCTTTTTACAGGTCTTGAAGTTTGTTGTTTTCTTTGGGGTTTTATGGGGTGCCTGGGATGGGTTGAGGTGGTACTGCAAATCTAACAGAGAAGGCCTTGGACTTGCTGGACAAGCACTTTGTTTTTGGCGAGTTTGTGTCATAATATAGGTGTTAAGGTAATGCAAATGGTGTTTTCAGGTGTATTGGTATCAGCAAAATTTCTAAACTATTTGTTTTCTGTGGAATATGCTCACTTATCAGACTGTATTGAAGTTTTTCTGATTAAATTCTGTAACAAAGGAAATAAGTAATATGAGCAAATAGTTGACATCAGTGTTTTGCATTTTATGTTTTGTGTTGGTGTTTTGCATTTTTAAACTCATTTCTCATAACTCAGATTCATAAAAGCAATGTATGGTCTTTGCAAAGTAAAACCTTTCCCAAAATACATGAAAGTACAACAGTATAAAAGATTATCCATAATTTATTTAGCTAAAGAA
Organism: Heterocephalus glaber; assembly: GCF_000247695.1. Next base: position 528,974 of record NW_004624791.1, read on the forward strand.
AACTGATTAAGATTGCTTTTTATCTTGCTTGTATTTTTATTGTATATGAAGACTATTAAATATACTTCTGTGTAACATGGAAATACTTATATGTATATCCATTGATGGATGGGAAAGTCATCATGGACTAGACAAACAGGGATATACAAAAGAAAGATGATGTAGCTCAGGGGCCAGGGATTTAGCTCAGTGGTGCCATGCCTGCCTTGCAAGCACAAGGTCCTGGGTTTGATCCCGGTACTGCCAAAAAAAGATGTAGCTCAGAAGAAGTGTAGCTCTATGGTAGAATGCTTTCCTAGCATGAGCAAGGTCCTAGGTCCTGTAGTGGGCAGTGTATATTATGCTAATTAAAAGTGCTAATTGAAATTCTAGGCGAATTGCTTTTGGTATGATCCTATCTAAAATCTGTAATCCTGGGTAAACTTGTTAGTCTCTCTGTGCCTCAATTTTCTCATGTAAAATTAAAGATGAACTGTCACAATGAAGGTAAAATATTTATCATGCTGTATGTTACATAGTACATACTGCCTATACTCAGGAATAAGCACTAGAAGGCAAGGCTTTGATCTTGAGTAGTATTTAGTAAAGTATTTCCTCTTAAAATGTGCTAATCTTTCTAGTTTGAAAAATAAGAAAGAAAACAATGCCTTTGTGATTTTTTGAACCATAGTACAGTACTTTTAAAAGCAATTTCCAGTTGCCTAATAGATTGGGGGAGATATTTTAATTCCATTATGTAAATTCTGACTGCAAATCATATAATTATTTTAAATGTCCTTATTTTTAATCATTAATTTTATTTATCTGGTATGTTTTAATTTTATTATGAGGTTTGTCATTTTATTCTGTTAGACATGAAACTTAAATTTTGGTTCCATATAGTCTGATTCTTTTTAGAGCCAACCTGTGTGGTGTTTGTTTGTTTGTTTCTGGTACTGGGGATTACTGAGCTAAATCCCAGCCGAGAACCAACCTGTTTTTTGTATTGATAATTTTTGGTGAAAACCTTCAGGTCAGAGTCAGTTTTCCAAACCAGAATGTCAAGATTAGCTAATAGAAAAAATAATTTAAAATACTCATTGGAGGTAGAGTGTACTGTAGTTTGACCAGTATCTGTGTTTTTTAAACAAAAAAATACTTTAAATGAAATTTACATACATTAATACAGTACTTCAGTTTCCAAGACTTGCAGTTTGCTTTTTGCCGTCCATAGTGGCACAAGCCTGTACTCCCAGCACTCGGGAGGCTGAGGCAGGAGGATTGCCACGAGTTTGAAGCCAGCTGGGCCTACATATTGAGTTCAGTGCCAGCCTGAACTGCAAAGCGAGACCTTGTATCAAAAAAAACAAAAGAAAACAAAAAATCCAAAACTTGTAGTTTGCCAAACGTTTGAACAGCAGAAAAATTTTAAAAGTACAGAATGAACTTTCATTTTAATGGTTAGTGTGTGTTTGTGTACATGCATGCAAACTTGCATGCATGTGTATCTCTAGTAATCAAAATGATAAGAGGATGTTTGTCTCATTATATTTTAATTTGTACAAATTTGGGAAATTATGACTCAAAAGAAACACAGAACTATAATCTTAATACTCTAAAAGAACATTTTCCTAACTTTCATAAATCTCATAATACTATATATATAATATATATATACTTTTATGAAACTTCACCATTTCCTCTTTTAATAATAATATAATACTGGCCAGTAATACCAAATGGAAGTCTAAGGAGCAGTTCCTGAAATACCTGAATGTATAATGGCAGGATCTTACAGTAGATAAGCTTCAAGGTAGATATTTTGATGACTAGGAAATTTTTTTCTCGAATTAGTGGTTAATATTTCTAGAATTAGCAGTACTGGTTTTCAGAAATGATTTATTAACCACCACTTTCCCATTTTTTTTTCTTTTTTTCGGGGGACATACTAGGGATCGAACTCAGGTCCTTCCGCTTGCGAGGCAGGCGGCGGAACCACAGAGCTAGATCCCCAGCCCCATTTTTACATCTTTCTATTCCTAAAGGTAAATTGTGTTATTTTGAAGGACTAAATACAGTTTTAAAATTTTAATAGTAATGTGCTTTGTAAAATTTTTCCTTTCCAAATGTGATTACACACACCTGTTATTCCAATCTCTAGGAAGCTGAGGCGGGAAGATAGAAAATTTGAGGGCCGGGGATTTAGCTCAGTGGTTCCACCTCCTGCCCCTCAAGTGCAAGGACCCAAGTTTGATCCCCAGTACCAAAAAAAAAAAAAAAATCCAAATCCTCCGTTGTTGAAGGTAAGTGAAAGAGATTAGGGTAAGGGTGCTTGCTACACTGAATCCTCTGTCTGTGGGGTCTGCTTGTGCAACCCCAGATGTCTGGTGGGAATCTGTGATGCACCAGATAGTCACACATTCTTGGAATACCCTACATTGGGCTGGAGCCCTCTCTCTGTTGTCTTTTACAGAAGGTAAGGGGATATCAGTCAAGGTGTGAAACCAATCTCTGTAACTTTTATGAGGGATCCTCTTGGTGTCCCTCTCAGTAAAAGGTGTTAGAACACTCCCTTCTTTTCCTTCCCCACGTTTCTTAAGTAAGATGAGAAGCACTGTTATGTGGCCATAGAACTGAGTGGCAGGGACAGTTCAGTCACCTTTTTGCAAACGTAGAGTTGCCTCTCTTAGTCTGTGAAGACACTTCTCTTTCGGATTGTCGAGGGCAAGGACTTAGTACTTCTTAATCTTTGGCTTAGGGCTTTAGTTGAAAACTATGGAAAAACAAGTCTTACTAATTTATAAATAGGTATAGTATTAATATATACATATGTGTGTATGTGTATTATATATGCACATATATATTTGTTAGTGAAACCTGATTTGATTCGCTCTACACATATCTCACTTAGATCCGCCACATGATTTTACAATACATCTTACACATCTTTCAGTGTTCTTTTTTTAATCCCATTCTCCCTCTCAAGCCCCCTCCCCTCCAGGTACAAAAGCTTTGTTTACATTTTTCCTTCTATTTTCACTTTTTTTCTTATCACTTCCTTTTCCCCTCTCTCTTCCCTTCTTCTAACCATTTGAACACTTTCTTCCCATTTCCCAACATCCATTATACATCTCAGTCCTTATTTCCACATTCAGTTTCTCACACCAGAGAAAGTGTGATATTTAAACATGTGTGTCCAATTTATTTCACTTAAGAATATGGTCTCAAAATGGAAACAAAGCTTTTGTATGTAGGGTGGGGAGGCGGTTTGGGGGGATGGGATAAAATAAAATTTATTAAAAGACAATGAGTGTGATCTCAACTTCCATCTATTTAGCTATGAGTGTCTGAAGCTCATCTTTCTTTATGGCAGAGTAGTACTCGTTGTATAAAAAAACCACATCATCTTTATCCCCTCATCAGTTGATGGGCATTTGGGCTAGTTCCATGATTTAAGTATTACAGACTGTGCCACTATAAACATGGGTGTACATATATCACTTTGGTATGATGCTTTTAATTCTTTCAGGAAGATACCAAGAAGAGATATAGCTGGGTCAAATGGAACCTCTAGTTTTAGTTTTGTGAGAAATCTCCACACTGATTTTCACAGTGGTTGCGCCTGCCTACAGTCCCATTAACAGTGGGAAAGGGTTCCTTTTCCCCCATAGCCCCGCCAGCATTTGTTACTGGTTGATTTCGTGATAGCAGCCATTCTTTCTAGAGTGAGATGGAAACTCAGCATTGTTTTAATTTGTATTTCACGAATGACCAGTGATGTTGAACATTTTTTCATATATTTATTTGCTGTTTCTACTTCTTCATCCGAGAAGTATCTTTTCATTTCAATGACCATTTTTGGAATAGGTCTTTAAATTTGGGAGGTCTGATTATTTTGAGTTTTTTATATATTCTAGATAATAGTCCTTTACCTGAATAAAAAAAATTTTCCCACTCTGTAGGTTGCCTCTTTACTCTGTTGGTGGTTTCTCTTGCTGTGCAAAAGCTTCTTAAAAGATGAGGTCCCAGTTGTTGATTCTTTGTAGTATTTCCTGTGTGGTCTGGATTTTGTTCATGAAGTCTTTGCCTACTCCTGTGCCCTCAAGTGTTCTACCTATTCTCTCTTCCAGCAGATTTAGTGTTTCTGTTTTAGTATTTGGATCTTTGATCCTTTTCGATTTTAGGTTAGTGTGTGGTGAAAGATAGGGGTCTAGGTTCAATCTTGGGCATATGTGAAGCCAATTTTTCCAGCCCTTTTTTTTTTTTTTTTTTTGGTACTGGGGGATCGAACTCAGGTCCTTGCGCTTGCACAGCAGGCGGCAAAACCAATGAGCTAAATCCCCAGCCCAGCAGCACCATTTATTAAAGACAGGAATTGTGGCCAGGGATTTAGCTTATTGGTCCTGCCATCTGCCTCAAAAGCACAAGGTCCAAGGGCTGGGGATTTAGCTCAGTGGTTCAGGCGCCTACCTTGCAAGTGCAAAGTCCTGAGTTTGATCTCCAGTACCAAAAAAAAAAGAAGCAGGGATTTAGCACAGTGGTTCTGCTGCCTGCCTCACAAGCGCAAGGTCCTGAGTTCAATCCCCAGTACCAAAAAAAAAAAAGGAATTGTCATACCCCTGTTTTGCCTTTGTTGGCCAGAATTGCCTTTGCTATTCTCTTCTGGTTCCAAGTGAATTTTAGAATTGTTTTTTCTAATTCTGTGAGATATTTTGTTGGGATTTTGATTGTGATTGCATTGAATCTGTATAACAATTTTGGAAGTATGACCATTTTCACTACATTGGTTCTTTTTTTTTCTTTTGATCGAACTCAGGACCTTGTGCTTGCAAGGCAGGCGGTAGCACCACTGAGCTAAATCCCCAGCTATGTTGGTTCTTCTTATCCAAGAACAAGGGATGTCCTTCCATTTTGTGATATCCTCTTCAATCTCCTTTTTCAGAGTACTGTAGTTTTCAATGTAAAGGTCTTTAACTTCCTTTGTTAAATTGATTCCTAGATATTTCATTTTTTTGGATGCTATTGTGAAAGGGATTGTTTCTGTAATTTCTCTCTGTGAGTCTGTTATTTGTGTACAGGAAGGCTGTTGACTTTTGAGTGTTGACTTTGTATCCTGCTACACCACTGAATTTGGTTATGAAATCTTAGTCTTTTGGTGAAATTTTTGGGGTCGAATATCATGTCATCTGCAAATAATGATAATTTTAACTTCTATTCCTTTGTCTTGCCTAATTCCTCTGGCTAATGTTTCCAGAACTATATTGAACAAGAGTGGTGATAGTGGACGTTCTTGTCTTGTTCCTGATTTTAGAGTGAAAGCTTTTGGGTTTTGTCCATTTAGTGTGATAGTGGCTGTTGGTTTGTCGTAGATGGCTATTTTCAGATTGAGATAAAGACCATCCACCTGTACCAATTTACTGTAAGGTTTTTATCATGAATATGTGTTGGACCTTGTCAAACACGTTTTCTGCATCTATTGAGAGGATCTTAATAGTTTTTGTTCTTGGATCTGTTAATATAGTGTATTACATTTATTGATTTGTATATGTTGAACTATCCCTGCATCCCTGGGATGAACCCTACTTGGTCCTGGTGTATAACCCATCATGGTAATGCTTGCTTCCAGGAATGAATTTGGGAATATTGCTTCTCTTTCAGTTTCATTAAAGAGTTTGAGGAGTAGCAGCAGCATTAGGTCTTACCTAAATTTCTTGTAGAACTCAGCAGTGAATCCATCAGGGCCAGGTCTTTCTTCATTGGTAGTGCTTTTATTACATATTCAATTTCATTGGCCTATATTAATTTATTTAGAACTTCTATATCTTCTTGATTCAGTTTTGGAAATTCATATGTATCTAGGAATCTGTCCGTTTCTTCTGTATTTTCCATCTTGTTAGAATACAAGTTCTTTGCCTCGCAAGCGCAGGGTCCTGAGTTCGATCACCAGTACTGGGGGAGAAAAAGAATACAAGTTCTCAAAATCAGTATTGATGATCTTCTGGATCTCTGCAGGATCTGTTGTGATTTTACCCTTCTCATTTCTAGTGGCATGGATTTGAGTCTTTTCTTTCCTTTTATTGATAAGATTGGCTAAGAGTTTGTCAGTTTTATTTAATCTTTCAAAGAACCAACTCTTCGATTCATTGAGTCTTTGTATTGTTTTCTTAGTCTCCATTGCATAGATTTCTGCTCTGATTCTTATAATTTCCTCCCTCATACAAGCTTTGGGCTTGACTTGCTCTTCTTTTTCTAGAAGCTTGAGGTTCAACATGAGGTTGTTTATTTGAGCCTGCTCTGTTTTCCTGATTTGGGAATTCACTGCTATAAATTTCCCTCATAGGACTGTTTTCATTGCATCCCATTAGTTCCAGTATGTCATATAGTCATTATTGTTTAATTGTAGAAATTGTCTGATTTCTTTTTAATTTCATCTGTGAACCATTGGTTGTTCAGGAGGGTGTTAATTTCCATGTGTTTATAAAGTTCTTCTGGTTTCTTTTGCCATTGATTTGCAGTTTCATTGCACTGTGGTCTGATAATATGCATGGGGTTATTTCAGTTCCTTTGCATTTACGTAAGCATGTTGTATGAGCTAATATATGGTCTATTTTGGAGAAAGTCCTATGTGTAGCTGAAAAGAATGTGTAGTCTAATGTTGTGGGGTGGAACACTCTGTAGACATCTAAGTCTGTTTGTTCAGAAGTTTGGTTCAATTCTAATATTTTGTTATTGTTTTTTTTGTCTAGTTGATCTATTTGTGACAGTGGGGTATTGTGGTCCCCCTTTACAACTGTATTAGTGCTTACATGATTTTTCATATCCAATAATATTTATTTTGTATAGTTGGTTGTGCTGCTATTTGGTGCATATATATTCTCTCTCTTTTTTTTTTTTTTGGTACCAGGGATCGAACTCGGGTCCTTGCGCTTGCACAGCAGGCGGCGAAACCACTGAGCTAAATCCCTGGCCCTGGTGCGTATATATTTAGGACTGTTATATCTTCGTCTTGGACTGTTCCCTTTACCCGGATATAATGACCTTCTTTGTCTCTGCTAATGGGTCCTGGCATGAAATCCACTTTGTCTGCAAATAGAATAGCTACCCCTGCTTTTTTCCAATTTCTGGTCACATGGAATATTGTTTTACATTCCTTGACTTTTAGTGTATGCATTTCTTTTTCAATTAAGTGTTTCTTTTATGCAGCATATTGTTGGATCTAGCTTCTTGATCCATTCTGCCAGTCTGTTTCTTTTGATTGGTGAATTCAGACTACTAACATTGATAGTTATAACTGATATGATTGTCTTATCTCTGTCATGTTATTTTCCTGCTGTTGTTGGCTTCCTTCTTTCCTTTTCTGTTTTAATTTCTTACCTTGCCTATTGGATTCATTCTGTTGGGGTTCATCAAGCTGTAATCCTTATTGTCTCTTTCTAGAATATCCTTCAGAACATTTTGGAGTGCTGGTTTGGTGGTCATGAATTTCTTCAAGTGTTCTTTGTCATGGAAGTATATTTCTCCATCAGTTTTGAAGGATAGTTTTTCAGGGTACATCAGTCTAGATTGGAGGTTGTTTTCCTTTAGGGCTTGAAATACTTCACTCCAAGTTCTCCTTGACTTGAGAGTTTGTGTTAAGTCTGCTGTGATTCTGATGGTCTTTCTTTTATAGGTGATTTGTTTCTTTCTTTTTTGTGTGTGTGGTACCGGGGATTGAATCAGGACTTTGTGCTTAGGAGGCAGGCGTGGTGCCAGTGAGCTAAATCCCTGGCCCTATTTGTTTCTTTTCTCTTTAACAGCTTTTTCTATTCTGTCCTTGTGTTGAATTTCTGGAATCTTGACTCTAATATGCCTTGGGGAAGGATTTTTTTTTTTTTGGATCATGGCTAATTGGAGTCCTATATGCCTCACTTATCTGTATGTCAAATTCTTTTTCCATGTTTGGGAAATTTTCTGGCATTACTTTTGAGAACAGGTTTTTTAGTCATTTGCGCTGTCTCCTGCTTTTTCATTGACTCCAATTAATCTTAATGTTATTCTTCTTTGCATCATCTAGCAGCTGCTGGATTGATCTCATGGTCCCTTGCTATTTTTAAGAAATCTCTCTTTGCCTGATTGCTAACCAAAATCCTGTCTTCTATATCTGATATTCTGTCCCGGAAGTGGCTCATTCTGCTGTGTATACTTTTGATGGAGTTTTCAATCTCCTGTATATCTGTTTGAACCTGTTTCATGGATTCCATTTCTATCCTATTCTGAGCGTTCATGGCTTCCATCATGTTCCTGAGCTCTTTTTTTATCTGTATCTTTCATTCTGGTTACCGTCTCTGTAGTTTATTTCTGCTTTGAATTTTTTTCTAGAGCCTCGTTCATCTGCTTTGTTACTTCTGCTGTTACCACTTCAGAGAGTTCAGGAGGGTGGCTTTCATATTGTTCCACTTAATTGTACCCCGGAGTTTGCCTTTGGTGAGCTGAGAGTCTGTGGGGGTTGCATCTTGTTTAAGTGTCTTCTCACTTTCTTTCTTTGTTTTTTTTTTTAATTTGATTTCTGAATTGATGCTTGTAAAGTGCTTTATTGTAAAGTAGCTTTATTGCCAGTATTCAGAACCCTTAGAAAGTGACTATTTCTCAGAAGCATCTTCTAGATGTAGCTAGCTTTTGGGTTTTGAGTCTGTTGCAGGATGTTACCTCTTTAATTTATTGGGGATGAGAAGTTTCTGCCTTTTTGGCCCAGCTACCAGTTCTTTGGCACTGGCCTGTAGGTTTTTGTTTTTGTTTTTTAAGACCCTGAGGCAATCTCAGTCTTGATCTACCAGGAGAAACAACTGATTAACACAGTTATGTCACCTTGGCTAAAGTAGTACAATCAATAATAACAATAGCATCAAATACAGCCTAGAAAGTGACAAATTGTGGCCCTTAATACGGTTTTTTTTTTTAACCCTTAGCAGAGATTTGAAAGAGGTTAGGGGATAAAAAACAACTAGAAGAAGAAGAGGTCAGAAGCAAGGCTGGAAGACAGCCTTTAGCAAACTGGTGATGCAAATGGGTGGGAAAGAGAAAAGGAAAAAATAAAAACAAAAACAAAACAGACCAGCAACAACAAAAAACTAGAAACTGTGCTCAAACAATCACAAAAAAAATAAAAGGAGGGAAAACTGAAAGAGAAAAGAGATCAAAAAACCAAAAAACATCCAATTTGAGGTGTATCTCTGCTGTCACTCTTAGGCAATATGGGCAAACAGAGTCCAGAGCCAAACTGATTAATCCCAGCAAGCTAGCTGGGTTTTCAAAGTGGTTTAGTACATGATCCCAGCTGGCCTGCCCCTTTACATTTTAGTTCCTCTGAAGTTCAGGCCAGTTTCTGGCTATGAGTCTGGAACCAGATTCTTTGAGCCTACAACAGTCTGTGTGTCTTCTGCTTGCTTGAACTCTGCTCCCTGACCTTCTGCTGATTTGAACTCAGCACTTGCACTGAGGCACTGGGATTCACTAGGTGGAGTCTCCACAGCTGCTCTGAGTTCCAAGCTCAGTTGGCCCCTCTCCAAGATGCCTACCAGCCAGTCACCCTCTCCTGGGTGAGGTCTGAATCCAGACTGTAGCCACTGCAGTTGGGTTTGTCCACAGCTCCCGTTCCACTGTTGTGTTTCTCTGTGGAGTCCTCTGGGGTCATCAGTAGTCACTGTGTGTATGCAGTTTTGGCCTGCCATTCCCTTGTGAAGAGTCCAGGCTCTGGGAGAGAGCGCTGCTTGGTACCTCGCTCCTCTTTGTTAAAGTCTCTCTTCACTCTTGGTATAGACTTCTCACCTCCGATCTTTACTGGGTTTCCGGGACCCACTCCCTTCCACCTCCCATATTCCAGTGTAAGGACACCAGATCTTTGAGAAGCTCTTTCTTTCTCAGCTGCTCATCACTCCTCCATCTTCCTGGAAATCCTTAGTAACTTCTTTAGAAATAAAGAAATTGATACACAGGAATTTGAACTTATGAAAGGTCATATTAGGTTTTACAGTATCAATTTTTAGTGGCGTACTTTTTCCACTAGAAAATCAATGATTCATTGTTCAAAAGATATTTTTATATTGTCTGGTGATCTTCCATTACTTTATATTTAAAATATAAATAAATATTGAGCAAATAAATTTCATTTCTCAGCAGTTATGTTGTAAAATTTCAACATAAATGACTGCTGACTATATCTGTCTATATTATATTTGCTATGCTACTTTAAAAACAGTTAATAAATGACTGCATATGTAGGTTTGTGGAGAATGATATAAAAAGAATTTATAGCTACCAGAGCTATCTGAAAATGGTCATAGTTCTCCTTAGAAAAGAGAATTTCCTGGCCACTGAAGTCGGGCTCCAATGGCTCCGTCCACCTGCCCACACCTGGTCCAGGTGGCAGCCTGTTCTGGAGAGCTGTCCCAGCAGGGCAGAGAGCCAGGGATGTTGGTGAGAGGATAAGAGTTCAAAAAAAAAAGAGTTCAAGCTCCTGCCTTGCCACTGTGCCAGAGGGAACGGGGGGCTGACCTAGAGGCCCAGGATGGCCTGCTAGCTGGCTGCCTCTATCTGCTCAAATTGTGTGTTTTATCCAACACTTTGTGTCTTGATTCAGTGGCATCACAGTTTGAAAGAAATGAAAGATAAAGATGAATGTGACTGATTCCCATCAGTCTTCTTGTATTGAGGCGTGGTTGGCATTTGCAGAGAGGAAAACACAGCAAAGAAATAGTGTCTTTGTGGAGGAGAGTGGGGAAAGAGCAACAAGGCTTATATTTTATGTTTTTTTTAATCTTTCACTTTAACAGTGGCGGTGGTATAAAGTAATCGAAAAGTTATTTTCTGTTGAGAAGAGAGGAGTTGGATTTTTCTTTCCCTTTGCATTCTAACTTTTTTTCTCCCTGTAACAAAGCATAAATCATGGACACCGGAGAATAAGGTGGACCTTAGGAATCCTTTAAAGTCTGAGAAGTTTACATCTTTCTCAGGAGAGAATACTGGGGTATTTTCATTGTGCCCTCTGGAACCTAAAACAAAGAGCATGAGTTCCCTATCATAGAAGGGAGAGAAGGGTAAATCTGAATTCTTGGAGCTGCCCGAAGCAGCATCCAACAAATCTACTATGAAAAATAATACAAAGAACTTTGTGCCCTCCCACCCTCAATACCCTCAGGCAGGAAATGCTGCAAGAGATTTTCTAGAGGTTGTCTCTATACACTATGGTGATATCAAACAAGAAAATGCTGGGAAATGGTAACTACAAAGTGAATGGCATTATGGCAGCACTTTAGCATACAAGCTGTGAAACCATGTGATGGGACAACCACAGGGATGTTGGTATTATCGCTCTCAATAACATCATGAGCTTCATCCCAAATGTGCTCTCCAGCCTATGCTGGAGCCCACTCCAGTTGTCATCCAAAAGGCAGCACTGGATCTGCATCCAAGAGGTGGGGGGAATCTACTACAACCTTGTCTCCAAACTCAAGTTCCTGGAGTGGACTGGAGACAGAGCAAACTTGGGAAATTTCTAAAACGTGATTTGTGAGGGAGGCTCTGGAGTTAAAAAATAAGGAAAATGCCAGTTTTTGCATACTTAACCCACTCTGGCAAAATCAGAAAAAAAGACTACCCTTGATAATCAAATTGCACTAGTTTGGGACAGAAGTGGGTGAGAAAAAGTAATATGAAGATGAACCTCTCAGTTTAAGAAATGTAGTGATCAGAAGCAGAGCCCTTTAGTTAGGTGGTTATGTACATTATTATAGTATCTGGGTTTGTCGGCTTCATGTAGTTTCCTTTACAAATCAACTGACTGACTCACCCCCACCTCTGGAAATACCCTCTCTTGCTTGGGTGACTTGGCCAGCCCTCACATCCATGGTATTTGAAGGTCTGAGGGCTGCCCCCCCACTGGCCCTGTCTCAGTTCTGCTAGCAGAACTAGGTCTCTCTAGCAGCAGAGCTAGCCTAGGGATTTCATGTTAGTCCTCAGTAAGCTTATTGGGGGTGGGTCGCCTCCCCACTGTGACTGGAGTACATGTTTACAACCAATACTTTTTCTGGATGTGTATCTTCAGTGCATCAAGGCTGGTTTTTTTTATGCTAAGTAACAAGAGAACACAAGTGGGAGCTGGATTATACCCTCTCAGCAACTGGCCATAGTCTTCTGTGCACCATTTTCTACACCAGACCTACTTGGCACCACAGAGGGCTCTTTATCCCTGCACAATTGCATTGCATCCATACCAACCCTGCTGTTTGTCGAAAGCAGGACCATGGCACCTTAGTACTTTGAGTGATAGTAAGCCATTTCCTGGGAAGAGGTGGGAACTCCTCCACAGATCTGCTTGGGCCTGTGCAAATGGCACTTCAGAAGAGTCCCATTCCATGGAGTACATTAGCCGATGGATTATACATAAGTGCTTAAATATTTCATGGCCGACTTTCCTCATGTCTGATTCTGGAGCTTAGGAACAGGTACCTATGCTGATGCCCAAGGACAGAAAGCCCTGCTCCCGTTAAGGAAGGAAGGAGACCTAACACTGATGCCCAGTAAGGGACAACCCTAGGCTTTGCTTTTCTCTTATTTTGTGGCCTTGTGCTGGGTTTGTTTACAAAAGTTGTATTTTATTTAACCAAGTACTAAGAATAGAAAACTGTGGGGGTGGGGGGACAGAATTTTCTATATTATTTGTCATACTAGACTGTCAGCTGATGTGCAACAAATTTTAGAGCCTAATGGAACTTTTCATGATACTTTCTTTCCTAAAATGAGATTAAGTGTATATAGTTTATCACCTTTTTTTGTTTTATTTTGTTTTGTTTTTGGTGTTGAGAATTGAACTGAGGGCCTTGTACATGCTGTGCACATGCTATACCATTGTGCTACTCCTCCAGTCCCTGCAGTATTTTATAAGATGAAAGGTGGGAAGATGGAATTGCTAGACCGTTTCTTTACAAAAAGATATGTTAATGGACATTTTTCAAAATGATAGATTTTGCCTACTTTTTTATACTTTTCCACTTCATTATTTCCTTTTCTCTTTCTTTCTTTCTTTCTTTCTTTCTTCCTTCCTTCCTTTTCTTTCTTTTTCTTTCTTTCTCTCTCTTTCTCTCTCTCTCCTTCCTTCCTTCCTTCCTCCCTTCCTTCCTTCCTCCCTTCCCCTTCCTTCCTGCCTTCCTGCCTGCCCGCTCTCCCTCCCTCCCTCCCAGGGATAGATCTCGGGACCTTGCACTTGTGAGGCAGGCAGCAGCATCACGGAGCTAAATCCCAGCCCTATTATTTCCTTCTTTAATAAACATTTGTTTAGTTGGTTTTGGTTTTTGAGACTGTCTCCATATGTAGTTCAGGCTGGCCTTGAACTGCAGTGATCCTCTTTACAGGCATGCGCCACCACACCTGGCCTTTAATAGCATTTCTATGTGTATTCCAAGGGCCAGTCCTTGGAACAAGGCCTTATGGATATAAAAGATACAGCAGATAGAATATTTGCCACAGTATTATTTCGAAAATACAGAATAGTGTCTTAAAGCAATGGATAGATAAGAAAAATCTTTGCTATCTTTGAAACAGAGGACTAAACTATGACCTGCGTAATGTCTTTGGAGTCAGCCACTTTTTGGTTTTCCAAATTGCTAGATTGACTTTTATTTACTAAATATAATTTTCTTGATTTAGTTCCTTTCTATTCACTGGTTTATATGATTTGCTAGTCCACTTTTAAAGTACTTGTAAATTGATAGTGCTGCTTTGTTGTACTTCCCAGTTAATTCTAGGTCTCCTGTACCCAATCTCAAATGCAAAAATAGCAAGAGTGCTTTGAGATATTGATAACACAATGTGAAAATGTCCAGCAGATTGTGGGAAACTATGTGACTATGCACTTGTTTCTGTGCCTAGATCTACCTTATTATGAGGGTAATACCATTAATGATCCATGGATGTTTTAACAGTGGCTTGAAAAAAATAAATGTTTTCGCATTTAAGCTGTTCGTCAGATGAGCTTGATCAAACTGAATTTGATGATAATTTAGTCAGGACAGTGAATAAAGAACTTCTAATTCTAAACCTTAATGTTTTAGGCATTGTGGACAGGCAGTTCTATATAATCCAGTTCTTTTGGCACAACCCCTGGATGACCTGGTGCTGTTTGGTTTGTATATTGCTTCAAATTGTAAAATTTTTAAAAAGCTGACTTGAAATAAGGCCATACAGTATTTAAAAAGTTAGGATTTCAATTTTTTACTAGTATATTATTGTCAAGATCAAATCTTACCACAGATTTCTTAGGCTTTATCATGCACTTACTAATGAACTATATTTTATGAATTGTGGTTTTATGTACATTTACGTCAAGGAATTTTCTGAAGTCTTTAGAACATATAGGATGCAAAGTTAGTAGCAGTAATGTTAAGAAACATAATGTGGATCTTTTTTTTAATCTATAATTTTAGGACGACATAGACAGCCTAAACCCAGTTCTCAGGGACAACCCGCAACTTCATGAGGAAGTGAAAGTCTGGGTAAAGGAACAAAAGGTTCAGGAGATTTTTATGCAAGGTAACTATTTTGAAGTTATGCATTATCATCCTCATCATCTAGAACTAGGCAACTTCCCACTTCCCATATTTGTCTTTGGTTGTTCAATTATATACAATACAAATAGAAGACTCAGTCTGATAATTTGAATTATATACAGTCCAGGGGAAAGTAATTGCTGAATCATAATTTTGATAGAAAGTTTATAATTCTAGTTTTTAAACTAATTTCAACTAAATACTTGCTATGAAATTATAACTACACAGGTGTTTTATTGACAGGAAAAGTTTATAATATGGAATCCTGTAAATGTGTCCTTCCTGGAGAAGGAAGCATTGTTTGCAGTAGAGGTTACCCAAAGACACAGTTGATTTCCTTTGAAGAATCCTCTTGGTATCTGATAAAAGTGGTCTATTCCAGTGTCCTTTCTTCAACAATAACAATTTTGAAGTTTTGTTTCCTTTGTACTAAATTACAGATCTACATGTGACCTTTAAGCTCGTGATATTTTATAATTCTTAGTAATTCCTTTTTTTATATCAGTAAAATAATAATCTTGTTGATAGACTTTTTGTGAGACATTATGGCATGAACTATTTTATTGTGGGTGGTTTGGTTTGGTTTTCTAACAGGGTTTTCTTGAACTCACTGTGTAGCCCTGGCTGGCGATCCTCCTACCTCAGCCTCCCAAGTGCTGGGATTACAGGTGTACACCACCATGCCCAGCACTATTTTATTGTTAAATCATATTTGCCTCAATCCTCATTATCCATGCCCTTAAGCATTATTATAATTTCAAAGTTGTAGCTGTTTTGCTTTATATGATTATATACCACAGCAGATCATCTACATATTAAATGCTTTTGAATGTAAATGTTACTTAAATGTGAATATAAAGAATTTCAAACATACACAGAAATAAACTGTTCCAGTCAATTTGCATTATTTGTCTCCCAGTCCCAACAATTAAACGTTGGCTGATCCTGCCCCACCCACACCCCCATTTGTTTCCATCAAATTTTCAGACATCACCTTTATATACCATACTATTATTATGCAAAAAAATCAGTTTCTTAACTTTAAATGCTGGATAGTCAGGTTCATATTTCTATTTGTCTCACAAATGTCATAAATGGCTGCAACAGGATTATTTATTTATCTTTAATATTGTCCTTCAGTACTGAAGATGGAACCCAGGCTCTTTACACTGAGTTACATCCCTAGCACTTGTAATTTTTTACTTTTAGACAAGGTCTCACTAAATTGCCCAGGCTGGGATTGAACTTTTTAATCTTCCTGCCTCAGCCTCACAGAATTCTGGGATTATAGGTATGGTCCATCACACCCCACTTTGTTTTTAAAAAAATCAAAAGATCCAGGAAAGGTCCACACAGTATGATGATTGATATGTCTCACCCTTCCCTCTCTTTCCCCTCTCCTTATAATTTGTCAAAGAAACCAACCTAATGATATGTCATATTACCATTCATTTCCTCATCCTGGGAGGAGAAAAGATTAAGGTATTAATAGTCCCTATCCATTTTAGCCAGATGTGTGAGGCAGACTCCAGATTGTGTTAAATTTTGAGAATAACCCAGTGTAGATGGTTAAATAATGATAATTATTTTTAAAACTGATCATATTTTATGTCATTTTGTAAATATTTTCTGTATCAGTAAGAAAAATAATATAGACTCTTATTCTCCTAGTTAAAAAGACTGGGGCTGGGGTTGTAGCTCAGTGGTGCCAGGCTTGCCTGGCAAGCACAAGGTCCTGAATTCGATCCTCGCTACCAAAAAAATAAAATAAATTTTTAAAAGGTTAGTGTTTATGCATTACCTGTCTTAAAGTGTAGCCAGTGTCTTCAGTTTTCTCTAGATGGATGTATTTAATTTATAGATCATAGAATTTTATTTTTTGGTAGCATTGCTGGCAGTCAAACCAAGGGCCTTGAACATGCTCTGCGGAGGCTCTGTCACTGAGCTGCATCCCCAGCCTTCATGGAATACTTGTTTTGTTTTGGAGATAGAATCTCACTGTGTAGTTCAGGCTGCCCTTGAACTCACTCTGTAGCTCAGACTGGCCTTGGACTTGTGGTGACCCTCCTGCTTCAACTGGGATTATAGGTGTGTGTTACCAGTCCCAGCCCATTAAATACTTTCTATGGGCATGGTATATGTTTTAGGCAGATATTGGCCAAAAATAATTTTTTAACAATCAATAAGTATTGAACTATTAATTGGTGTTTTGTATTTGTTAAACCTAGAAGAAAGAGCATCAGCCTAGCAATGAGAAACCCAGCCTGGGCAATTTAGCAACTTATTAAGACCCTGTCACAGAATAAATCTAAAAAGGGCTGGGAACATAGCTCAGTGTGAAGGATCATTCCCCATTACCACATAAATGAATGAATGTATGTATGTATATATGTAGTTGCCTATGGTAAAGTTCTAGCAACTGGGAGACTCAGCCATCAAGTTCTAAATTGCTATTCCATTTTACCCTAGTAGCCAGTCATTTGCTTGAACCTACTTAAACAGCTTTGTAACCTTATTACAGAAGAGCTACTATAACCTTACATTTTGTTCTGTCTTCCTACTAATTCATAATCCCAGAAACATTCTTTTAGACTTTTAAAGTATTTTATTTTTATTGGGTCAGAAAATATGTGTCTTTAATAGTGTATATAATGAAAACTTCAAAATGGTCTGTGCCAAAAAATATTTGTCTTCTAAAGCACTTTTTGTACTACTGGTCTTTGGGTCCTCTTATCATCTGTCACATAGTTTTATGTTTTTCCGATAAGGTAATTCATAAGTGAAAACGTTTCCATTTACCATATCCCTGCTTCCTGTGTTTTTTTAAAGGTCCTTATTCCTTAAATGGCTACAGAGTGAGGGTATATAGACAAGATTCTGCCACCCAGTGGTTTACTGGCATAATTACTCATCATGATCTCTTCACCCGCACCATGATCGTTATGAATGATCAGGTAAATAGTTTAACTATTTTTGGTGCTAAGGATCAAACTCAGGCCTTTGCACATGCAAAGCATGTGCTCTACCACTGAGCTGTACCCCCATAGGCCCTCAATATTTTTTGTAAAGAGATTTTTACAGTGCATATAATTATGCAAAAAAATATATCAGCAATTACATAGTAAGTAATTTTCATCTCCAGATTTTTTTAGTGATATGTAGCTCATATTACATAGAGATCACTTCTGGTGGTGATGGTACCAAATTTATTTCAACACTTACAAAAATCAGTTCCTGAATTAGGGGCATCACATTTTAATTGCTTAGTCTTTTATTCATTTATTTATTTGGGGGGTAGTATCTTTTTTAAAAGTACTTTTTGTTTTGTTTTTTAAGACAGGGTCACCTTATATAGTTCAGGCTGGCCTTGAACTCACTATATATGTAGGCCAGGCTGGTCTTGAACTTACATGATCTTCCTGCCCCAGCCTCCAGAGTGCTAGGCTTACAGGCATGTGCCCCCACGCCCAGCTCTTTTTTTTTTTTTTTTTTTAATCCTTAGGTTAACTAAACTTTCTTCCCTAAAAGTTCAGTCTGTCCCCCTTCCTCCTTCCTTTCTCTTTCTCCTGAGCTCTGTTTGTTGGTCTCTGTCTGTCTCTGCCTCTGTCTTTTTGATTTGTGGTGCTGGGGATTGAACCCAGGGCATAGGTACCACTGAGCCACATCTCCAGCCTCCCTGTTTCTCTTTGGTAATAACATACATACGGTTCTCGCATCAAATTTCAATGTTAATATGCTCACTTTAAGTTTTATGTATAAGAAGTGTTAAAGAACCAGCTTTCTTTTTGAGAAAAATGTTCACTTTTAAATTTGTTGTTTACTTATGTAGAAAAAAAAAGATATTTATGTTTTCCTACCCAAGTGGATTTTGGAGGATAATCTGATAGAGCTCTTTTATACTTTATTCACATACGTTGGTTAAAATTTCGTCAAAATCCATTTGACCAAATCTATAAGTAAATTATATTGTAAGTTCATTTTTTTCCTTCAAAAAAATGACAAACTTTCATTTCTCAGTAGTGTACAAAATTGCCTTGAATTTTCAAGTTTGCACGATTTTTTACTTTTCTCCTTCCTAAACGGTCATATTTTTATTTTACAGCTTTTTGTTGATATATTTTCTAACTGACATTTATACTCTTTTACGGTATTATCACTTTTATATTGGGATTTATATTATTGATTAATTTCTATTGTTTTCTGCTTTTTAATTCTTGGCCAGCAGTTGAAACCATGTTTCAAAAGGTTAAAAATGTAATTTTTACTTTTGGTGATTAAAATTCATTATGTAAGTTGGATAGATCTTATAAATTAGGGATCACAAATTGACTTCTAAACATTGCTGCTATGGAAAGAAATTGTATCAAATATTGGTTAGCTCATTGGACTTAATTTTGTTTTTGTTTTGTGTCATTAATTAGGTACTCGAACCACAGAATGTCGATCCTTCTATGGTTCAAATGACCTTTCTAGATGATGTTGTTCACTCTTTGTTAAAAGGTGAAAATATTGGCATTACATCACGACGAAGGTCTCGTGCCAATCAAAGTATCAACACTGTTCATGTATGTATTTTACTGGTAATAGATTTTAATAAAAATATTTTCCCTTAGTAGGCTATTTAGAATCTGATATAAAAATCATTGTTGTTTGGTTATTTTTAGGGTCATTACACACGTGCCCAAGCAAATAGTCCCAGACCAACAATGAATTCTCAGGCTGCTGTACCAAAACAGAATACACACCAGCAACACCAACAAAGAAATCTTCGTCCAAATAAGAGAAAGGGCTCAGATAGCAGTGTACCAGATGAAGAAAAGATGGAGGAAAAATATGATTATATCTCACGAGGAGGTAACAACCACTTTTTAAAGGAATGAGAACAAAAATTATTTAGTATGGTATGAAAAATAAAATTTTTCTGTTTCTAATCTTACAGAAAATCCTAAAGGTAAAAACAAACACTTGATGAATAAAAGAAGGAAACCTGAGGAGGATGAAAAGAAACTGAATATGAAAAGACTACGGACTGACAATGTTTCAGACTTTTCTGAGAACAGTGACTCAGAAAATTCAAATAAAAGAATAATTAATAATTCCTCAGAGCATGAGTTAAAAAATAAAAACACTTCAAAGATTAATGGTGAAGAAGAAAAATCCCAGAATAGTGAGAAAGCAGAAGAGACACTAATGGATATCCAGCCTCCTCGGGATCAAATACAGGAAGATAAACATGAAGAAGCAGAGAAGCAGAAGTCTGTTGATACTCAGCTTCAAGAAAAAATGATTATCCATTCATCGGAACAGTCTACACTTGCTGATCATAAAGCTAATGATTCACTTCAAGAAAGCAGTACGGAAAACACACATACCGTGGAATTATTACCAAAAGAAAAGTTCATATCTAGATCACCAACACCAAAATGTGTTATTGATATTACAAATGACACTAATGCAGAAAAGGTGGCTCAGGAAAACTCAAGCAACTTTGGCCTCCAGACACTTGAGAAAATGGATCCTAATGTTAGTGATCCAAAACATTCAATTGCAAATGCAAAATGCTTGGAAACAGCAAAACAAGATTCTGACCAGAGCTGGGTCAGTGATGTAGTTAAAGTGGATTTAACCCAATCAGGTGTTATAAATGCTGCTTTAGGAAATGATCACCTGGACATGGAGAAAGAGAAAAATCATTATGTCTCTTACATGTCTTCTTTAAATGCAGTTCCTGTCACAGAAGATAAGCTTCTTAAGCGAAGTCCACCCCCAGAGACTATAAAATCTAAACTAAACACTTCAGTAGATGCTCATAAGACTAAATCAAATTCTTCACCTGAAGTTGTTAAACCCAAAATTACCCATTCTCCGGATTCTGTAAAGTCTAAGACTACTTATGTGAACAGCCAAGCTACTAGTGAAAGAAGACTGGCAAATAAGATAGAACATGACTTATCAAGATGCAGTTTTCATCCAGTTTCTACTAGAGGCAGTACATTGGAAACAACAAAGAGCCCACTTATCATTGATAAAAATGAGCATTTCACAGTTTATAGAGATCCTGCTCTTGTTGGATCAGAAACAGGAGCTAATCACATTTCACCTTTCTTAAGCCATCATCCTTACCCTCTTCATTCGTCATCACATAGAACCTGTTTAAATCCAGGTACCCATCACCCTGCCTTAACTCCTGCACCCCACTTATTAGCTGGATCATCCAGTCAAACTCCATTACCTACCATTAACACTCATCCTCTGACTAGTGGTCCACACCATTCTGTTCATCACCCTCATTTACTTCCCACTGTGTTACCAGGAGTGCCTACTGCCTCCTTACTTGGTGGCCACCCTCGCCTAGAGAGTGCACATGCCAGTAGCTTGAGCCACTTAGCCCTAGCACACCAGCAGCAACAACACTTGTTACAGCATCAGTCAACTCATCTTCTTGGACAAGCCCATCCTTCTGCTTCATATAATCAGCTTGGACTTTATCCAATTATTTGGCAGTATCCAAATGGGACACACACATACTCAGGACTTGGTCTGCCTTCTTCTAAGTGGGTTCACCCAGAAAATGCAGTTAATGCTGAAGCTTCATTAAGGAGGGTAAGTGACACTGGTTTGCTACATATCAGTGTATAATTATTAACATTTATAGGTTCCTTTCCAGTATCCCACTTTTTAAAGGTCATTTCCTGTTATAAAATGTGTTTGCTGGGCCAGGAATGTAGCACAGTAGTGCAGTGTCTGCCTGGCAAGTGCGAGGCCCTGAGTTCGATTCCCAGTACCAAAAAAAGAAAAGGGAAAAAAAAATGTGTTTGCATCTTTAGATGATTATTTTTCCAGATGCTTAGTAACCTAAGAAGAGTAGAATCAGAAATGTCAGAAAATCCTGCTTACAAAAAGATCGTTTAAAGAAGTAAAACCTTTTATAGTATTATAGATTTAGATTCACAGTCTATATCAGTGATGGCGAATCTTTTAGAGCTTTCATTGTTAAAAACAGCCCACTGCAGCATACCTGCCTGGTTTATATTGATGATAATTTTATGCATCTAAATTCCTGGAAGTGAAATTTATGGATTAAAATTTATATAAAATTGTGAGGTTCTTGATCAAGGTATTCATTAAAAGATGTTATATGCTCCAGCTGACTGTATTATTTTAATAGTATATTACAAGGTCTAGGTCCTTGTTTTCTTTAAGGCTGACCGAGGTTGAATATTCTCATTTGGGAAAGTTATAGCTAAGGTTCTCCCTTTGTATTGCTAAAGTTGGGGATATAGGTCTTGTATTCCTTCGTGGACTGTGTGGTTTCTCTAGGAAATTCATTTTATACTTTGAATAAGCTATGAGGGGCAATATCAGACTCCATATAAGAAATGGAGAAATGAGTGTTACTGTCAAACTCCCAGGATACAATACTGTCCTTTGTGCATCTCAAAATGCACTTCAGGTATCCACCTCAAATCTGTGTTGAACATATTTTTGTTTTCTTTGTGGTTAAAAATATATTACATTAAATTTGCCATCTTAACCATTTTCAAGCATAGTGTTAAGTGTTGCACAGCAGAACTTTAGAACTTTTCCATCTTGTAAAAACTACACTCATTAGGCATTTACTTCCCTTCCCATCGACACTTGACAGCTACCTTCCTCCTTAATGATTCTTGACTACTGTGGTTTTTGGCTACTTTAGATATATCACTGTGTAAAATTGTACAACATTTGTCTTTTCCTTAATGGCTTATTTTGTTTAGCATAATTTCCTCAAAGTTCATCTATGTTGTTCCATGTGACTAAATACTCTTATTCTTTACATCTGTATTTGTTTGTTTGTTTTTTGACAGTCTTGGTATGTAATTTAAGCTGGCCTGAACTCACTGTGTAGCCCTTGAACTCACATTGATCACCTGCCTCAGCCTTCAGAGTGCTGAGATTACAGGCAGGTGTGCACCACCACCCCGGCCTATAGTTGTGTATTATTTGTGTGTGTGCACAAGCACGTGCCTGCCACATCTCCCTTCTTAACCTTCCTTTTTTGCCAGTATTGGGGAATTTAACCCCAGGTCTCATGCATGCAAGGCAAGCATTACATCACTAAACTACATCCCCATCCCACCACATTTTTTGTATTCATTCCTTTGTCATTGAATGTTTGAGTAGCTTCTACCTCTTGACTATTACGAATATTATTGCAGTGAACATGGGTGCTTTTAGCAGCTTCTTAATGTCATATGTTTTTTTGACAGTCTTTTGAGGGTGGTCAAGATCCACAGCTGATAGTTGGGAGTGGCAGGAGTAATATTGTTGATGTACAGCATGAGTGATACTACTATATTTGTAAGAGGAGCCATCATATTTCTAATGGCATAATGACATAGACAATGGTCATGACTAGCGATTTGTGATTGGTGACTTTGATAACGAGAGGCACCTCCTAGTGGTTGGTAATGCAAGAGAGAGTTTTAATAATTTTAAAGAATGTTTCTTTTGGTTTGTTTGTTTGTTTGTTTTTTGGTCCGGGGATTGAACTCGGGTCCTTGCATTTGCACAGCAGGCGGCAAAACCATTGAGCTAAATCCCCGGCCCTGCTTTTGGTTTATTTTCATTGCATACATAATTCTTTTTGCCTCAAACTTCATGTGAACTGTGGAAGTTAGCAGTGATATCTACAATTTCCTCTGCACCAGTCTTGGCACAGTTGATGTTGGCAAGATCTTAGTGCTGTAATTGTGCTTCCAGTAATCAGAAGCGTCCCATTTCCATTTTTTTTTCCCCATTTCCATTCTTGATGGTGCCATTGACCTTATGATGGTTGAAATCATAGTAGCATGTATACATTTTATAGTCTTTTGTCAGAGAAGAATCACTAATCACTACATTATCATTTTCGCCAGAATTGAAAGCACATCTTGTGATTCAAGGCACAGTGCACTCAGATCTCTGACCCTTTACTGTCATGTCATGAGTGTAAATATCCCATAGGATAGGGTAAAGGAACACAAGAATATAACATTCCAACTCATCCCCCCAGTAATTCACCTCTTCTCACCAAGTCCCACCTCCTAACATCACTTTCAGCTATGAACTGAACTAACCAGCTGATGTGTATAGCACCCCCATCATCCAACCACCACTACCACCACCCCCGTACCAGGAATTGAACTTAGGACCTTGCATTTGCCAGGTAGGTGTGGCGCTGCTGAGCTACATCCCCAGCCCTCCAATCACTTTTTCTTTTTTTGGGGGGGGGGGGCGGTTTACCAGGGATCAAACTCGGGTCCTTGCGCTTGCCAGGCAGGCGCCAGAACCACTGAGCTAAATCCCCAGGCCCCCTCCAATCACTTTTTAACCACCAACACCCCCACCACATGAGACTTTTGAGGGCCATTTCAGATCTAAACCATACAAAGCATGGTATCTTTGGTATGGTGTTGTGTTGGTTTTGCATTATCATTTTTAGTTGTACAGTTTATTCCCTTTGTTAAAACCAAAGGAAGCTATATTTCATCCTATTGACAAATTCACAGAGTATACTAAAACGACTGTCAGTGAGTCATAGTATAGAAACAAACCCTAAGCATGTAATGAGATGCATGTCTCAACGTACAGGTTACTGTTGCCACATACACAGCTGTGAGAAAGGCAGTATATTAACACAGAAAAAATGAACTTTGTTATATCTTCATACCTCTGTTTCTGACTCAACAATGTTTATAGCTTATAGTGTAATGGAGTACATTTAGGCTTTTGGGAGGCCAAGTCAGGAGGATCACCATGAGTTTGAGGCCAGCCTGAAAGACATAGGGAGACTCTGTCTCAAAAAAAAAGAAAGAAAAGTAACTATGTCAATTTTAAGTAAAATGTTACATTGAAAAGAATTATTTTTATGACAAAAATAGGCAAATGAACTTGATTAATTGGTGAAATGTGTTTAGGAATACATTGCTAACAATAGGTATTTTGATATTAGAGTCATAGGAAATCACATACATTAGGTTCTGTGGACATCATGTGTAGTAACCATCATGTATTTTAACCCCAACCCTAATTAAGTCCTCCTTTTAGTAAAATAACAGTAAATTTCTGGACATTACTATATTTTACTGATTAGTTTTCTGCATAAAATGGAAACAGTCCATATATCTTTGTTGATTAAGTATTTGAATATTTTTCATTAGATTTATTTAGAAAAAATTCAAATTTCATAAATATACTATTAAAGTTCTGGGATACTGAGTATAGTCTTTTTTAATTAACTAAAGTCTAGGTGTTTTTGTGTGTGTGTGTTTTTTAATAGAATTCTCCTAATCCTTGGTTACATCAACCCACTCCTGTGACCTCAGCAGATGGTATTGGATTGCTTAGTCACATTCCTGTCAGACCTTCCAGTGCAGAACCACATCGACCTCTTAAAATTGCAGCACATTCCAGCCCACCATTGACAAAAACTTTAGTAGATCACCATAAAGAGTAAGTTCACCAGTGCCTTTAAATTTATAAATACCTTGCTTTTCATAATTTTTCTTAATTTAACAGTTGTCTAAAATTAGACTTTGAAGTACTATTTTTTCTATATTGATATATTTTTTAATTTACTTGATATTAGAATACATGCAAAGATCTGTTCTAATAAAAAGAATGGTGTTACATAGAAACTATCTTTGTATTTTACAAGAAAGGGGGATTATAGAAATCTTCGTATCTTTTCTTTACAGAGAATTAGAGAGGAAAGCTTTTATGGAACCATTACGGTCTGTTGCATCTACATCAGCAAAACATGACCTAGATCTAAATAGGTCACAGACTGGAAAAGACTGTCACTTACATAGGCATTTTATGGATCCAGGATTAAGTCAATTGCAGAGGCCACCCCAGGAGACTGGAGAGAGATTGAACAAATACAAAGAGGAACACCGTCGAATTCTTCAAGAAAGTATTGATGTTGCTCCCTTTACAACTAAAATTAAGGGGCTTGACAGTGAGAGAGATAATTATTCCAGAGTGACATCATCATCTTCTAGCCCTAAAAGCCATGTTATCAAACAAGATAAAGATGTGGACCGTTCAGTATCAGAGCTATACAAAATGAAGCATACTGTGCCTCCGAGTTTGCCCCAAAGTAATTATTTCACTACATTGTCCAATAGTGTAGTTAATGAGCCACCAAGATCATATCCATCCAAAGAGGTTTCAAATATTTATACTGAAAAGCAGAGTAACTCCCTTGCAGCAGCTGCTAATCCTCAAACTCTAACTTCATTTATGTCATCTCTTTCAAAGCCTCCACCTTTGATAAAACATCAACCAGAAAATGAAAGTTTAGTAGGCAAGACACCAGAACATCTTTCCCATCAGATTGCATCCCAGTCAGTAACAACTTTCAGAAATGACTGTAGGAGTCCTACCCATTTGACAGTTTCTTCTACAAATACACTCCGCAGCATGCCTGCTTTACATAGAGCACCAGTATTTCATCCACCAATCCATCACAGTTTGGAAAGAAAAGAAAGCAGCTATAGTAGCCTTTCCCCTCCAACTTTAACTCCAGTAATGCCAGTAAATGCTGGTGGGAAAGTTCAAGAATCACAGAAGCCTCCAACTCTAATTCCTGAGCCGAAAGACTCTCAGGCAAATTTTAAGAGTTCTTCTGAACAAAGTTTGACAGAAATGTGGAGGTCTGCTAATAACCTCAGCAGAGAGAAAGCTGAATGGCATATGGAGAAAAGCAATGGAAAGTCACAGGCAGCTGTGGCATCTGTCATTGTGCGTCCACCTTCTAGTACAAAAATTGATAGCATGACAGCAATGCAGTTAGCTTCCAAAGATCGAGTTAGTGAAAGATCTTCAAGTGGAACACATAAAGCAGATTGCCACAAACCAGCAGAAGCTGGAGAGCCTGCAAGAATCATTTTACCAAATGTGAATTCAGACAGTGCTCACATGAAATCTGAAAAAAACTTTGAGACTATCTCCCTGGGCAGTGTTCCCACTTCAGTCGTGTCTGTTGTAAACACAGTATGTAATACCAAAACAGATGTATATACATCTGCTGTTACTACCACCAGTGTTTCTAGCTGGGGTGGTTCAGATGTAATTTACTCTTTATCAAATGCCATTTTGGCCTCTACATCCTTAGAATGTATCTCTTCAAAAAATGTTAGTCAGTCAGTGGCTCTAACACAAGAATGCAAGGTCAGCACCACAGTTCCAGTCACTGTGGCCAGTAGTAAGGGGGGAAATTCTGTTGTTCAGCCCAGCACAGGTTTCTCAGGCACAACTGATTTTATCCATTTAAAAAAGCACAAGGCAGCATTGGCTGCAGCTCAGTATAAAAGTAGTAATGTCAGTGAGACTGAATTTAATGTTGGGAAAAATCAGATGGCTTCAGCCTCCCTTCCCCTGGATAGCACTGTAGTCTGTAGTACAATTAACAAAACAAATTCTGTAGGAAATGGGCAAGCATCCCAAACAAGTCAACCAAACTACCATACTAAACTGAAAAAGGCCTGGCTTACTAGACACTCGGAAGAAGATAAAAAAACTAATAAAAATGAAAATTCAGGGCATTCTGTATCAGAAATCATTAAGCCATGTTCAGTCAACTTAATAGCCTCTACATCCAGTGATATACAAAATACTGTAGATAGTAAAATCATCAGTGAGAAATACGTAAGAGACGATAAAGTCAGTAGGAGAAAAGCCAAAAGAACTTACGAATCAGGCTCTGACAGTGTAGACTCAGATGAAAGTGAAAGCAAGTCAGAGCAAAGGACTAAAAGACAGCCTAAACCAACTTACAAAAAGAAGCAGAATGACTTACAGAAAAGAAAAGGTGAAGCAGAGGAAGATTTGAAACCCAATGGAGTTCTCAGCAGGAGTGCCAAAGAAAAAAGTAAACTAAAGTTGCAGAGCAACAGTAATAGTGGTAAGTAAATAATTTTTGTCTCAGGTAAAATTGGCTAATGTTATAACAGTAATAGTATGGTTGTATTAAGATTAATTAGTCGAATGGCATCTTTTGTCTTTATTTGCATGAGTAGTTTTACAGATATACTCCTTGGCCTCATTTGTGCATTTCACAAGTGCCTTCTAGGAAGAAGCCAGAACATTTAGCCCTTGCTTTTTAAGAGACTTTTGGAAATACATATATTTTACCTAGGACTCAGGTAATATGTATAACTGAGTGTTCAATTTAGGAGTTACTCATAATTTTGACCACTTCTAAAAACTATTAAAATGCAGTAATGGGTATCACATCAAAAATGGATTCCTGGACCAGGGATTTAGCTCAGTGGTGCCACTGCTACCTCAAAAGTGCAAGGTCCTGAGTTCAATCCTCAGTACCAAAACAACAACAACCAAAAATGGATTCCTAATAACTATAACAAGATTTAATTGAAAAAGAATTTAAGGAACATTACCAGAAGGGAATTACTTAAATGCCTGAATGTGGCCCATATTTTACCCTTCCTATGTCACAAAATGTAACCTACTATCTTTTTAATAATGCTGCTCAAATAGTCATTATTATTTGGATATTTTTGGGGGGTTTTTTTTCTTTTTTTTGGTACCAGGGATGGAACTCGGGACCTTGCACTTGCGAGGCAGGCGGCAGAAACACTGAGCTAAATCCCTGGCTCAAATAGTCATTAACAGTGAAAAAAAGTTAAATAATATGAAGAAGAGGCTTGTGGGTTTTGTATGTTCACATCTATATTCAAGAAGAACTTCCATAATTAAAATCTTTAAAATTAGTAAAATTTATATTTTTTTGTAGCTGCAGCTGGATAAAATAAGTAATACTTGCCAGTAATTTTTACTCTAAATTTTCTGTGTGTCTTTACTCTAGAAGTAGTCTTTCTCAGTTTGTTTGTTTCTTTGTAGGTATGATGCACAGTGCAGAAAGCGTTTAACAGTTTCATTTTATTCATGTATCCATCCAC
Organism: Heterocephalus glaber; assembly: GCF_000247695.1. Next base: position 557,478 of record NW_004624791.1, read on the forward strand.
ATACAATATGTGATATATCTGTGCCAGTGTGGATATTCAAGAAATATTTTCACAAGCATTTGGATACTTGAAGGCTCTTATTTGTGCCTTTTCACAGAGTGAGGTTTTCCCACATGCCTGTATATAAACCAGAGACAAAGTGAAGGAGAGAAAAACAGGAGGATGGAATCATAGAAAAGAACAGTCAGAAAGTGAAAGAACAAAGGACAAGCCCTTCTAGAGACAGGCTGACTGAAATGCAAGTATAGTCAGAAGACAGAGAGGGAGATTGAGAACGAAGGATACCTCCATTTATTTGAATATTGGGCTATATACAGGGTTGCTTTTTATGTATTCTCCTTACTATTCCCAATGAATTCAGTAGGCTTAGTGTGTCAATAATTGTTTCTCTTATATCTCAGGTAACATTTCCTTTAGTGTTGGGTATTCAGGTACTTTTTGAGTTAAACTTATAGAAAACAAATATAGGAGCCTTCCAATTTTTAACATTTAGAACACTCTTATGCAATTAAGTTTATATGGTTAACTTTAAATTAAATATGTATGCTCTAATTAAGATTGAGTGTTTATGGTTTCATGAGTCCTCTTAAGACATTGGCTGGAATGAGTGAGTACCTTCTTCCTTCCTCTGCCCCAAGTTATGATGCTTAGTCACATCTCCCCTACTCAATAACTAACAGACATTTAGTTTTAGAAAGGCTCTTGGGGGGTTTTTTAATGTTTTTCCTGTTTGTTCAAGTCTAAAGTAACATTAAATGATTATTAAATACCATCTATTAATTTTGGGCAGAGTTGACTTATTTTTGTTCTGGGCTATTTAGAAAAGTTCAAGAGATTTCTAAACCTGAATAAATATGACCTTTCCAATGTCATCAGACATGGTCAGTTTAAAGAGAAGTTAAGCCTGTACTTAAGAGGGTGTAATATAATTACATACATGATTAAACATGTATAATTGTAGTTTTATACACACATACACATATAATGTGTTTCTTAGTGCATTCTACACCAAGCTATGATATTTTACTTTAGTGTTTTGGAATATCTTCATATCTGCTGTCTTTTTTTTTTTTTAATTTAAAAGTTGAGTTTTTATGACTAATCTTTATATAAATTTATGTCCTGATACTGCCCACCAAATTAAATTTATCCCTAAGTCGTACGATATGCAAAAACAGTGGGTTAACTATGATAGATTTCCACATCTCCAAAATTATTTTTTAAAGAGATGGCATATCAGAGATCACAGGTTTATATATGTTTGTCTCTTATTGTCCTCCTGCCCAATTTCCTGTTGCTGGAACAGCTATTTGTGGATTTGCTAATACAGAACTATGGTTCAAAAGGTTTTTATTGTAAAAAGGAAATACTGGGTTGAGTAATTTTTGTTAACTGAGTATGTGAATCTCAAACTTTTAGATTTTAGATTAGTAGTAAATGAGATATATGTAATTGAAGGGTGAAGTTTTATTTATTGTAAAAATACTACTATAGTTACATTCATAAAAGACGTCATGTATGGCCTACCCTAGAAGTAAACATAATCTCAAAAACTGTCCATTTGAATGTCTTTGTAATTCATTCATTGTTTTAAAAGAAAAACTCAATATGTCAGATAATTGAAATATGCTTTGAAAAAGTCTGATTCTTTATTAGGGTACTATTTAAATTGTTCACAATGGTATGTGGATCCATACTCTGAACTATTCCATTATCTGAAATTAAAATTATTGGTTAAAGTTATTTCCTAGTCAAAAATAGAAGCACATTGCATTTAATTCTAGTGTGATAAAATAAAAAGTAAATAAATGATTGGGAGAAAGTATACCAAATAAAAATTTATCAGCAGTGTGACATTTCTGTACACTTTCTAAAAGCTTTTTTTTTTTTTAAATACAGTCCAAGGGGTAATCTCTTACACACAGTGGAAGAAATAAACATTTTACACCAGCATTTTGGAAATCTGTTTATCCAGAGAGAGAGATCAAATGAAAGCAAGAGAACAAACACATACACATGTGTGTCTCTAATGGGTTGAACCAAATAAATGGCTCCTTGCCCTAACATAGAAACCGAAAAGGGAAAAACATGTAAAGAACCAGGCACCAATCCTAGCTTAATAATGGGACCCAGTTTTAATTGAGCCACCCTCTAATCTCATTCTGGTTTAAAAAAACAGTATTTCCTAACCAGTGTGGGTGATTTTTCTATAATTTTACTCCTAATACTGTCAGTAAGTATTAGGAGCTCTGGATATAAATTCTACAAGTTTTTACAAGATTTTTGGAGTCTCAAGAGAATAGTTGTACTTGCAGTGCACAAAGTGGCCGTGATTACAAAACACAAAGATAGGATACAGTGTATTCTTTCGATATGACAGAAATAGCAATCTGTATAAACCTGATGTCTATTATATAGATACTTTAATATGGGCAAGATTAAAATTTGAGTAAACAAATAATGCTGGTCCCAACATAGTCTGGTTGGTTGGTTGTTTCCTTGGCACTGAGAATCAAACTTAGGACCATGTGCTTGCCAGGCAGCTGCAGCCCCACTGAGTTAAATCCCCAGCCCTAGTATGTTCTTTTTTTTTCTTTTTTTCTTTTTTCTTTTTTTTTTTTTTTGGTACTAGGGATTGAACTCGGGACCTTGCACTTGAAAAGCAGGTGGCAGAACCACTGAGCTAAATCTCCGACTGCCCTAGTCTGTTCTTCAATGAATACATTTTTAAAACTTTTACAGACAAATTTTAACTTACATATATTTCCCCAGTGTAAGGATTCCTCCCGCTCTATAAATGACTCATTACTTGAACCACTGTTCTTATACTTAGGAAGTTCAAATTAATGAAAATCATGGAGCTGTATGATACAATATTGTAAATTTTCCTTTTCTCCTACAAATATTGGACTGTATAGTGCATTTGAGGTTCCCCTCCCCCCTTTACACTCCTTGATGCCTTCCCACACCCACCCCTTGTAAGAATGGGGTCTTGCTGCTTTACCCAGGCTTGCCTTAAACTCCTGGGCTCAGGCTATCCTTCTGCCTCAGCTACCTTCGAGTAGCTGAAACAACTACAAGCATATGCCACTGAGTACGGCTCAGTGCCTTTTTAAAAACACTTTTATCAATAAAGACAGCCTAATTTTTTCCTTTTCTTCAGACCCCTTTTTTAAAAAGATACTATTGCCATCAATTTGCTGATATCAAATATAGGGTACTATAATATGAGGAAGATAATTTTTGTGTGGAAGGATTTTATTTTTACAGATACATGAATGATTCTCATGTTTGCATACATTAGAATATTACATAAATAAGAATATTTGATGTTAAAGAGTTCAGCTGGAAAATGTTTTCTGTGCATTTCTAGTATACTAACATAAGTCTGGTTCATCTGGTAAATTGATTTGCAGTTAAACCCTGTGCCTTTGTAGACTTTTTAGTTACTAACATAACTGAAACACTGATATTTTTTCTTCTTTACTGTAGTCTTGCTGTATTGTCACAGTTGGATATTTGACTTGAATTTCATTTCAAGGGAGTATACTTTTTTATCTAATCTTGCTAATAATTCCCTACTGATTTTACAGCTGGCATTCCTCGTTCAGTATTAAAAGATTGGCGAAAAGTCAAGAAGCTGAAGCAAACTGGGGAATCCTTCTTACAGGATGACTCCTGCTGTGAAATAGGGCCTAATTTACAGAAGTGCCGAGAATGTAGACTTATTCGCAGTAAAAAAGGAGAAGAACCAACTCACTCACCAGTGTTTTGTAGATTTTACTACTTTAGACGGTAAGTGAAAATATGAAATTGGGGAAAAAACACTTACTGGGCATTGGAAATTACACTAACAGGCCCTTTTGGTGATGAATATGGCGATGAATCTTGAGTTTCCATGTTTCTGACACATTATAAAATAAAATTAAACTTTTTTGTTCTAAATTTTAATAATTATTGAATTTAAATATATATTCATATTATTACTTATAAACATAGACTAAACATTCTAGCTGTAAAAATAAGAATTATAAGGTGACAAGGAGCACTTGTCAGTACTATCAGATTTCACAGTAAAATACATTTTGTGGTGATATAAAGCCACTTAGAGCTCTTAACCTTAACTAATTCAATATTAATATTACTAAATACTTCAAATACTTATGAATAGCCTTGTAAGAGTTCTACTAAAGAGGAGCTAGGTAAGGTAGCCAGTAGAGACAAATTAAAATCTTATATTCTGGAACCAATCATTCCTGATTGGAATACTGTCTTTGTCCCTGAGTTCCGTGTGTCTTTATTTCTGTAGTAGGACTACAAGTAAATCTGTTACATCTGAAAATGCATTATAGAAATACCTATCTTTGAGGGGCTTAATGAAACTTTAATGAGATAAAGTAGTATGCAAGGTCCTTAGTGTGGTGTGATCCACCTATGAAATGCTCTGTTGTTTATTTTTATTTTCCTAACTTCTACTTCTTCCTGAGGAGTTAGGAGACACTTAATGTTGATAAATACACTGTGCTGGTGGTGGCCCCTTAGAGAGACTTTGAAACATACTGTATATTGTATTGGTAGGAACAATGCATGTTCTAATTTTCCTTTATTTCATAGTCTTTGTAGTCAGCAATTCCCAAAAGGCATATGACTTCAGGGAATAGTTACAGGAAGTAGTACACATGAGAATACAGAGGGAAAGTCAGTTTAATTGATAGGATGAGAAAATCCAGGAAAAGTTAAAAGAAATGTTCAGGTAAAAATAATAAGCATGCTGAAATAAGATGGGTTAAGACAAAGGGAATATGTGGTTTAAAATGAAAAAGGTAAGATTATAAAAACATGAGGAATAGGGATTTTTACAAAGTGCTATTGATGTCTCTTTGAAAAATATAGAATGACTCAATGAATTTCAGATGTAAAAATGTAAGTACTAGATAATCAGAAATAACCATCATTTACCCTAAACGTCTCTGAATAATGGCATTATTTGATATTCAAAGCTAAGACCATTTGAACTCTTTAAATGGACTCATAAATACACTATATTAAGAGTTTCATCCATGTTGTTCTAAGTCGTTTTTCATAAAGCATCATTTTAATGAAAGTGTATGTGTATTTGGCATTTTTTTAATCCCAATAAAATCAAAGGTGATTTGGATGAATTACTTGGGTAATTCCTGATTAAAGTTGGATATAAAATAAGAGGATTATCTCTGAGTAACAGTGCGCTCACATATTTACTCTTATTATTCATTAAACAGTTGGGCCTAGTTTCCAGTAGCTTTCATTTGACTGGAGTTAAGTAATGAAATATTAAGTGATCAGGAGAATCTTGTCTCTTTTTTTCTTTTTTCTTTTTTTTTGTTACCGGGGAACAAACTCGGGACCTTGCTCTTGCTTGTAAGGCAGGCATTGGAACCACTGGAGCTTAAATCCCCAGCCAGAGAATCTTATTTCTTGAAATAACCTAAAATTGATGCTGCTTATCTTAACAATTTGTGTAATACACATGAGACTTATTTAAATTGATTAATAATTAAAACATTTTAAAAATTAAAACATTGTTGAAGAATCACATTTTCCTGTTTTTAAATTCGATGTATGTGTTGATGTTGTGAACATAAGGTTAATTATAATCTTAACATCATATCTAATGCTTTTATATTTTAATGTTTCAGATTGTCATTTAGTAAAAATGGAGTGGTTAGAATAGATGGCTTCTCTTCTCCTGACCAATATGATGATGAAGCTATGAGTTTGTGGACACATGAAAGTTATGAAGAGGATGAATTAGACATAGAAACTTCTAAATATATCTTGGAAATAATAGGTGATAAGTTCTGTCAGTTAGTAACATCTGAAAAAACTGCTTTGTCCTGGGTAAAAAAGGATGGTAAGGAAGTTAAATATAATACACTGTTTGAATTCGTTTTAAGAATTTCTTTTTGAATCATTTCTAATCTGTAGACATCCCAGATCTTATTTGGTTTCATTGACTTGTTTTGGGTTTTTTTGGTACTGGCACGGGGAGAGGGGGAGGGTCCTAAGTTACAGATATAGTTCTTTTGAGATTGAATGGATTAACCATTTATAAAATTACAATGGCATTTTCCTATTTCTGACATTATAATGTGATAAAATTACTTTGGATGCAAAATTGTGAAATTTTATCATTTGCCACATGAAGGATATAATATATCCCAGTTATTTGAATTTGGATCTCAACTTTAGTCCTTGTTTAGTGTGTGGCCTTTAGCAAGTAACATCTCTGAGTATCAGGTCTACGAAATGAAAAAGTTAACTACTTCATAGATTTGTCTACTTAAATATATTTACTTAAATGTAAAGCACTCTACTTAAGTATGTAACAGTAGATGGTGTTAGCTTTTTTACTTTCTCTGAAGTCAGTAGTTGTCACTCATAGAACATACAGCAATAGCTAGTGGAGCTATGCTGCTGTCATCTAATTAGAGAATGCCACAAATGTCACTAAACATTTTACAATGCAGAAGTTAAACCCTCACAAGAGAAAATTGTTCAGGCTGAAAAGTCACAAGTGGTAAAGTAGAGAACCCTAATTAATATTAATAATAATTATTCATTATTATAATTAATAATTATTATTTTTCATGCTGGGTGTGGTAGTGCACACCTGTAATCCTAGCTTTTGGAAGGCTAAGGCAGAAGAATTTAAAGTTTGAGCCCACCTGGGTTCAATCCCCAGTCCTACCCCCCAAAATAAATAAAAAGTCTGGGAATGTACCTTAGTAGAGTGCTTGCCTAGGATGTGTGAGGCCCTGGGTTCAGTGTTCAGTTTATGAAAAGAAAAACAAAAAACTTCTTACCTGTTATGTTTTATTATGGCTGTAATTTCAGCCAAAAGTGCATGAAAAGGGCCAGTTTGTCTTATAATTTTTGTTTTCTCTATATTTCAGCCAAAATTGCATGGAAAAGGGCTGTGAGAGGAGTTCGGGAAATGTGTGATGCATGTGAAGCAACATTATTTAACATTCATTGGGTATGCCAAAAATGTGGATTTGTGGTCTGTTTGGATTGTTACAAGGCGAAGGAGAGGAAGAGTTCTAGAGGTTAGTTTATGTAACTTAATAGAAATTGAAATTTTCTGTATTGTTTATTTTCTTTAGAATCATCCATCTGGAAAATGTTTCCCTTCCTACCTTAATTATGAATATATTACAGTAGGGAAACTTTGTGAAGTTTGTTTATTTTAAAAGAAGGAATAAGCTGGGTGCAGTGACTCATCCCTGAAGTCCCAGTATTCTAAGAAGCTGAGGCAGGAGAATCCCAAGTTCAAGCCCAGCCTGAGCAACTTGAGACCACTCTGTCTCAAAATTTTTTTAAAAGGCTGGGGATATAGCTCAGGGTGAAACCCTAGGTTCAATCTCCGTACTCCAGAAAAGAAGATGGCTCAATTTTCCAGAATTAAACTGCATCTACATCTTAACTGATGAGTATATCCACCCTTTCTCATTTCAGGCAAGTAGTTCTTTAATGTAGAACAAATTCGGGTTAGAGTTCATTGCTTTCAGATTACAATGTTTAGGATTCTGAAGTCCTTTTAGAATTTGTTATTTTAGTTATTCATATAAGTCACAATTGAATATTTTGTGTGGGTTGGGGTTTTTTTTCTAAATATTGGTTGATAGAATTAAAATTAAAATGTATAATAATATATTGCCACTAATACCGTTTATGCTCCAGATCTTAGAGAATGAAGAGGAAATCTTTGTATTTGAAAACAAAGCTTTGGAACAGTTTGCAATTTCTAAAATGGTTCAAAAACAGTGTTCACTTGTTAAAACATCTGGAGATAATACAGATTTAAGACAGAGTGCCAGGCGTAGTGTGCACACCTGTAATCCCAGCACTCAGGAAGCTGAGGCAGGAGGATTGCCATGAGTTTGAGGCCAGCCTAGGCTACATAGTGAGTTCAAGGCCAGACTGAGCTATGAGACCCTGTGTCCAAAAAAAATACATACATACATAAATGAAATAAAGCATCAAAACTGTTCTACAAAGTGTTTTATCCACCAGGTATGATGTTTACATGCCTGTAATCCCAGCTAGTCAGGAAGCTAAGGGATAAGGACCACAAATTCAAGACCAGACTGGCCCACTTTAGTGAGACTGTCTCAAAAAATAAAAAGGGCAGCTGGGTGTGGTGGCACACACATGTAATCCCAGCATGTGAGAGCCAAAGCAGGAGGATTATAAATTCGAGGCCAGCCCAGGGTACATAGTGAGTTCAAGACCAGCCTGAATTGAATTACACAGTGAGGCCCTATCTTAAAATGGGCAAGTGGGCCGGGGGGGGGGGGGGTGAGGCTAGGTGTATAGCTCAGTGGTAGAACACCCCTGGCTTTGGGTTTAATCCCTAGCATAACCAGAAAAGGAAAAGTGTATCTGAGGCAGTGTTTAGAAGTGGCTGCTTAATATGGGTTTCAAGTTGTGAGTGAAGTTCTGATGATAAAAATTGGAGTTGTGGAAGTATTAGAAGTAAATATTTAGTGGTATACTGTTTATTGTCTCAAAATGGTAAATGTTATTTTCATTCCAGATAGCTCTTTGTTATAGGCAGGACATGAATTATTACTTAGCTGTATGTATCTTATCCACTGGTAGAATTACTGAAGCCTCACCCTCTCTCTTTTTCTTACACATCATGCACTTAGAATTTGGAAGCATGTCTGAGCATCTACAGCTAGGTTTTTCTTGGATATGCTATTTATATGAGTAAAATGGAGCCATAATAAGAAATACATGTTTGGCAGTTAAATATCTTTATTATTAAAAATTATATTATTGGGACACCTTGAGTGATAGAAATAGCTGCATTCTTATAAAACTTCCTTACATGACATGTATTTTACATTCACTTTTCCTAGCTCAGGCCCCAACCCCCAATTTTTTTGTTTTTGTTTTCAGTGCTGAGAAGTTTGAACTCGGGGGTCTGTACACATGCTAGGCAAGCATTCTACCACTGAGCTTCACCCCAGTGCTGAAAAAAAATTTTTTTCATGTACTCTATTTTGCTTTGTTATATGCATTTATATCTAAGATGCCATGAACTTTTTTTTTTAACAAGATGTATTTATAATCAACCTAGAGAGTTTGTTGCTATTGATTTTCAAAGTACTATGAGTTTGGAAAAGTAGTCTTTTAAGTATAACCCATGCCTTGACTTATGTTCTCTGTTACACTGTTAAATACTGGAGTAAAACTCAAATTGATTAGGTTAATACAGTGTCTAAAATATAAACAAAACATTTACTGGGCCGGGGATTTAGCTCAGTGGTTCTGCAGCCTGCCTCAGAAGTGCAAGGACTTGAACTCCGGTTCAATCCCCGGTACGAAAAAAAAAACAAAAACATTTACAAGTTACTGTGTGTAGGCTTTGTAGAGAAAAGTCAAAAAGATTCTGAAGATAACCAGTTTTAGACTAGATCTGAATTTTTATTCTAGCGTTTCTTGAAGCAACTGTTCTCATTTTTTATACTGAGTTTATTGAACTATGTGATATTTTTTCAAAGGTCTTAGCGTGACATATTAAATAGCTGACTGTGTCACTTAAGTCCATAAAGAAGATTCTCCTTGAGATCAAGGTATTGAGTATTTTTTCCCCTATGTAGAGTGCCCTGTGCTGTACCTTAAATGTTAACGACTTGCTATTTTTGTTTGAAAGCAACAGTAGCAATTAGAATAGTAACTTAATGGCACCATTTTTTTTCACCTTCATGACAGTTCTTTGAAGCATGAAAGGAAAGTGAGTTAGCAGTATCCCCAAACTTGTGTCAGTATAAATGTTCTAAGATCAAGCACAAACCCTGTTTGACATAGAAAGTAACTGAGAGCTATAACATGACTGCAAAGAAATTGGAATCAGGAGGTTAAGATGACTGGTATACTAATGATAATAAAGAGTAGTCATTTTAGAAAGGGGCCGTTGTTATGTCCATTTTGTATGACATTTTATAAATGTATGAATGATGGAACTGATTTTTCAGTTGTTTTTAAAGAACCAAAACATTTGTAGCCTTTCGTTGTCATTTTACCTAATTGCTAAGCTCTTTATATATAACCATAACTTTTATAGGTGTAAAACCATGAGTGACATAAGACAAAGTACATTATCTTACAGATAAAGAATTGTATGCTTGGATGAAATGTGTGAAAGGACAACCTCATGATCACAAACATTTAATGCCAACTCAAATTATTCCTGGTTCTGGTAGGTATAAATATACATTATTTAATTAATATAACAACTCTTGATTGTTTCAGATTAAAAGAGCACCTAAAAAAGTATCTAGGTGTATTACAAAAAAAGAAAAGAAGTAAAGTTTTAACTAATCTTGAATTGTCTTGCTCTAAGTTATTGGAATACGTCTTATGTAATAAAGCTAGGAAAACAAGCCCAGCCTCAGTGATGAAGGAAGCCATAGAAGAACCATTTTAGAAGAGGAAAATAGAGTGTAATGAAAAAGCCTTTGGATTTACAGTGAAAGCTTTCTGAAATGTTTCAAAATATTGAATTTTAACAATAGAGGTAAGACAAAAGTAAAACCTATCAGTTGGACAGTCAATTCTGATATTTCGAAGGGATATTATGAAGAAAAAGGAAAACTGGAAGATTATAAGAAAACCTCCAATGTTACTAAGTCATAAATACAGTAAAAAAAAATGGTTTAGTCTTAACAACTAGTGGTAATCTTTTCATTAACTAGTATTTTATTTTGTAGTGTTGACAGATCTCCTAGATGCCATGCACACTCTTAGGGAAAAATATGGTATTGAATCCCATTGTCACTGTAGTAACAAACAGAATTTACAAGTTGGAAATTTTTCTACAATGAATGGTGTATCTCAAGTGAGTAAAAATCTCTATTCAAATAAAATGCATGGTGAGCTTAAATTTCTTCTGATACTTGAAATTCAATGTAGGCATGTGTGTTTTGTAGATTGTACTTTTTCTGTTATTGCCTAAATTTCCTGTCATTACTTTTTAACCCCGAATAATTGAAGAAATAGTGTTTAAAATTTCAATTGTTTTATCCTTTAGGTTTTACAGAATGTTCTTAATCACAGTAATAAAATTTCTCTGTGCGTGCCTGAGTCTCAGCAGCAGAATACCCCTCAGAAGTCTGAAAGTAATGGCAACAGCAGTCCAGGGAGTGATGTAAGCACAGATAGCAAGTTAACTCCTCCAGAATCCCAATCACCACTACACTGGTTAGCAGATCTTGCAGAGCAGAAAGCCAGAGAGGAAAAAAAAGGTAAACATAACCAGTTAGCTAAGTGTAAATTAGTGTAAACCAATGCTGTATTTGCACGTTTCTGCTAAATAATTTACTTTCGGCTTTTGCTTAAATTAGGGCTTAGATTCAATAAAATGTCTTTTATTAGAAAATAGCCTTCCTAAAGTTGCATAAAAATTAGTTACAGAATGATTTATGGATGAGCTTGATTATCAGTAAAAACACCAGAGAGCTAGATTTCTAACTTATCTATTAGATATTTTCTGCTTGTCTTTGCTATAGACTCTTGCATTTATGGCAGGTACAAACTCTGTCTACATGCTTAAGATATTCTCAGGGTCTTTTTATATTCAGACTGTCTCCATTTTCAAGTATCTAACTCATCCTCTAGTTGTCTTCAGATCATAAAACTGCAGATTTTGTCTTCCACTATAAAATGCAAAGTGCCAGCTTGATCTGTACTTTAGTACCAATCTTATTTTAAGATTTTGTGAAATGTTCTATTTCAGAAAATAAAGAGTTTGCCCTTGAAAAACAAATTAAAGAAGAGAAAGAGCAAGATGACTCTGATTTTCCAAATGATAGAACATCATCTCCTTTGTCCCAGAATAATGAACAAGGTTCAACTTTACGAGATTTACTGACTACAACAGCTGGCAAGCTACGTGTGGGCTCTACAGATGCTGGCATTGCCTTTGCACCAGTATATTCAATGGGAACCCCGGTGAGCATGATGGCATGTTTATGTTTTGTGGGGTTTTTGTGCAGTGCTAGGATTGAACCCAGGGAGTCATGCATGCTAGGTAATGCCTTACCACTGAATAATGCCCCAAATCCCTTTGATTTTAATATGAGCCTTAAATTTAGGTGACTTGGGGGCTTGGTTGGCTATGGACTGACTACTTGATAAAATAGGGATTAAATCAAATGTTCCATATGGCTAAAGATGTTCTTAATTGCATTCTAACTTCAAAGCTGGTGTTTTCAACTTTCTCCCAGGTCAAAGGTTATAAATACTTCTGCACAATCTGAAAATCGTATATCTAAAACCATGTAGAAGCAAATGTTTTATTTTACTAAGATACTAGGCCTGGTGTGATGGTATCCATCTGTAATTCCAGCACAAGGGAGGCAGAGGTAGGAGGATCACTGCAAGTTTGAGGCCAGCCTGGGCTACATAGTGAGTTCAAGAACAGCCAACCAGCCTAAACTACACAGGGAGACCCTGTCTCAAAAACACACACACACACATACAGAAAAACTTAAATTTAATTACTCATCAGGTAAAAATGAAAGGATAATTGCCTAAGTAAATAAAAACTCTTAGGACCTTTTAAAAATATATGGAGGTGACACACACCTGTAATCTCAGTACTTGGGAAGCTGAGGCAAGAGGATCACCAGAAGTTCAAGGCTAGCCTTAGCTACATGGCAATACTATCTCAAAATACAAACAAAAAACCCAAAAACGTATGCACACATACATATGTAAATATATATATGGAGGAGCCAGGTGTGGTGGTGCACAACTGTAATCTCAGCACTCCAGAGGCTGAGCCGGGATCACCACATGATTGAGCTCAGCCTGAACTAAACAGTGAGACCCTGTCTCCAAACCCTCCCCTGCCAAGATAGATATAGAAAATTCCACCTTCCTGTACCCTCTCCCTCTGGCCTAAAACAATGTAAAAGGCTTAACTTTTGCACACCTGGTAGTTTTTTATACCACCAAATTTCTGGCCCTATCTGTCAGGGAAAGTTCAGGGACTAGGGATTCATACTCAATAACATAACTATATTCTTGAATATGCAGGAATATTGTCTTGGGTTCTATTTTGTTTTTTGGTTTGTTTTCCAATAAAGTAAAAGAAAGTTTAAAGTATGATGTACAGGAGGAAAATTACACTTTTTCTGTCAAAATGTAATTTTTTTCTAGAGGTTTATATTTTTCCTCTTTTAACAGAGTGGCAAAAGTGGACGAACTATGCCTAACATTCTTGATGACATAATTGCTTCAGTTGTTGAAAACAAAATTCCACCAAATAAAACCTCCAAGATGAGTGTAAAGTCAGAGCTTAAAGACGATCCTAAGGAAAGTAGAACATCTCCTACGGATGACAACAATAAACTGTACAGCGATATACCACATTCTTGGATCTGTGAGAAGCATATTTTATGGCTTAAGGATTATAAAAATATTAATAATTGGAAACTTTTCAAAGAGTGTTGGAAACAGGGACAGGTGAGTATTTGTAAGCTGATTCATTATACTATTTGTGACTTGAAGCTGATAATTAAATTTAAAAAGTGGTTCCCTTTTGCGGGATAGAAATAAAAGGGGGAAGAAACAGTACTTAAAACATTTGAGGAAGGCCAAGATATCAATCAGTATTAGAAGTCTTTTGGGGGGGTTGTTTTTGTTGTTATTTTGAGACAAGGTCTCACTGTGTATTGCTGGCTGGCCTTGAATTCATGAGGATTGTCCTGGTTTAGACTGCAAGTACTGGATTACAGGCTTTCATCACCACACCCAGCTTTAGAAGCATTGTCCTTGAACCAATGAAAAAATGTAGATTTTTCCCCTTTAATGTTTGTCTGTAGAACATTTATTTATAAATTAATCAAATCTTTCTGTCCCCTTTTTTAAAATTTATTTTATCCCATCCTCCCTCAAGCCCCCTCCCCCCATTTACAAAAGCTTTATTTCCATCTTTTTCTTCTATTTTCACTTTTTTTCTTGTCCCTTCCTTCCTTTCTCCTTCTCTCCTCCCTTGTTCCCCTTCCCATTTCCCAGCATCCATTATACATCCCAGTCCTTATTTCCACGTTCAGTTTCCACCTTCCTTTCTTTCTGTGCTATGCATTTAACCCAGGACGTTTCACATGTTCTACCTCTGAGCTACAACCCCAGCCCAATTCATCAGATCTTGAATGAGAAACTCTATTATTTAATTTTGCCCAAATAAAATTATTTTTTGTATGACCAGAGTTTTAATATGTTTGATACAGATTTTAGATGGCAGTTTATTACATTGACACAAAAATTATGAATACATTTAAGTATTTGCATGACAGGATTTTGTTCAATTTAGTTCTTGCTTTCTGGAAAACATTACTGTTTTTAACTTGTTGCAGTGGTTATTGAGCACCTAATTAGTTCCAGTCTATGTAACAGGCATTAGGGATATAAAAATGAGTAGAATGTTCAAGGAACTATTTACTTCAGTGATTCTTAAGTTACTAATCTCTTTGAAAATCTGATAAAAGCTGCTTGGTCTCTCCCCCTGCAATGCATGCCCATGCGGTTTATGTGCACAGATTTAGTGTGTGTTTATGTTTGTGTATATGTATGTTTTGTTTTGTTTTTTTGAGCTCCCTGAGATCCCTAATGCAGCAACTGGGCTGAAGTTTAGAGTTTAATTTTGTGTGGGCCATTTAGGTAGGAAACTCACTTAAATATTTTAATAAATATATTAAATGATGTGTAGAACTTTTTGAAGGTGATGTGGAATCCCAGAAGAGAGGGAATGGCTGAGCTAGAATGCTAGATGAGAAAGGATAGTCTGAAAGATTCCTCTGGCATTAATGAGAGATTTTGCTAGACTGACCAGAGGATGGGCGTATATAACAGTATTAGATACTTCGGGGAACTCTTGAGGTTTGTTCATTTGGAACATATAAAGGAAGAGATTGGGCCCCCTTATATGTCATGGTAAGAAATACTTCTATGAGATTGAGTTGGTTTTCTTTTTTTGGGTTGGTTGGTTTGTTTGTTTTTGAGACAGATCTTGCTATGTAGTTCAGGCTAGCCTCAAATTCACAGCAATCCTCCTGCCTCAGCCTCCCGAGTGCTGAGATTACAGGCATGAGGACATGAAATAACACAGTTAAAAAACAGGGTTTTTTTAAACCTTCAAATAGGGCTGGGGATTTAGCTCAGTGGTTACGCCACCTGCCTTGCAAGTGCAAGGACCCAAGTTCGATCCCCAGTACCAAAAAAAAAACCCAAAAAACCTTCAAATAACGTATGAGATTAACCTAGAGACTTTTTTTAATATATGATCTTAGAAGCTATTAATCTTATTTGTTGGTTTCTCAGCTAAGAACCCTTAAGAGAATTTGGATTCATAAGACTTTGAAGGAGAAATGACTTTCACAGAATCAGTCATTAGGCCTAACAATGTTAGGCCTGGGTATTATTTTTATTTACTGTGATCCTTGTAGGAGTATATAAATGTGTCTTAAGTGCTATAAACTCAATGCATATAAATTATGATTTAATTTCAATGGCTGTGTAAATTATTTTAAAAGCTTAGTACATTCCTACAAGAAAGTATTTTTTTCTCTCTCTCTGAAAACTAGCGGATAACCCCCCAAAATATATGTTTCTTCTGGCAAGAAATGAAATTTTTTCATAAAGCTTTTCAGACTTCTGAAAAATTAGTGTGAATTTAAATTTATGTTTCTGGGCCAGGGATTTAGCTCAGTGGTGCCAGCACCTGCCTCGCAAGTGCAAGGTCCTGAGTTCGATCCCCAGTACCAAAAAAAAAAGACATCATTAAATTTGTGTTTCAGAAATAGCTCTATAATCTACATGGCACTCTCTCGTTTTCTGACAGTGACTCATAAACATCTTTCCAGATCAAAAAGGTTTTTTTTCCCCTATACTAGGGATTCAACCCAGGGGCTTCACACTGACCTAGATCTTTTTATTTTTTTTATTTTGAGACAGGATCTCTCTGTGTAACTGAGACTGGGGATCCTTCTGCCTCAGCTCCAGAGTACCTGAGCTTATGGGCATGAAAGGCATGAGCCAGGCTAGAACTGTCTGTCTCGTTTTTTTGTGTGTGTGTGTGTGTGTGTGTGTGTATGTGTTTTGTGGGTTTTTTTTTTTTTTGGTACTGGCAATCAAACTCAGGAACTTGTGCTTGTGAGGCAGGTGGTGGCACTACTGAGCTAAATCCCTGGCCCTCTTCTGTCTGTTTTGAGACAGGGTCTCACTGTGTAGCCCAGGTGGGCCTTGAACTCCCAGCAGTCATCCTGCCCTAGCCTTCCAAGTGATGGAGGTATGCACCACCATGCTCAGTTTAGAATTTCTCTTAATAGCTTCTTTTATACTCAGAAATTTGTTACTAGGCTTGAACCTCACATGTTATCCATTTGTTATGTGTGTATTTCAATCAAATTTTGACATTTCCTCATACCCTTTAACTATTATCTATTTATCTGTTTATTCATAAGCCTGCAGTCATTTCTGGTGTGCATAAGAAAATGAACATTAGCTTGTGGAAGGCGGAATCAATTAGTCTTGATTTTGGAGACCACCAAGCTGATCTCCTGAACTGCAAAGACAGCATTATTTCAAATGCCAATGTTAAGGAATTCTGGGATGGTTTTGAAGAGGTTTCAAGTATGTTGTTTTTTGTTGTTTACTGTTTTCTTAATCATATCCCCCAATATTATAATTTGCAGATGTAAAATCAGATTTTTAGTCTTTAAAACTATATTACCTTGTTATCTAATAAAGGGAAAAACATAACTTAAGAGCAAATAGTGGGTCCTAATCCTAATTCTAGTACCAATTTCCTTTGACTGTAAAGTGGTCATTTAGACTGTTTTCTAAGAATGAGGAAATTTTTGGCAACCCCATAAAATTGTAGAAATTGAGTTACATAGTATATATAAAACACTTCAAAAATTAAAAACATAAGAGCCGGGGATTTAGCTCAGGGGTTCTGCCACCTGCTCCACGAGCACAAGGACCCGAGTTCGATCCCTGGTACCAAAAAAATTAAAAAATAAAAATAATAAAACATAAATATGCCTATTAATAATTGTGAAGAGATTTTTGTTTTAAAGGTAGAGACTTTTGGAGACATTACAAGTGGGTAATATATTCTATTCTTTATAGAACGGCAAAAAAACAAAAGTGGAGAAACAGTTGTTTTAAAATTGAAAGATTGCCCTTCGGGAGAAGACTTCAAGACTATGATGCCAACAAGGTATATCTTTTTGAAACTTGATTCTGACTCCTGGCTTTTTGAAGTTGAACTAAGATTATCCCTAGAGGTAGAATAAGTAACTACAAATGTAACCTTTAGGTTTGTTTTAAGTAGTGTTCTTCAGTACTGTTTAGGTACCTACAGTAAAATTTTTAGTATCATTTCGGTTTTGTGTTTGCAAGTGTGTCGTACATTCACTTAATTTTGAAGGAAGTCCAGGGATTTGTCACCTATTCCAAGGAAAGTTCGATGTTTTAAACAACTTGAATATTAAATATTTAGATGCACTTTTAAAATTCCAATCTTTACTTAAAAGAAGACATTATTGTTATCCTTCAGATATGAAGATCTTTTAAAAAATCTGCCATTGCCAGAATATTGTAATCCAGAAGGAAAATTCAATTTGGCTTCTCACCTCCCAGGATTTTTTGTACGTCCCGATCTAGGACCCAGGTTGTGTAGTGCCTATGGTAAGTCTGTAGTCACATTTCTCTCCAGTTGTGATGAGAGAATTTTTTAAAGCTTCTGTCCAAATACAAAGTGTCTAGTAGTTTCTAGTTTCTGTAAATCTCTTCTTTTGCTAAATCTATTAAAATCCTTTTTCATATCAAATGATATCTTACACACTAACAGCCAAAATATATTTGAGTACTAGGTGATTTCTTACAAAATTTTATGTACATTTCTTTTTTTTCTTTTTTGGGGGGTACCGGGGATCGAACTTGGGACCTTGCTCTTGCAAGGCAGGTGCCACAACCACTGAACTAAATCCCCGGCCCTTATGTACATTTCTTATTAATTTGCTTTTTATATACTATTTTTAAAGACTGGCTTTTAGGAGCAAGTTTTTGTAACAAGACTGAAAACTCAAATAGTACTGATTTTGGGGAAATGTCTAATACATTATTAGCTAATGTAGTTTGTTAAGTAAAATCTTATTTTATACACAGGTGTAGCTGCTGCTAAAGATCATGATATAGGAACAACAAATCTCCATATTGAAGTTTCTGATGTTGTAAATATTCTAGTTTATGTTGGCATAGCAAAAGGAAATGGAATTCTCTCAAAAGCAGGTAAAGGAACTAGAAAAATAATGGTCTTAAAGTTGAATAGCCACATACAATACAAGTTTCATACAGCAAATCAGCCTCTGAGTTTACAACAAAGATTCCAAAAACAATTGCAATAGCTATAGCAATATTCTAATCTTTATTACTTGCAGGGAGATTATGCTGTATTTTTATATAAATGTTAGAGTAAATATTCTTATCTGTTGCATTCCTGTCCTTGTGCTTATGAAAATATATTGTTAAACTCACTTGTAAACATGTATTAAAGAATAAACTCTTAATTAATGTTTGAATTATGAAATCTTTGCAGCCATAGCCAGGTGTAATGGCTTACTCCCGTAATCCCGGCACTTGGAAGGCTGAGGCAGGATGATCACCATAATTTTGAGGCCAGCTCAGGCTACATAGTGAGTTCCAGGCCAGCCTGAACTACAAAGCAAGACCCTATCTCAAAAACCAAAAGAAATTCTTGTGGGCAAGTTTGAATAGTAAAAAGATTTTATTGTCACCAATGTCAAGAAATATCTGATACATTCTTTTTGATAGGCAATAACTTTCTTTTCTAAAAAGCACATTTATTTAAAATATTCACTATGAAGTCAAGAATTTGACAAGTGGGGTGTGCTGTAACATGCCTATAATCCCAGCCCTGAAAGTTACAAGTTTGAGACCACCCTGGACTACATAGTTATTTCCAAGACAGCCTGGACCACATAGCAAGGCCCAGTCTGAAAGAAGATAATTGAAAAAGGCCCTCCTATAGTTCCACACTTAGAAATAACAATCATAGTTGATTTTTTTCATTTGTACACTTCCAAAGTTCTTTGTATATATACAAATACTTGTAAGATTTTTAAATTTTTCAACATTTTAGAATTGTGTCCTAATATTTCCTCAAAAACACAACTTTGTTGTCTATGAAGAATTGGCATTTATTGCAGATTAACCATAATAATATATCTCATATGAATTATAATAGTTTTCATTAGTTGGAGTAAATAGCTTTGCCTCATTAAAATTTTTTTATTCAAGCCTAGAATAGAGGTTATGATCCCTGTTCACCTTACTCAGTAATTTCAGGGGCCAACTAATAATGATCATAAAAATCCTTTGTAAGTTATGAAATGCTATGAGTACAAGCCATTGTTAGGCTTGGGGCAAGGAGAAAGTTGATCAGAATTAAGCAGAAACTCTTGAGTTTTTTTATCTCTTGCTCCTTGGTTTGCAAAAAACAAACTGAAAGTCACTGTTGCTCTTTCCTTTGGTGTACAGGAAATGGGGCCCCATTTGTCTGATCTTCTAATAGTTTGGATTTTCTAACAAGGTTTGATTCCTCTTTAAAAGTATTAATTCAGGGCTGAGGATTTAGCTCAGTGGTTTCGCCGCCTGCTGCGCAAGTGCAAGGACCCAAGTTTGATCCCTGGTACCAAAAAAAAAAAAGTATTAATTCAGTCAGGTATTCTGCTGCTCTGAAAAATCAGCTTTAGAAGATTTGGCTTTCTGGCAGTCTATACTGACCAATTTGAAAATCTATTTCAGGAATACTTAAAAAATTTGAGGAAGAAGATTTGGATGACATTTTAAGGAAAAGATTGAAGGATTCAAGTGAAATACCTGGTGCTCTGTGGCATATTTATGCTGGAAAAGATGTAGATAAAATAAGAGAATTTCTTCAGAAGGTATAATTTTGCAGATAATGTATCTCCATAAGCTATGACTTTATTCATTTGTTATTGCACCCTATTTGGTGTTTAGCAGTATAAGATCATTAAAATATTTTGGTTAAGAAAGATACAGTTTTTAAGTCAAAAGCTCTTTCTTATTGCTCCTTTTATAGCTGTTTCATTTTGAGGGTTTTGAATGGCAGTTTGTTGTCAGTTTCAAGTGCTCCCCTGCCCCCTTATCATAATGGACTAAAGAGTTAATGAGTTGGGTAGTGGGAAGTAGACATTGGGAATTGTAAGATGTAAAAATTAATGTTTTATGGAAACATCTAAAGATGTCTAATTTCTTTGAATCTGATTGATATTTTTGGCTCTTAACCTAGGCAGTAATTCTGTTTTATTCCTTTTGATGGCTCTGTAATATTTGGCTAGACTGAAATCTTGAATAATCACACATTTAGTTGTTAGACACTGGAAAAAATTGACACATCAGCTTGAAGTAATATAGTTTGGGGGTTTCTTTTAAAGGATCATCATTTTTACTTATTCTGTTATACTTAATCTTCTTGAAAGGATTTAAATTCTGTTTCTATGACCAATATGAATTTTAAAACTATAATTTTGTAACCACTGTTTTATCCTAGAATATCTACCAGTATTTTAATGTAAAATACAATAATGTGTGCCTTTGTACATACCTTTAGGGTGATCAAGAAATGTTTATGAAATCCCAATACATGAATGGCTTGGCTTTGGGAAAAAGGCAACCAAATTCCACTTTTTCCTCATATTTTTGACTTTTGATCATCAGTGTTCAGCTGTTGAAACAATTTCCTCAAGAGTCCTCATTTGTGTTGAACTCTTGAAACAGTTCCAGATGCATGAAAACTTCATACTGGAAGTGATGAGACAAAAGAGTTTGATTACCTGTATTAACATCATTTCAGTTTACTATATTGTGTTAAAAGCCATTAATTTTTCAAGTTATTGAAGAATATTACTGTCTTTATCATAAACATAGTGATTCTGAGAACAAAGACTTGTTACTATAAATAAAAATTCAACCAAATAGAATTTTTTATTTCCCTCGCTTATATTGAGGTCCATATTTTTATTTTAATCCATATTTCAGATTTCAAAAGAACAAGGCCTTGAAGTTCTTCCAGAACACGATCCAATCCGTGACCAAAGCTGGTATGTGAACAAAAAGCTCCGCCAAAGGCTGCTTGAAGAATATGGAGTCAGAACCTGCACTCTTATTCAGTTCCTTGGTGATGCCATTGTTTTGCCAGCAGGAGCACTTCATCAGGTATTTACAAGCTGGTTTCTAACACACCTGTCACTGAAAGAACTAATTGTGAAAAACAATTATTTTAAGAATAGATATAAATGAAAAAAGACATAAGAAAATGACCTGTACCAGTCTGCTTTTATTAAATTACTAAAATGGCATTGGAGTACCTGAAGAAATCTGAAATAATTAAATATTTGGAGAACCTAAATCATTTTACATGAACCAGATTTCCATTTTTATATTGTTTCTGGTTTAATGAATTGAAAGTTTAATTTTTAAGACCTGTTTTAAGGCAAATAGAGAAGTGCTGTGTATTCTCATTAGTGGGGCTTTAAAAGCGGTGAGGGGCATTAAGACTTTGTATCAGGCTTTAAGTGTACCTCCTGCCTCTTTAACATACTGATATAGCAATAGCCTATCTAAAGAAAGATGGTGTATAATTTATATTGCTATCAGTCCACAACATTTAAAAACTAAAACATCTGTTCTTTGTTTCTGTAGCTTGATAATATGGCACCTGAAAGAATAGCATAGACTAGATATGGTAGATGTAGAGGATAAGATTTAAGGCACACAGTGGATTCCACTAGGTTCAATTGAACTAATAACCCATTTGGCCCTTTTCAGTAATGTTCGAGGGAAACTCGAGATCCCCTCCACCAAAGCTAGTTTGCCTTGGAGTTGGTTCCCCAATTCCATTCATTGCTCAGTAATTGAGATGCATCTGATACATATGTTTACTGAGGAAAATTTCTCACATTTTATAACTGCATATGTAGACCTGCTTGATTGGCATTTGTGACATTATTATGCACAAATATTTAAGTGATAATAGTTGGCCTTTTTTTAGGATGTCAGACTCAGTATCAGATTTATCATTCTTAGAACTCATGGCATTTATGATAGTAAACTATAACTTTTTCCTTTACCATAACTTTGTGGAAAAAATATTTATGTTAAATGCTCTTCTGTGAACTTATCTCATCTAAGTGATGTTCTATCATTTATGAATCAGGTTTAATTAGGATTCACCCTCAATCCCAGGTTGGATTCGTTTCTGTGCCTTCTAGACTTATCAGAAGATACATAATTTGTATTCAAATTTGAATATCCTCAAAAGAACAGCTTATATCGGGGCTTGGGATTTAGCTCAGTGGTTCCAGCGCCTGCCTCACAAGTGCAAGGACCCGAGTTCAATCCCTGGTACCAAAAAAAAAAAAAAAGAACAGCTTATATTAAGGATTACTGAAAATAAGAATGATCTTTGATAATACAAAGTAGATTTCCTTTCAGATCCTTATTTACATATTTGATTTATTCAATGTCAGTTTTCTTAAGGTCTATATTGAAGTCTTTTTTTTTTTTAATTAAGGTATAATTTGCATGTGGTAAATTTTACCCTTTTTGGTGTATAATTCTGTAAGTTTTGAACCTGGCTTTTCTTAATGCATTTGAGATTCATTCATGTTGTATATATATCAGTTGGTTCCTTTTTATTATTAGGTAGTTGTTTCATTGTATGAGTATGGTATTTATTTTTCCTTTCTTTTCAGTCTGTTTATTCACCAACTGAAACACATTTGGGTCTGTTTCCCATCAGGAACACTGATAAATAAAGCTACTCTAAGCTTTATTCATATCCAGGCTTTTGTGTGAACATAGGTTTTCATTTCTGTTTGGTAAATACTGAGTAGAGGAATTTCCTGGTCATACGATAAATACGTGATGAACTTTAAGAAACTGCTAGCCTGTTCTCTAAATGGTTGTACCATTTCCTATCCTCAAAGTAATGTTATATGCATTTCATTTCCTCTACTTCCTGTCTAGTGCTTATTACTGTCAGTTTTGTTTTTAAACCATTCTCATAAGTGAGTAGTGGCATACCATTGTGGTTTTAATTTGTACTTTCTTAGGGCCGGAGATTTAGCCCAGTGGTTCTGTCGCCTGCCTTGCAAGCGCAAGGACCCAAGTTTGATCCCCAGTACCAAAAAAAATAAAAATTAAAAAATTAGAAAAATAAAAATTTGTACTTTCTTGATGACTATGTTGAGCATCTTCTCATATATGTATTTGCCATCTGTTTACTTTGGTTAAATGTGAGTTCAAGTATTTTGCCTGTTTTTTTAATTGTTTTGAGTATTTTTTAATTTCAAATATAAATTGTTTATTGGATAATTCTCCAGTCTAGTTTCTTTTTCCATTCTCTTAATGTTCTTTGTTTTCTTTTCTTTCTTAGTGATCTCTTTCAAAGAGCAAGTTTCTCTATTTTTGTGAAGTCTAGTTGGTCTTTTTTCTTTGGATTTTATTTTAGTATCTAGAAAATTTTTGCATGACCAAATATTGCACAGATTTTTTTACCTATATTTTCTTCTAGAAGCTTTATAGTTTTGGTTTTAAAATTAGGTATATGAACCCAGCGTGGTAGTGCACACCTATAATCCCAGTACTCGGGAGGCTGAGGCAAGAGGATTGCTGTGAGTTCAAGGCTAATTTGGGCTACATGGTGATTTCAAGGCCAGGCTGAACTACATAGCTAGACCCTCTCTCCACCTCCCCCACCAAAAAAATATTGAATATGTGACCCATTTTTAATTTTTGTATGTAGTACACTGTATAGAATGGGGTTTAGTTTTTTACATAGGAACATTTGGTTGTTCCAATACTGTTTTTGTTTGTCATCTATCTATCTTCTTTGATGAAGTATTTATTCAGATCTTTTACTCATTTTTAAAAATTTTGCTGATACTCAAACTCAGAGCCTTGCACATGCTAGGCACACACTTTGTCCTGGAACTATGGAGCTAGCTACATCCCCACCCTTTGCCCATTTTTTAACTTGTTTTTTCTTATTTTGGGGGGTGGGTACCAGGGATCAAACTCAGGACCTTGTGCTTGTAAGCCAGGCATGGTGCCACTGAGCTAAATCTCTGGCTGTTTTTTCTTATTTATATACTCTGGTTAATCCTTTATCAGATGGATGTTTTGCAAATACATTTTCCCAATCTGTGTCTGTCTTATGCTTTTATTTTCTTTCATTTTATTTTCTTTCATTTTCTTAACAGCATCTTTTGAAGAGCAGGAATTTTTCTTTTGGATGAAGTCTACTTTATCAGCTTTTAAATGTGTCCTGTCTAAGTAGTCTACCTAATTAACCCAAAGTCACAAGTATTTTCTCCTAGAAATTTTATAGATTAGGTTTTTTTGGGTTTTTTTGTTTTTGTTTTTGTTTTTTTGGTACCAGGGATCGAACTCCAGTCCTTGAGCTTTCGAGGCAGGTGGCAGAACCACTAAGCTAAAATCTCCTTCCCTATAGATTAGGTTTTACCTTTAGGCCTGTGATCCATTGTGAGATAATTTTTCATATGAGGTGCAGGAGCTGGTTTGGGGTTCTTTATTCCCCCCATATGATGTCCAGTGATCTGCATTTTGGTAAAGCAGGGAGAAAGGCCATGTGCAAAGCAGATCACGATAGAGGGGTATATGCTGCCAGGAAAGGTTGAGCAAAGTCCCAGGAAGCCCTAAGATTCACACTGGGAATTTTCTTTTTGTTCCGGGGATCGAACTCGTGTCCTTGGGCTTGCGCAGCAGGCAGCAAAACCACTGAGCTAAATCCTTGGCCGGAAGCCTTAAGAAGAGAGCTCTTAATGTCAGCCCTAAGAAGAGAGGCATTGTCTCCTAGGTTAGACCTTAACAGCTGACAGCAGAGAAAGTGGAGAAGGTAGTAAAGGGTGTGATGGGGAAGCAGAGGTAAGGCAGGTAACAGTGTGAGGGTGACTAAGTGGTGTCTTAAGAGCCAGAAACTTGAGTGTGTGGAGGGGCAGAGTTAGAGGTGAAAGTGGAAGAGAAGAGCAAGGTCTTTTTTTGCAGAAAGTAGTGCTTCAGGAGCATCAGTCTGCAGACCAGAATGGGGAGTGGACCGAAGGCAGGGAGTCAGGTGAGGTTGTAGGGTGCACAGGGATCAGGGATGGGGCCTGCACTCCACCAGTAGCTCTAGGGATAGACTAAAGAAGAGTTAAGATAGTGCAGGGCTGAAGAGTCCTGGCAGCCTCCTGGATCTTGGGCTTTGGCAGTTGAGTGGCCCTCTGCTAGGGGCAGAGGAATTCTTTTAGGCTCAGGTAACTGTGGGATACCAAGGTGGAGATGGCCAGGAGGCAGCTGAGTGCACATGGGAGCGGTATCTCAGTGGTATTAATTCATCACTACTTCACTCATGAAGCTCCTCAGATCCCCAGTTCCTGTAGCCTTGTGTCATGTCATCAGTACTGTTTGTTGAAAAGACTGCTTTTAAATATCTTTTGAAAATGGAACACATTTGTGGAATTAAATTCAGGCAGTCTAAAAATTTCCATCCTGAAAATTTGTTCTACCCTTAACCCCATTTCCTTTTTTGCAGAGGCAGTCCTTGTTACCACAGATTCCAGACTTAAGTCTCCCTGATCCTTCTACTTATAGAGGACCATCAAAAAGAGCCCATCTTTTATGCACAAAATGATCCTGTTAAAAAGTTCACATTCCACTCTTCTCAAAGCCTCATAAAGCTTCACAAGGCCCCAGTCTGCACCTGCACCCTATTTGTGCCAATCCTAAGGCCCACCTCCCAACACACATACAAATGTGCACATGTGCATGTGCCCACTGTGTCCCTCCCTCTCACTGTCTTTCTCTGCTACTGCTTTCTTCCAAATTTTACTCTTTCTTTGCTATAATACCTAGCAGATTCCTACACCAAGGCTTTTGGGCCTGCTAATCCTTTTGCCTGGAATTCTTTTTTCCTCTAAGGTATCTCTAAGACTTGCTTCTTCACGTTTTTAAGGCTACACTCAAATGTTACCTTCTCAGGTCTTTACTAACACCCCAGTTCAGCTGTAGTTTGTGTCATGGAACTCTGATCTTCTCTGCCTTGTTTTCCTTGCAGCTATCACCTTCTAATAAGATTATAATTTACTTACTTTCACTGTCTTTAACTCCCCACTACAATGAATGTAAGCTTCATAAAGTTAGAGATTTGTGGTGTTTTTGTTTTGTTTTGTTTTGGCTTTTTGTGATGCAGAGGATTGAACTTGGCCTCAAACATACTGGGCAAGTGCTCTACCACTGAGCCATATCCCAGCCCTAGGATTTGTGTTTTTCTTTGCTTCTTCCCTAACCCTAAAATTACGCAGTTAAGACAAATATTTGTAAGTCTGTTTTGTGAATATCTGGAAATACGTTCTCATTTACAACACATTTTTGTACAAGTTACATGAAAACAAAGTTATGGGATTCTATAACTTACATACTGTATTAATTTGGACAAATGTGAATTTTGACTTGTTCCTGTGTGTGTCTTCTAGCTAATGCACAAAGTTTATTTGGTTTGGAACCTAACTATATTCTCAGAACAGATATTTTGTCTTGAGATGGATAGAAAATTCATAGAGATTACAGAAAGTAAATTTTACCTGTGATAAAAGATGTTACAACTAAATAGACTGAGAGCAGCATGTATGACCTAAACTGGCAAATTCTATTCTGAAGTCTGCCACTAAGTTGCTAAGTGATACAAGACAAACCCTTAACTTCTGTGCTGCATATTTTGACACAAATTGCCAGCTACAAAAATAGCAATTTTTATGTCCCCTTCCCCTGTCCTATGTGGTATGATAGTGACAGCACAGTTCTTTGTACTCTGTTGAGTTCTGTCCCTGACTCACAAATGTTAGTCATGGTATTTTAAGAGAGAATTCAAAGGAAATGATAACTCTTTACAATATTAACTTTGATTTGATATGCATTATTATTTACAACCCAGGTAGGTCTTACAGGTTCTAAAAACTGTGTTGATGGTTCAACACTTCAGTAGACTACAGATGGCCCTCAGTAATGCCAGACTCTAAGTCAGTATTTATAATTGCTTGTCATACATTAGAATTCCCTGGAGGGCTTGATCAAACACAGATTCCTGTATCCCCCACCCCTAGAGTTTCTAATTCATTTGGTTAGAGGAGGGGAAGTACCTAAATTTTACATTTCTTAACATTCCCAAGCAGTGCTAGCAGTAAGACCCAAGGACTACAGTTTGAAAACCACATGAACTGGAGGCCTTTGCAAACTTAAGGCTCCACCAAAAAACTATTTGGACATAGTGTTACACTGCATAACAGGCTAAGAGTGCTAGGGAAGCTGGGACTTTCGCTCATGGTTCTGCCACCTGCCTTGCCCTTTTTTTTGGTACCAGGGATCAAGGGTCCTTGTGCTTGTGGGCCAGGTGGCAGAACCACTGAGCTAAATCCCTTGGCCTCATGTTTGCTGATTCAACATTACATTTCTAAAATTTTTTTTATTTATTCCTTTTTTTGTACCGGGGATTGAACTTGGGACCTTGTGCTTGCGAGCCAGGCGCCGGAACCACTGAGCTAAAGCCAGGGCTGACTATCCCCAACCTGACTTCCAGTTTTTTACTTTGTCCCAACTGTAGTATTCTGGGTCGCATTTATTGATTGATTAATTAGTTGGTTAGTCTTCTTGAGACTGGGTCTTGCTAGTAGTTCAGGCTGGTCTGGAACTTGTGGCAGTGCCCCTATCTCAGCTTCCCAAGGGCTCAGATTACAGGTGTGCCCCATCAAGCCTGGCTGTAAACTTCGGTTACATAAAAACACACAAACAACACACACAAGAGCTGGGAATGTGTAGCTCAGTGGTGACTTTGCATATAGCATGTGTGAGGCCTTGCCTTCAATCCCCAGCACCACAAAAAAGGGGGGGGGGGAATAAACTGTAATGAGCCTTGATTGCTTAAACTTAATTATGTCATCATTCATAGTAAGTTTATAATATTTTAAAGTTTAAAATTTCTCTGCATTTGTATAGGCCAAAAGGACTTTAGCAAAATCTTTTCACTAATTTCTCACTAAATTCAGACTATATTATATAGTAATCACAGTGTTAAAGTTATAACCTTCCTATTTAGGAACATGAATGACATTTTCTTAACATTACCTACTTATGGTTACAACTTTTCCTTTAAGGCAAGTGTACCACAGTATCTGTCTAGGAAATGGAATATAAATGATTCAAAAGTGGCAACAAAGAGAGATAAGTGGAATGTGAGGTTCGGTCTTGTCCTACTTTAAAACTGAACCCTTAGGTTCCGGCACCTGCCGCGTAAACACAAGGTCCCGAGTTCAATCCCCACTACCAAAAAGAAAAAACTGAACCCCCTTGCCTCTTTAAACTAACCCTCAGGCCTTTAAGCAAATAAAGGCCTGTATCAGGTGAGGGTTGTGTGGAAACATCATAGCACCTCTAAGCACTAATAAAAGTCATCATTTAAAACAATAATGAGCTGGTAAAGGTCAACACAATGAACTTTTTCAGAATTATGGAATCCAATCCAAAACTTACAGCAACCAAGAGACCACTTAATGAAGGAAGGGGCAGCTAATGTTTTTATATTTAAGGAATCTGGTAGGATACTTGCCGACCCCAAAAATAATGGAACAGAGACTTCACTGACCACACCCAACAAGGAATACAGTGTTTACAAAAAGTTTGGAAAAAGTCACTGAACAGTGACTGCAGCCCTAGCAATCAACAACAGCAAACCCTGAGGCAGGGGGAGAATCTGATGACCAGAATAAACACGTAATGTTCAGATACCTAGTTTCCAACAAAAAGTTAAAAGAGATGCACAAAAAGAGGAAATTATGGCCCATTCAAAGGGAGAAAATACATTGGTGACAGAAATGTTCCCTGAAGAAGCCCAGACATTGGATTTGTAGACAGATGTGTTAAATACACTCAAAGAGCTAATGAAAATTCCATGGATAAAGACCTAAAGGAAACCAGGAAAATGGTGGATGAACAAAATGAGACTATCAGGAAAGAAAGAAATTATAAAAAAAGAACCAATAGAAATTTCTGAGCTGCCAGTGATTTTAGGACATGCTAGGGCTAGACATATAGTAAGCAACAGGTACATACTAAAACTTTTGAAGGACTTACACTTCACTGTACCCACAGCATGTTCTAATAAATGAAAGGCATTAAGAGACAGGGCTTTTGGAGACTGTGTATGATGGTATGAGAGAGTTAATGTCTGTTAGACAAGACATCACAGGAGTTGGGCTCCTGTTGACTTGCCATTTATTGGCTGATTTGTCTTGGGACAGGCGCTGAACATCTCATCCATAGTCTACTGTTCTGTGAAATAGAACATCTGTTCTACAGACAAATAATGAAGAGCCAGTGAGACTGTACAGAAATGCTGAAAATGTGAGGCATCCACTATTCATCCTCCAGAGGAGCCAACAGCCTAATGATTACAGAAAGAGAATGTTTACTTTATATGCTACCAAGTTATCAATAGAGGCACAGTGCTTGAGTTAAGGAACTCTGCAGTCTTCAGCAGCCGTTCAGGTGGTCATATGTCCAGAGGAGGAACTCTAGCCCCTCTGGAATTCCATTACCCTGTCATCAATTAGATTTTTTTTCCCACAGTCTCCATTTCCCACTATCTCCTTCATCTCACTCCTCCCAATTAAATTTGTTTTGCAAACTTTTAGAATAAATTTAAATGCTTAGTTTTTCAGTTATTTTTTCTTTCCCAGGAATTTTTATGACATTTTAAAATATCACTGGAAAACAACCTACAAAAAAACACAAACTCCAGATTGGATCAGCTTGGGCCTTCCTCTATTATTACACTGAGCATTAATAGAAAGCGGTACTAAGAAATAGTGAGGTGTACAGAGTCTGTAAGTGCTAAACAGATAAATAATACTGACTGGCTTCTTGTAAAAACCATTTAGTCAGGAAAGAAACTTTTGAAAAAAACTGTTGTACTGAAGTCTCAGGAGATTGGAGTCTCTTTAATTGGCTTATTTGGAAAAGGGGCACAAATACCAAAATCTTAGGGCAATCTGAAACTATAGATATAGATGCCTGGAACTACAGTTTTCATTCCAGTTCCTAACAAATAAACTAAATTACATTTCCTTTTCTTTATTCTCTGGTGTAAGAGTTAACACTGAAATGACCAAATTGCTGAAAACCAAAGGAGCAGCAGCACACACACTCAGATTGAGTGCCTCATAGATTCTTTCTAGTTAGCAGTTTTTAAAGTAGCACATTTTTAAAAGTCCACCTTGACAAAATTTAGGATCTGATTATCAGCCTCTCCAAAGGATTCCTGGAAAAGTTACTTTCTTTTTATCATTTAAAAATATTTCATTTACAAAGTCACTTTACATGAAGTTTTTCAGTGACATAACTCATAAATTGTGGTCTTCTGCTTTGAAATCATTTGATGTTTTAGAAAAAATAATTCCTTGACAGAATTGTCTTTGTGTTACTGGTTTTAAGTAACTTAGCTTTTCTCTCCTCTCACCTCCTAAAATTTATACTGGTTTTTCTTTTGGGAATAGGTACAGAATTTTCACAGCTGTATTCAGGTAACTGAAGACTTTGTGTCTCCAGAACATCTTGTACAGTCATTTCATTTAACACAGGAACTGAGACTTTTGAAGGAAGAAATCAATTACGATGATAAACTACAGGTAAGAATTGAGTGCTCAGGCTTTTTAAAATATTCAGAAAAAAGAATACATGCCTAATATTTTAGACTATTGTTGCTTAAACTGTCAGGTTAGGGCAACCACAGATTAACACTCACTTGTATTTAATTGTATTGATTTTAGTGACCCTTACTTAACTTCCAGACTTAACACTTTCAAACTTTGACATTATTCATCTCCTTAAATTTTACCTTCCTTGGTCCCCATTAAAATTATTTTTTATTTATCTAGCAGTTGTCATTTGTTCATTTCATTCCAGATCAAGTGATTAGAAATATCACTTATCTCTTTCAGGTTAAAAATATCTTGTATCATGCAGTCAAAGAAATGGTGAAAGCTTTGAAAATACATGAAGATGAAATAGAGGATACAGAAGAAAATTAAATGTGGTCCACTTTGATGTTTTTAGTCTGTAAAACCGGGAGTACCTCCCCATGAATGATGATATGTATACACACTGACTTAAGCTTCAAAAACCATCAGTGCCAAGAAATTCTCTCTGTAGTAATTACTTGTTACTGACACCACAGCAGTATAGCAATGTCACAGCTCATGTGATTCATTGTTAGTTATAAAACAAGCTAAATTTAAAAAGCAGCACTACATAGCTGTTTCTGTATTATAGTGTATATGATGTTTGTGAAAATGTCAGATTTAAAATGATGTATTTATTTTTGGTAAAAAAAAAAAAAAAAAAATTCTATGCTATATTGTTGATTGAGTGTAAATGTGCCCTTGTACAGTTTAATAAAATAACTGATATTTTTCACTACATTGAGACAGTTACTGTGAGAATAGGACACAAACACCAGCTATGGCCTGCATTTGGGAAATTGCTGAATCGCACAGCAGTCATGTCATAATCAGAAAATTACTGCCAAATAATTGTAAAATTTGTAAAATACAAAGTATATTAAGTAGATACTAAATACAGACTCTTCAATATTTTGTTGAAGCTATTGACTGTAAAATTAAACATTTTCAAAAGGTGTAATTTATTTAAAATTGTCTCATTTTGGTAAAATTTATGTGAAGTTTTAAAGCTAAATATTAAACTTAATATGCTATGTAAATATATACATATATACATTTAATGATGTATTTTTTTAAACATTGGCCTGCTTTTGTTAAAGTGCAAGTGTTACATATGGCTTTGTACATTAAAGTTAAAAGGGGTTTTACATTTTCAATTAAAAAGATTTTATCAGAAATTAGGCTGTTCAGAGTTTTTCTCTTGACAAGCATACTGCTGTACTTAGAGAAGAGCTCAAAGTCAGAATGCTTTGAATATGAGTTCTGCTGTTTTCTGTGTGAACCTGACAAGGTGCTTTTATTTGGAATCTTTTTTAAAATTTATTTTATTTTATCCCATCCCCTCCCCAAGCCCCCTCCCTCCTTGTGTACAAAAGCTTTGTTCCCATTTTTTCCTTTTTTTTTTTTTTTTTGGTACCAATGATCGAACTCAGGACCTTGTACTTGCAAGGCAGGCATGGCCCCCCATTTTTTCCTTCTATTTTCACTTTTCATTTGGAATCTTTAATAGCTAACTACTATTATGCGCTGGTTGCTTGAGCTACATATAGTCCTAACCTTTGAAGTACCAGAAAATATGTAGTTCTCCACTGACATCTACAGGACATTGAGAAAAAGAAGAAAATAGTCGCCCAAGCCATGACACTTAGCAAGTTGCTTTGTCCGTATCCTGATTTTATGTCCATCATCTCCCTATAGGCTCTTATGCCATTTTCTGCCTCAAGGTTCAGCCAGGAATGTGAGCAAGTACATTTCATATTAATTGTTAGACATGTGGTGGGGCCTAATCAGATGAACTAGATAGGGGAAAAACTTGGGGCCAAAGAATATCTGAAATGATTCTGAGCTTTAATCCCAAAGTACTAGTTCTAGAGATCGTCACCTGCTGGTCCCCTAAAGTCCGCTAGGAGCTCAATGTATGAGGTTTTCTCCCAAAAGGCTTTTGTTTCTCTCAGAATTACTACCATTTAACCATATTACAACCCTTTCAGTACAGCTGAAGCTAAGGAATTTTGAGCCAGGCAACGTGGCCTCTTTCAGAGCACACCAACCTGATGAGAGTATTTTATCCATAGTCTGGAGAATGTCCTGTCTGTGGTCCAAATTTGTAGACTTTGGAAAGCTGGGGATTGCTACTTGCCTTATAATTACTATAGCAATTCCTCTTACCATTTACCCTGTTCTCTCCATCCTTTTGGTTAGCTCTGATCTTCAAATAGGGCCTTACTATTGCAGTTCAGGCTGGCCTTGAACTCACTATGTAGCTGAGGCTGTCCTCGAACTTGGAGTGATTACAGGCTTAGACAACCACACCCAGCTCAAATGTGTCTTAATATGTCATTCTCTTCCAGAAAATAATATGATGAGTCTTAAATGTGTAGAAGAGTTCAAGTCAAGAAAAGGAAAACATGCCAAACATTTACACCTTCCCTATTTCATCTATGATGTCATTTGGACCTAAATATGGATTCCTTTCATTGATGAATTTACATGCGTTCATTTCTTTGCTGCTGTATGTCATGCTAGTCCTGTCACCAAGATTGGGACTCAGGCCTTTGCTAACTGCAAAAGTTTTGACATCCCTAGCTATACAAGAGTTAGATGTACCTAGTTATCCCTTGAAACTACTTGGGGAGTATAATAATAGCAGTATATAAAGTACATTAGCTCCCATAGTAATCTCATTCTTTTGATGAAAAGTGACTCAATGAAATGTTGGCAGGCTCCAGGTTACCAGCTACTAGAAAACTGACTTCCTCTTGGCTGGGGAGCTTTCCTAG
Source organism: Heterocephalus glaber (assembly GCF_000247695.1). The sequence goes on from NW_004624791.1 coordinate 591,151, forward strand.
CTGGCTACAAAATGATAATGTAGAGTGCATGAAACAAAGCCAAAAAAAGTATGTAGAGTCCATGAAGCACTACAAAAAAAAAAATCTTCCTGTAAATTAGCCATACAGATAGATTTGTCCTGAAAAGACCTCAGCTCTGGGGCTAATGGAGGGTATACCAAGGACATGTGTTGTATGTGGGGGCCAAAACAACTCCACTTTGAGGCAAGGTACACTTTTTGTTGGTTTTGGTTGGTTGGTTGGTTGAGGCAGGGTCAGGCAGGTCTTGAACTCACTGTAGCCCAGACTGGCTGTGAATTGGCACCAATCCTGCCTCAGCCTCCCAAGTGCTGGGATTAAAGGCATGTACCAGCACACCCAGCAAGAGAAGGTACATTCTTATGATAGATGAGGGATTCAGCTGCCTCTGACCCTTTCACAGTTAAAAGGTGTACATGGTCAGGTCAGTGAACAAATAAATATGAGGCAGAATTAGACTGGAACTGGATACGGGGATCACTGTCTAGCTATTCAAGCCTTGCCAAAACAGATGTATGAGCATATCAACACAGGGTGGAATTGTCTGTTTATTTAAACAGCATTTATTGAACACTTATTATGTATTTGGCACTCATGATAAAAAAGCCCTCAGGATTGTGCCATCTATGCTATATACAGGGTGAATGATATATAATAAATATTTGGAAAAGGTATAATTTTGCTTAAGGTTAGGGAATGCTTCATAGAAGATGCAGTATTTGCAATCCTTCAAGGAACAGGAGAAAAAAATGGACAGCAAATGTAGACATCCTCAGATCACTTCAGCCCTTTTCCATAAACACATTAGTTGTTTTGAGATTTCTCACTTTCAAAAGTGATTTACAAAATAACTCAATTCTTTTTTAAAGGAGTAGAGACAAAGGACCCTTTTGGAACTGCCCTTAAGGCATTGATCAAGTAGACCAATATATCTTAAATGGTGGTCCAGTAGATGCATTCCAGGATGTTACAGGCAAGACAGTGTAGTCTCATTTTGCCCTACATACTCTAGAATACAATTGGTATTTCCACATCTGCCATGTAGCAAGACTGATACCCTGAGTTGCTTTTCTTAGTAAACTGAATACAGCCAATCAAATAAATTGTGTCTCCTAAAGAAAAAAATACACATATTTTGCCTCCTAATTCTCTGCAAATAGATAATCCATGTGTGGCATGCTTAGTAACTGCCAAAATTTTTGATTAGCTAAAATTTACACAAATTATATTGGACAAGAAACTTGGTATTTTGTTAAGTATGCATTCCAGGTATAAAGGAGGAAGGCCAGCCTATACAGTCATTAGGAAAGAAGAGTTACTCTTGTTACTAGTTCCTACAGAACCACTGCACTGTCCAAAGCCCCACAATAAAAACCATAGAGATTATAGGAAATACAGCATTCCAGCATAACATTCTAAAACTTCACCAGTCTCACCACACACACACACACAGACACGTACGTACGTACGTACGTACGTTTTGCTTTCAGTACCAGGGATTGAGTCTAGTATCTTGCGCGTTTCAGGCAAATGCTCCACCACTAATCCACCTCCCCTGCCCCAACTCAGGTAAATGTTTTGAGATACATAAACACTACAAATTCAGGCTCTTCACCTTGAAAAGGTCCTAATGTTTGCTTGTGGAAATGGGCATTAGAGGGGTTGTTGCTTGTGGTTTAAATTGGTGTGAAGTAGTGGAAGGAGGGTTATCTGGGGTTAAAGGGAGAGACAATAACTGTGTGTGTGTTGTGTATTCCTTTGCCACTTGGATCAGAAGGTATAGTTTTCTACATTCATGTTTCTTGTAGAAGTTCCCTGTAAGTAAACAAAATTCATATGCTCCAGTTCCCAGATGTATTAATCATATTGTAACAAATTTGCATGTTCAAAACAAACCATTAGAACTGAACTAACTATACAAGTTTGAATCAAAGGTTTCTAAAACCAATGAAGCCGGAAGATATCAAAGACACCAATTCTAAGGATGTTAAGAGTTTGGCACTCTTGGGCCGGGGATTTAGCTCAGTGGTTCCGCCGCCTCCCTAGCAAGTGGAAGGTCCCGAGTTCGATTGCTGGTACCAAAAACCCCCAGAATTTAGCATGGTTCTGTGAAGATGGCAGAGTGGTGAGCAGTAGACAGTGCAGTAGACAGCTTCTCTGAGATTTAGTGTCCAGATGCTGGAATAAAGCAATATGAGAAAGAGAAGTGGGTCCCTGAGACCCAGGATCTGAGTTGAGAACTGAACTCCATCCATGGAGAGAGCAAAGAGACTTCAATGGAGAAGGAGGTGGCAGGTGGCGCTTTCTCCCTGAGCCCAGACTCACTGCATGGGAGGAGCTGCAGAGATACTACTGGCAACCCTGGAGGCCTCCACAGAGAAATATATTACTGGAACAGAGCAGTAGACATAGCTGACTGCAGTGGCTGGTAAGTTATTTAGGATCAGTCATCACCCAGAAGAGAGCAATTGGCAGTAGCCATCTTGGAGAGGGGCCAGCTGAGCTCAGAACTCAGAACATTGTGGGCCAGATCCATCTAGTGGCTCCAAGTGTCAGGGTGAGGGAGCTGGGTTGAAGCCAGCAGGGAGCCAAGTTCAAGCTGGTAGGAGGTACATCGACTGTTGCAGGCTGAACAAATCAGATTCCAACCTCAAAGCCAGAAACCAGCCTGAAGTTGTGGATGTAAAGGTGCAAGGGTGCTGAGATTATCCACTACCTTGCCATAAAGCTACAGCTGGCTAGCTCGGATTAATCAACTCAGTCCTGGACTCTGTCTGCTCATGTTATCTACCAGTGACAACAGACACACCTTGAAGTGGGCATTTTTCTTATTTTCTTTGTTAGTCAGTCTCTCATTTCTGTTTTTTTTCTTGACTGTTGTTTTTATATGTGTGAATATGGTTTCTCGTATATTGTTGTTGTTTTTCTATACTTGTTTTTATTTCTTCCTTCTCTCTTTTTCTTGTCTTCACCAGTTTCCCAAAGTTTGCATGATCTTCCTATGTCCTCCAGCCTTGCTTCTAATCTCTTCCTTTTCTTCTATTTCTCTATTTTTTTCCCCTAACCTCTTTTAAATTTTGTCCCAAGGGTAAAATTGCCACATTGAGGGCTTATTTACTGTATACAATTTTCTGGTTCATTTTAGATTTTGTTATATAACCACAAATTAGTTGATACGGTTAAAAGTGGCAAATTAATACTTAGCACAGTGTGTCATTTCCTAGACTGTGTGTGATGCTACTGTTATTGCTGATTGTATTACTTTAGCCAAGGTGACGTAATTGTGCTAATCAGTTGTTCTTCCTGGTATGCCAAGACTGAGATTGCCTAAGGGTCATAAAAAATGCTGGGCTGAGTAAGCAGCAACTTCTCAACCCCAATAAACTGAAGAGGTAGGATCTTGCACCAGACTCTGCTGGAAGACACCCCTGAGAAGTAGTCATTTCCTAAGGGTTCTGAATACTGGCAATAAAGCTAATCACCATAAGCAATTTACAAGCAATAACCCAGGAATTAAACTTAAAAAACAATAGAAAATGAGATGACACTTAAACAAGATGCAAACCCTCCAGACTCTCAGCTCACCAAAGGCAAACCCAGGGGTCAATGAGGGGTAATAGTCCACAAGCTACCCATATGGGCTCTGAAGTGGTAACAGGATAAGTAACAAAGCAGATGAATGAGGCTCTAGAAAAAAATCAAATCAGAAATAATTTTTCAGATAACTAAAAGATGGTGACCATAATAAAAGACATGCTTAGTAACTCTAGAGCAGATACAGATTAAAAAAATAAATAGAAGAGCTTAAGAAAATGATGGAAACCATGAACACCCAACATAGGAAAGAAATGGAATCCATGAAACAGGTTCAAACAAATATGCAGGAGATCAAAAATTCCATTGAAAGTATACACAGCAGAATGAGCCAATGTGAGGACAAAATATCAGATATAGATGACAGGATTGTGGTTAGCAATCATGAAAAGAACAATTTCTTAAAAATAGCAAGAGACCATGAGAAATCAATCCTGCTAGATGATGCAAAGAATAACAAAATTGATCAGAGTCCATGAAAAAGCAGGCAGCAGTGCAAATGACACAAAAAAGCTGTTCACACAAGTAATGGCAAAAAACTTCCCAAACATAGAAAAAGAATTTGACATACAGGTAAGTGAGGCATATAGAACTCCAATTAGCTATGATCCAAAAAAATCTACTCCAAGGCATATAATAGTCAAGATTCCAAAAGTTCAACACTAGAACAGAATATTAAGAGCTGTTAGAGAAAAGAAACAAATCACCTGTAAAGGAAAGCCCATCATAATCACAGCAAACTTCTCAACATAAACCCTCAAGTCAAGGAGAGCTTGGAGTGAAGTATTTCAAGCTGTAAAGGAAAACAACCTCCAACCTAGATTGATGTACCCTGAAAACTATCTTTTAAAACTGATGGAGAATTAAGATACTTCCATAACAAAGAACACCTTAGTAAAATCATGAATACCAAACCAGCACTCCAAAATTTTCTGAAGGATATTCTAGAAAGAGATAATGAGGACTACAAGTCCATAAACCCCAACAGAATTAATCCACCAGGGAAGGCAAGCAATTAAACAGAGAGGGAAAAAGTTGGGGGTGGGGGGGGCAACAGGAAAATAACATGACAAGGATAAGTCAACACATATCAGTTACAACCATCAATGTTAATGGTCTCAATTCACCAATCAAAACAAATAGACTGGCAGAATGGATCAAGAACCAAGACCTAACAATATGCTGCATATAAGAAACACATTTAATTAAAAAAGAAATACATAGTCTGAAAGTCAAAGGATGGAAAACAATACACCACGTGACAGGAACCTGGAAACAAGCAGGGGTAAATGTTCTATTGTAGAATAAGTGAACTTCAAGCCAACACTGATCAAAAGAGACAAAGAAGGCCACTACATACTTGTTAAGGGAAAACTCCAAGAGGAAGAGATGAAAATCATAAATATAAATGCACCAAATACAGTGCAATCAACTACATAAAACAAAAATTAATAGACATGAAAAATCAAATAAGTACTACACAGCTGTAACGGGGGACCTCAGTACCCCACTGTCATAAATAGACAGATCAACTAGACAAAACATATAGCTATATAAATATACAGATTAGAAGATGCAGAAACAACTGCAAACACACTCAGCCACATTATCTTTGACAAAGGAGACAAACACCTTCACTGGAAGAAATGTTCTTTAATAAATGATGCTGGAAAAACTGGCTTTCCACATGTTGTAGATCCATCTCTTTCACCATGCACTAAACTCAAATCCAAATGGATCAAAGATGTAAACATTAATACAGAAACACTAAATCTGCTGGAAGATAGAATAGGTAGAATTCTAGAAGACATAGGGGTAGGCAAAGACTTTATGAACAAAACCCCGATCACACAGGAAATAACACAATGCATCAACAGCGGTGTTGTCTTACTAAAAATCTTTTGCACACCAAAAGAAACCACCAACAGAGTGAACAGACAACCCACTGCCAGCTGTTCTTCAAAGGACTAACATCTAGAATATATAAAGAACTTTTTAAAAAATCAGAAACCCCGTTCAAAGACCCAATACAAAAATGGGCATCTGAAATGAATAGACACTTCTCAGATAAAGAAGTAGAAACAGTAAATAAATATATGAAAAAATATTCAACATCACTGGTCATTTGAGAGATCCAAATTAAAACAAGGCTGAGATTCCGTCTCTCTCTAGACAGAATGGCTGTTATAAAGAAATCATCTGATAAGAAATGCTGGCGGGGCTATGGGGAAAAAAGAACCCTTCTCCACTGTTGGTGGGAGTGTAGACTGATGCAACCACTGAGGAATCAGTGTGGCGATTCCTCAAAAAACTAAACTAGAGGTTCCATTTGACTCAACTATTCCCCTTCTTGGTATCTTCCTGAAAGAATTAAAAGTATCATACTATAGTGATATATGCACACTCATGTTTACAATAGCAGTTTTTGTTTTTTGAGACAAGGTCTCAGTGTATAGTCCAGGTTGGCCTTGAACTCAATATGTAGCCCAGGCTGTCCTCAAACTCACAGCAATCCTCCTGCCTCAGCCTCCCAAGTACTGAGATTACAGGCATGCACTACCATACCTGGTTACTGCAGCACAGTTTGTAATAGCTAAATCTTGGAAACAGCCCAAATGCCCATCAACTGATGAATGGATAAAGAAGATGTGGTTTTTTATACAATGGAGTACTACTCTGCCATAAAGATGAGCTTGAGATATTTCTAGTTAAATGGATGAACCTTGAGACCATACTCCTGAGATAAACTGGACACACATGTTTAAATATTGCATTGTTGCTCTGGTGTGAGAAATGGAAAATGGAAATAAGGACCAAAATGTATAATAGATATTGGGAAATGGGAAGAAAATGTGCAAATGAGAAAGGGCACAAGGGAGGTGGGAGGAAAAAAGGAAAGGAGAAGAAAAAAGAGAATAGAAGGAAAAACTGGAAACAAAGCTTTTGTAATAAGGAGGGAGAAAGCAGTTGAAGGGAGGTGGGGGGAATGGGAAAAAAAGAATCAAGATATATCATGTACAGGTACAAATTCCCTGTGATGAATGTTATCAGTATGAATATGTAAATTGTACCAATAAACATTTTGCTTTTTAAAAAAAAAGAATTTGGCACATCTGTTGAATTGGTTATCATATAACTTGACTCATTTCTCACAGTCCCTCCAGTGAGAAATAGAGTAGTTCAGCCCATTTAAGAGTCCAGTGATCAGGGGCTGGGGATTTAGCTCAGTGGTTCTGCCGCCTGCCGTGAAAGCACAAGGTCAAGAGTTCGATCCCCTGTACCAAAAAAAAAAAAGAGTGCAGTGAGTTGCTGGGATGTAGCTGTGTTGTTAGAACACCTGCTAAGAACCCAGTGACAAATTACATGCTCTAAATTTGCAAGTTGGACTCCCACAATTACATAATTGTGGAAAACTGCTGGAAAACTTGCCCCTGGTCACTGAAGTTTTGTGGAACAGCATAGGGCTCTATTGGTCCAACACAGTCTGCTTTCATACCTATGCCCTGTGCTGGGGCTTTGTTCCATTCACATCTTTCCAGCAGTTGGTAGTTGAATTTTTCAAGTCAGTTGAGAAACTTTTTCAACTGAATCAAACCAATTGAATCCAGCTCTCCTAACAGTCATCTAGTGTTGTGTTCCTAGTTTTGTTTCAGTATTGGGGAATGAACCCAGGGACTTTGCACTGAGCTACATCCCCAGCCCTTGAGACACGAGTCTGGCTAAGTTGGCCAGGTGGGGCTCAAACTTGTGATCCTCCTGCCTCAGCTTCCTGGGTTGCTGGCATTACAGGCATGCACCACCACATCCAGCATGTTCCTGATTTTTAACACATTTTCTTTGGTGTGGAGTCAGCCAGGAGCCATTACTGTCAAGTGAACAAAACTTTGAGTTTATTGAAAAAGAAGTTTGCTGAGTTCTATTTGTTTTGGCAGTGCTAGAGACTGAACCCAGGCCCTTGTGCATGCTTAGGCAAGAGCTCTGCCACTGAGCCACGTCCTCAGCCTTGTCCATTTCTAATTCCACACGCTTGTTCAGGCTTGTCTCTACCTAGGCAGCCACTTTCCCATCCTCCAATCCCTGCTACTTTTCCACGGAGTCTACAGTTACATCAGCTGCTTTATAATTTCAGTAGCAGAAAGCAAAACAGTGTTCACTAATAGGTGTTCATTAAATATTTGGTGCCTGTATTTGGGTTACACTGATTTAAATCAGGGGATTACTTTGCCTATACATGGCTGTAAACCACTCTTACTATATTTACTAGTAAACAACTAAGGGATTTTCTGTTACGGTTCTGCAGCTCACCAAACCCCCTTCCCAGGAGGTCCCAAGCAAACATCAAGTTGGTTCTTTTCCTAAGAAAACTGGGGCTGAGATGTAGCTCAGTGGCACCTGCCTGGCAAGTACAAGGTCCTGAGTTTGATTTCCGGTACTGGGGGAGAAAAAGAAAACTTGGGACATTGCTTCAGGCCTACTTTGGCTGCCAGGTTGTCCAGAATACCAGCAAACCGCTCTCACCAGCTATACCAGTTCTCGTTAATGATAGCTTTCAAGCTAAACTCCCACAGAGGTCTTCTTGAGAGTTAACCCATGCAGCAAGACTTCAAAGGGCAAGTCAGACAAGAAATGAAAAACCTATAGTTCCAGCCTGCATGAACTTGGCTTACATTTCTTTTTTCTTTTTGGTACCGGTCGAACTCGGGTCCTTGTGCTTGCGCAGCAGGCGGCGAAACCACTGAGCTAAATCCCCGGCCCTCACATTTCTTTAATACACATCCTCTTTAAACTGCATTTCCATAATTGTTCTAGACTAGGCAAGCCAACCAAGTCCTCAACCAGACCAATATTCCACATTGATCACTGGCACGGCCCAGCTGGGTTAGACGCAAGAACCAGAACAGTCACACTGTCCACTAGGTGTCACTGTTGGCTAGCAGTGGCTTCTAAAAGGACCCGCTTGCAACTGGAAGTAAATCTGAGGACACTTTTCTAAGACAGGAAAGAAACAGAAAGGGAAAGGCAAGACAGCCATGACTTTCTCCCACAGGGCTCCCCAATTAGCTACACGGAGATTATGACAAAACATAATACTAAAGATCACTTGATCTTCAACCTACTGGTCTAGAATGATTCAACAAGTAGTTGCTATTACAGTTCACATCTTGACTCAGCAGTCAGGTTCTAAACAGCCCTGTGGCAGACTATACTTCTACCTAGTATTCATCTTTTTCTTTTTTTGGTACCAGGGATTGAATTCGGGTCCTTGCACTTGCAAGCCAGGCAGCAGAACCACTGAGCTAAATCCCTGGCCCAAGTATTCATCTTAATAATTTAAAAAAATTAGTCATAATGGCTCAAATGAAAAGCACTATAAAAAATGGACATAAGGCTTCTTACTATGAAGTGTAAGAAGAACTCCTTTCATCAGATGATCTTTGAATTGTTTTCCCACAAATCAGTTTTCTGGTAGACACGGAGTGTCTTACAGTTTAACTCAATTACTATGGCCTGGCAAATATAGCCAGTGTAACTGGTCAGTCCTTTTGTTCTTTCACAAGACGGACAATAAGCCAACATGCTAACGAGATCCAAGGCAGGCATGTCTCATTTGTGTGCTCAACACCTAACTCACCCTAAGCAAAGGACCGAGGCAGACCTGTCCTTGTTCTCAGCACTCCTGTGACCCAGTACACAACTTCACAGAACTCAAGAACTTCCTGGGCCCCAGCATGTTTATATGCAGAATAACAGAGCTTGAAGGACTAAAAATTGGTCACATTCAAAGAAAGGACCAAATCTTAAAAAGCAGAATCTATTTAATATGTCAAATTGGCTTTAGAGATAAAATATTTCAATAAACTTGATACTAGGGAGATAAATATTTGAAGAAACTGATTTTGAAAATATGTATTTTTTTCTTTTAAAAGTTTCCAGGTAGTATGGATTATCTGTGGTTACCGTGGCAATATAGCTAACACTGTTACTACATATTACCTACTTTTTGAAAGAGATGCTTGTTTGGGAGTTACTCTGTGAAACATTGAAAATGAGAACTCAGGGCAACACTTTGTGGGCTTTGGTGTTTGATTTTGGGTTGAAACATGGTCTTGCTGACCTTGAAACTCAGTGATCCTCCCACCTCAGCCTTGCAAGTGCTGGGACTACAGGCACGCCCCACCACACCCAGCAGAGGGAAGAAGGCCAGAGCCCATAGCACCAGGTAACTCAGGTGGTCGCCCATCCAAGCTGGACCCTGCTTGGCTGAGGTTGGCACACTCAGGGTGAAATGGCCATAGACTCTGGGCTCTTTTAACTCGCAGCTGATTTCTGGATTTAACAGGAAGAGGGCACCTCCATAAGAAAGCACAAGAACCCGCAAAGCAAGTCTTTTGGGGGGTGGGGGTGAGACAGGGTCTCACTATGTAGCGCAGGCTACCCTCAAACTCATGGTGATCCTCTGGCCTCAGCATCCTCCGTGCTTGGGATTACAGGTGTGTACCACTGCCCAGCACAAGTTAGTCTTAAATCCATTTCAATACCACAGGGTAAACAGAAAAGACAAGGAACACCTTGAAACTCCAGCCAGGGCAGAGGTAATGTACCTACAGGGAGGCCTTAAGAATGAATAAAACAGGCAGGTTAAGTATTTGCTCCCACATCCTAGCAAAATGCCTTGTAGTCCTGATTAAAAAAAACATATATGCTAGGGCTGGGTGTAGCGGCGCAGGCCTGTAATTCCAGCACTCAGGACGCTGAGACAAGAGGATTACTACGAGTTCAAAGCCAGCCTGAACTACACCGCAAGACCGGCTCAAAACACACACACACACAGCCAAAACAACTCCACACATTCTACCAACACAACTTTAAAACCAGATTTGTGTTACACACATGTGAATAAGAGCTTCAGACAACAGAATGTTAGTGAGAATATACAGAAGAGTCTAAAATCTGCACATCAAATTGCTAAAACTGAGAAAAGGGTAAGAGGGAAGGAAGTAGGATGACTTAGAAAGTATTCATGGCAAACATAATTCAGATGTGGGGTTTTTCTCAGTGCTGGGGAGTGAATGCAAGGCCTTGATATGCTAGGTAAGGGCTACCACATCCTGAGCCTACAGGCAGATTTTAAAAGAGAAATGGCTAGGCTAACAAGATTGCTTGTTTTGCCCACAAGCTTTTATTTTTTTCCCCGGTACCGGAGATTAGTACCAGGCAGGTGTGTAGCCACTGAGCTACATCCCCGGCCTGGACACAAACTTTTAAATCTGAAGTTTTATGAGGAAGATTAGTCAAGCAGAATGCTGGTACTCTGGATTGTAAAACTGAGGTGCACAATTTAAGTAGCCTTACTTTTAAAGGAGTATAGAACTCTTTTAAGATATTTTGAGGTTAGCTGATTTTTTTTTCACCTGCAGAAAGATGACAGGAAGAAATATGACTTATGTGTGGTCTCTTCAGCCCTTCCTACTTCCGCCAGGCTCATCACCGAATACACAAGCCCACCCTCCCCCTGCAATACAAGAAAGCCTTCCTCAGGGGCAGCGCAGTGCTGCTCCCTTCCCTCACACAAACCATTCCACACAGCAGTCTGAGCTCTAAACACGCCCAGCGGCCTGTAACCCAGCTTTGCTTACCTTGTTCTCTTCCCTGAAGCTCTCCTGGAGCCCTACCGGCCTCAGCTGAAAAGACAGCTGCCTTTGGCCTAGACCAGCCTGACCACTCTCCATGGGGTTAAGGTCACAAAAAGGGCTGGCAACACATTCAAACCTCAGGAACTTTTATAATAGGTCTTAGCCAAAAGCCTGAGAACCAGTACCATCAGGAACTTCTATCCTCTTTCACCCTCCTTACAAGCGGGAAAAGACTACAAAATAATCAAAGAAAAATCTTTAACCCACTACAGAAATCATTCAACTGCATCTGCTCAAATTCCTATTCAAAGTTTACAACACAGAGGGAGGCACTGAGTAACCTGCTTTTACACCATCAATCACATTCCACAAAGGTATAAAACACAATTACTTTATTGATTTCTTACAATCAAATACTGCCAGCTAGCATTACTTCCACTCACGCATCATTAAAAACAAAGGATAGTTCCTTGGTATTTTCAAATGATGCATTATATAACAAACAGAACTTAAAATGCACCGATTACTTATGTAAACTGGTAATTTTTTTAAAAAGCATAATTTGGTTCCTTTCTTCATAAAATGGAAATTTAAATATTTCTCCTGATAGTCTTGAGGTTATCATTATAAGTAGTGCAAGTGTGGCACAGAGTTTCATCTAGAAAGGTGTACCTCTTACACACCTTCTTTAAACAAAATGTGCATAACAAAATGCATACAGTCAATGCACAATAGCATGTTTCAAATACAAGGCAGCTCCTCAGGCCACTGTATTATTTAGGTTTTGCATTATCATTTATGGCATTATAGATTAATTATACATAACATACTTTTATACATTTAAACCCTGAAGATACGAAAAATAATTGTTGCTTGAAAATATTATTCCAGGTAGCCATTTGGTTTGTATCAGGAGAACGCCAACCTCCGAGCTGTGTCTGCCAAGTCAGAATCATTAGCTGTGCCGGTATATCAGATCCACAGTGCGTTTCACAGTGACTGTTCTCACATTCGGGCCGAACCTCTCCCCCACAGAAACCAGATGACGACACTTCCAGGACTGCCCTTGCATGTAGTTTTCCCTTTTTTTTTCTTTTCTGGATTAACTGTGTTACTGAATTATTTCCTCTTCTGACCTCTCTACTGACCTTCCATCTTAATTACTCATAAATCCTTTCAGAATGTCCTCAGAGAGCTCCATAAGCGGAAGTTCTGGAGACGGAAAATCCAACGGAGGAAGGTTGGGTATTGGAATGTCCTTGGCTTTCCCAGTACTTGCTGCAAACTTCTGCCAGGCTGAAGAGGCTGCTGCATTTTCTGAATGTGGTGGCAAGCTCCATAACTCTGATTTTTCTACAAAATCAGCATCCACATCCAGCTCCTTTTCTACTGAACCTTTTAGAAGTCTGGCCTTTTCGGCCCTTAGTTGTTTATTTTCTTTCCTTAATTTTTCATTCTCGGCCACAAGGAATTCCACATGTCTCTTCAAATCTGCAATTTTGGTTGCCTGCTCCTCTATAATTGTTTTGTCATCTTTTGGGGCTTTGCTTCCAATACATGGCTCTGTTGGCTCACTCTTTTGCTGAAGTAAATACAGCAGTGTGTCTGGATCCCTGTCAAAAACCCCCTGAATTTCAGGGAGGTGTTTCTCTGTGGAAGGGCTGTGCTTCTGAGAATGAAGGGGGTTCTGGCCCTCAGCATCCTCTGCAAAGGGTTTGTGAGGTGCCTGGAGATGGACAGCTGCATCCTTGTCCGTGTTCTGCTGGGCTTTCAGCCGCTCCTCACGCTTTGCCCTCTTCCATCTTTCCTGGATGAGGAGGAGCTGTTTCATGTGGCTGTCCCTCTGCAGTTCCAGTGACAAGCGAGCCTGTGAACAGAAGGAAAGGACAGTTTGCAGAATTAACACTCAAGTCTCTTCAGTAATGTTCACTGTTACTCCCTCCTGAATACTTTTTGCAGTTCAACAGAAATAAAAAATTTCAAAATGAATATTTCTAGATAAACTAGAGAAAGGTGTATTTCTGTTCATACACAAGACACCACTCATTCAGAAAGTTGTAAGCCCTATTCCCAAACAGGCTAAATCAGACTTTTCCTGAATGTGCCTCTACCCGCTGCATAAGATCAGAAATCTTCCTTTAGACATATCACAAAGCAGGGTGTTCAGGAGGCTCAATGAACACCTGTACGACGTAGCTGACTTATAAGCAGGTTCTATGCCAGTGATGGTGAACCTTTGAGCTCCAGTAATAACCATGAGCCTGCTGTGGTATGTGTGCCTTAGGTTCACCACCACTGTTCTATATTATCAAAGATAAAACTTTTAAAGATCCTCTGAGTTCAGTGTGAAGACTAAGTGGTTTTTTTGGTCTGCCACCAATTTACCTTGCAGAAATTATCTCCTTAGCTCAGAGAAATGGTACTAGCATTTTATAATCCAGAAATCATCTTTAGGTTTGGGGATGTAGCTCAGTGGTGGCATTTGCATACCATGGGTATGCAAAAGCCATGCATTCAAGCCCCACCACTGAAAACAAAAAGAATCTGTAATCCCAGTACTCAGGAGGCTGAAGCAGAAGGGTCCCAAGTTCAAGGTCAGCCTGGGAAAGTCCTGTCTGAACTACATAGAGAACCTATCTCAAAAAAAAAAAAAAAAAACACCAAAAACCAAAAACAACAAAGAGCTGGGGATTTAGCTCAGTGTTGCCGCCACCTGCCTTGCAAGTTTAAGGTCTTGAGTTCGATCCCCAGTACCAAAACAAAAAACAAAAACCCCAACACCAATATAAAAAGAGCTGAGAGGTGAGCAAGGTGGCGCAGGCCTTTAATTCTAGCATGTGGGAGGCTGAGGCAGGAGGATTACTGTGAGTTCAAGGCCAGTCTGGGCTACATAAGACAAAACAAAACAAAAAATAAGAAAAAGTGCTGGGGAAGTATCTGTGACAGTACACTTGCCTAGCATGCACAAGGCCCTGGTTTTAATCCCCAAACAAACCAACAAACAAATAATCCTAGGAAGCAAGCTCTCTCCAAGCACAGAAGATAATTTCAAGTCAGTGTGGAAACTTTTTTGGGGGGCAGTAGTAGGGACTGAACCCAGGGGCCCTACACTGACCTACATCCCCAGGAGTCCTTTTTATTTTGAGAGGGTCTCACTAAACTGCCCAGGCTGGGCTTAAACTTGAAACCCTCCAGCCTTTTAGTCTGGGATTGTAGGTGTGTGCTACCACACCTGGTGAGACAATAAAAGAATAGGAATTTAAGAGACACGTGGGAGATATTTATACTACACTGACAAACAAAGGACAGCTCAATTAACTTCCCCTTGGCCAGGTCTGCTTATTTACTGTGAGCTAAATAAGGGTCAAATACAAGCTGATAACCAGCAAGATGCCAAGTGGGGTCTTTAAAGGGTTTAGTATCTGGCGATCTGAGATCTGTGAGTAATAACTGCAAAAGAACAGAAGTTTCAGGATGCCACGTCTGGGACATCAACAGTAGTTTTCATTTCCTTTCTAAAGTACTTCACTCTTGTCAATTTTACGTATGTTGTATGTTTTTCACTCTTTTTCAGGCAGACCTTGAACTCACTATGCAACCCAGGCTGTCCTCAAACTTGAACCAATTATCCTGCCTCAGCCTTCAGAGTGCTGGGATTACAGGCATGCCACAATGGCCGGCTCCCTTTTTTTGCACCAGGAATGAAACTCAGGACCTTGAGCTTTCGAGGCAGGCAGTGGCACCATTGAGCTAAATCCCTAGCCCACGGCTCCTTTGTTTTTGTTTTTAAGACAAGGTCTATGTTGTCCAGGCGGGTCTTAAACTTACAATTCCCCTTCCTCAGCCCAATAGCTGGATTACAGGTGGACATCACTGATTTTGTATATTTTAATAAAACTTTTTTAGAGGAATACATTTTGTTTTAGCATACAAGGGTCCAAGAGACCTTGCTACAAGAGACCTTGCTATATTAAGAACATGTCTCACCTGCTCAGACTGTGTCAGCTTCATGGCTTCACAAAGATATGCTGGTAAAAAAAAGAGGCACATGAATATATGAGTGTCATTTTTTTGTAATTATCAGATTAAAGGAAGAGTTTTAATACTCCATATAGAGAATGGGTCTTATGAGCAATTATGCTATTAACTGGAAAGTTTTTAAAGGATAGGATTTTCCAAAGATGTCAGTGGTGGTCAAATGTAAATATTCCCAAACCCATCTTGAATCAAGATTTTGCTTCGAAACCCTTCTAGAAAAGCCTAGGAGTGCAGCTCAGTAGTAGAGCAGTTGCCTAGCTCATGGAGGTCTTGGGTTCAATCCCAAGTCATGAAAAAAAACCCAACAAACACCTACGAATTGAAGATGATCTAATCAGAAAAATAGGTTTAGGAGAGGTTAAAATTAAATGAAAACCTATGGAAGTCTT
Source organism: Heterocephalus glaber (assembly GCF_000247695.1). The sequence continues at coordinate 606,824 of NW_004624791.1, forward strand.
ATTTCACTATGTTTAGAAAACATCAGGAGATTATCAGTGATTTTCTACCCACCCAAATATCTGAAATACATTATTTTGGCCTCCATTAAAAACTAAATTTATCATATTGTTTCTGAGATATATCATCAGGCTGGGCTATAATACAGTAACTAAAAGCCTTAAGAATATGTAGATATATTTACTGTAAGTAAGTTACTAAGGATAATATGTCATATATGAAGACCATCAATTCTGAGTGACTTGATTTGTCTGACTTAAAATAGTAATGTGGAAAGCATTCCTTTTCTTTTTTGGGCTGACTGCTAGAGTGCTGTTATGGTCTGGATTCAGAATGTCCCCCAAAGGCCCACGTGCTGAAGGCTTGGTCTCTGGCTGATGGCACTACTGGGAGGTGGTAGAAACTTTAGGAGAGGCCCAGTGAAAGAAAGTCAGGTTACTGGGGCCAGCCCCTTGAAGAGGATACTGGCCCTGGCCTGCTGCCAGAAAGTAAGTAGCTTTGCTTTTCCCTATTCCTTATCCTGAGGTTTCTACCTTGGCACAGCCCGACAGAGACAGGACCAAGTGACCATGGAATAAACCTTGGAAACCAAGAGTCAAAATAAATTTTTCTGAATTAAAAGCATCATATCATAGCAATACATGCAAATCCATGTTTAGAGCAGCACAGTGTGTAACAGCTAAGTCTTGGAAGCTGCCCAAATGCCCATCAACAAACAAATGGATAAAGATGTGGGTGTTTTTATACAACGGAGTACTACTCTGCCATAAAGGATGAGCTTCAGACATTTATAGCTAAATGGATAGACCTTGATAACATACTCTTAAGTGAAATAAACTGGACATACATGTTTAAATACTGCATTGTTTCTGTGGTGTGAGAAATGAAAATTGGAAATAAGGACTGAAATGTATAATGGATGTTGGGAAAGGGGAAGAAAAGTGTTCAAATGGGAAGAGGAATGAGGGAAGGAAAAGGAAGGGAAAAGAAAAAAAGTGAAAATAGAAGGAAAAAATGGAAACGAAGCTTATGTACATAGGGAGGGGAGGGGGCTTGAGGAGGGGAATAGGATAAAATAAAATTTAAAAAAATAAATTTTTCTTCCTTTTAAAACTAATTTTATCACCTATGTTGTCACAGAAACAGAAAACACAAAAAACTGGTACTGTGGAGTTGCTACTATATGTGACTATACCTGATAATGTGGTTCAGAAGGCTTTGGACTTGGTTTGCAGGTGGAGCCTGGCAAAGTTTGGAAAAGTAGGCTACAGAGAGCTTAAAACATGGAAAGCAGAGCTTAATGGACAATTCTGGCTATAGCTCCAAAGACCAGATGTCGATAGTAATGCAGAGTAAAGGTCAGGCTCAGGTTTCATTTTCTCTGCTTTTTGACAGCTGGACAAAGAGGCTGGCTTTGTTTTCTTCAATTCTTTCATTTCAGACTTTCCTTCCTCTGAGTCTTTCTCAGGTGTTGACCTGTCCCTGCAACATCTCTAAAGGGATTTTCCTTCCATACAGAGTACATCTACATCTATACCTCTCAAAACACCTGTTGTAAGTGAATCTGGAATGAATTTGGAAAAGAGTGAATTCACCCCAACACATCAATTTGCAACTCTACTCCAAAACACAACACAAAGCTATTTTTAAGTCTAAACTCCAAATGGGCTCAGGAGGATTTACTAATTACATTAAGGTCTACCTTCATAATTAAAGCTAATGTGATCTAACAGGTAGAATTTAGATGTGTGTGTTGTGGGGGAGGGTGGTATTTGAAATTCAAAAGTAGTTTTAGGTCTTTAATGACAAAGATCAGGTTAAGAATGAAACTTTTTCCCTTTTATTATTCAGAACATCCTGCACCTGAGTATACAATGCATGTTGATTCACTTCATTTTAACGTATGATTCTGTATTCTACAACTGTGGCACCCATCCACAACATGGATTTCTTACATAGTTACACACAGGATACGGTCTCTACAGTGACTACAAATTTAACAGTCTGAAAACACAATACAATTTAGAAAATATTTAAAGAGCATGAGTTGACAAGTTAATGTTAGGCAAGGGTATCAAATACACCATAAAAAATACAGATTTATGTGTTGTCTTCTAAGGGCCCAGTTATATGTGTTATACTTCAGCAGTAAAACTAATTTTTTTTTTTTTTTTTTTAGTACTGGGGATTGAACTCACCACCTTTCGCTTGCAAGGCAGCCTCGGTGCCACTGAGCTAAATTCCCAGCCCAGTAAAACTAATCTTTTAAAAACAGTATTTTCTCAGGGCCAGGGATTTAGCTCAGAGGTGCCGTGTCTGCCTCACTAGTAGCACAAGGTCCTGAGTTCAATCCCCAGTACCAGAAAAAAGAAAACAATATTCTCTCTGAAAATTACTGACTTATAAACAAAAACCACTGAAGAGAATTTATCCTCACCAAGGCCTACTGTGTAGTCTGTATCTCAGAAGTAAAATAACATAGGAGGGGCAGAATCTAGCAGGAGAGAACACAGCTTCCACAGAAGAAGAGGAAGGACCTTTGGTGGTTTAACTCATGGTCAACTTGTACTGCCCAGCTGAACTGATTCATCACGCTCTGGGCATCAAAGATCTACCTGAGGATTGTTGCCAATAGCCATAAAAAGAGAACTGGAGGGGAAGATCCGGGGCTGTTGATTTTCTAGAAGCTTGCTACAGTTGGTTTTCCTGATGCAAACTTGGCTGTAAACTCATTGTAGGAGGTGCTCGGGGTTTCATGTCACTGGGAAAAGCTGCTGCTCTGTCAGGGGAGCTTTGACCTTTACCGTGAGCATCACTTCCTGGCTCCAACGTAGATCCTTCAGCCCAATGGCACAAATCCTTCACCCTATTGGCATAGGTTTTCTGGCTTCTACCACTGGCCTTTAGGCCTTCTGGATGCAGATCCTCAATACGGACAAGCATGAGACATTGCCTTGGACTCTAGGCCTTTAGCTGGATTTGTGTGGGACATTGCTTTGGGATCCAGGCCCTTAGCTGGATTCTTTAGGCCTCTAGTGTGCAATTAATCTCCTGCACTCCTCTGTATTTGACTTTTTTGGGTAAGTATCATAAAATAATCATATAAATTATTTGTCCTGTATTAAGTCTATTTCCCTTGCAAAACCCTGACTAGAACAGCCTTTCAGTAGAGGACTGCAGGGCTTGATCTAAAGGAGGTAACTACACTCACTCTGGATGCAACATGAAGAAAACCCCACCCTCAACACTTTTAGCTTTGCGACTCAGCTGCAGATACTGGTCAGTGCAACTATTTCTGAGCTGAACATATGCAAAGCTGCTTGGCTGAAATAAAATTAGGTCTTATACACACATACATACATACACACACACACACACAAATTAAAATTAGGTCTTTGTTAAGAAGGGAAGTATTCTTTTTCTTATATACTTATTTAGGTCCCAAGGACTGAATTCAGGGTCTTCTACCACTGAGCTACATTCCTATCCCCTACCACCACCTTTCTGATAGGGTCTCACTGAGTCACTAACTCGCCCACACTAGCCTTCAATTCGCCATACTCCCATCTCAGCCTCCAGAGTGCTGGGATTACAAGCATGCACAACACCCTGCTTGTTGTGACTTTTATTCTAAGTGGTAAGAGATACCAGGGAAAAGAAACTGCTCTTCAGTTTCACAGTCAATATTTCTTAAAAAAGAATACTCACCTGCAGCCTTTTTGTGACAAGAAATGGCTTCTTCGTATTTCCCTACAGCCAATAACCGGTCTGCTCGTCTGCTCTGTTGATGAGCCTAGAAGACAGACATTCTAAGTTCCTTTGATTTATAATATATAAGACTTTTTAAAAGCATAATAGAGGGGCTGGGGATTTAGCTCAGTGGTGCTGCCACCTGCCTTGCAAGCATAAGGTCCGGAGTTCAATCCCCAGTATCAAAAACCGTAATGGAGGCTTGGGGGGGCCGGATAGCTCAATGATGGAGAGCATGCTTAGGGTACCCTCTCAAACAAAAATGATAAGTAATGTTTTTTGCTACACATCAAAGCATTATTACAGGTACATTTATAAGTAGGGCTATTTAAGCCAGGTATGCTGGAGCACACTCATAATCCCAGCACTTGGGAGGTTGAAGCAGGAGGATCACCAGAGTTCAAGGCCAGCCTGGGATCTACAGTGAGTTGAAGGCTAGCCTGGACTGCATATCAAATCTTGTCTCAAAAAAAAAAAAAAAAAGATTCAAGGAGGTAAAACTCAGCACAGATCGGAAGAGCACACGTCTGAACTCCAGTCACCTACCAGGATCTCGTATGCCGTCTTCTGCTTGAAAAAAAAAAAAAAAAAAAAATTTACCAGACATCCAACAAGTGCAAATTATATACGCCTAGGTTTTTAATTCTCAGCTTGAACACTTTGATAGATGCATGACCCTCGTTATCTATCTGCCTCAGTTCTCTCTTCTCTAAAATGAGCTGTTGGAAGTAAAAAGAATTAAGATTTTTTTTTACATGTACTGAATCTCCATAATGAATGTAATCATTTTGTACTGCAGACATGTACTAATAAAAATTTTTAATGAGTTATGAAAATTAAAGAATCACTCTTCTTAAAATGGTATATAGGAGCTGGGGATTTATTTATCTCAGTGGTTCCATCACCTACCTCACAGGTGCAAGGTCCCCGAGTTCAATCCCTGGTACCAAAAATAAATAAATAAAATGGTGCCTAGGACATAGTACTGTATAAGTCCATCATTATGCTAGTACTATGACAGAATATAAAGGAGGATGAAAATGTATTTGGAAGAACTAGACTGAACTTTAAACACGAAAGATACTGTAAGAAAACTACTTTGGAACTTTTGGTAGTAATTTTTACTTTTATTATTTTTGTTTTTGAGGCAAGCTTTCGCGAAGTAGTTCAGGCTGGCCTCAAACTCAGTGATCCTCCTCCCTCAGCCTCCCAAGTGCTGGGATTACAGGTGTGTGCCACCATGTCCAGCAGTAATAATTCTTATTTTTAAAAGAACTTTTCAAGATTTCACATTGTAGACTGGGGGGAGGGGTACAGGGATTGAACCCAGGGCCTTCACACTGAGCTGCATCCCCAGCCCTTTTTTTTATTTTAATGACAATGTCTTGCTAAATTGGCCAGGCTCTGCTAGAACTTGTCTTTCTCCCTCCTCAGTTACCCAGGGTGCTAGGATCATAGGTGTATGCTACCACCTCTCATCAAGATTTCACATTTTAAAACCAGTGTCTCTTTAAATACAGTTCCTGGTAGAATCTTAACTTTTAAGAACATTAAGTCCATAAACACACTCCTTCGGTGATTCAAAATAAAAACGATAGCCAGGTATAGTGGCACTCTCCTGTAATCTCAGCACTCAGGAAGCTGAGGCAGCTCTGCAGTGAGTTCAAGATCAGCCTGGACTACACAGCAAGTCCCTGTCTCAAAAAAACTAAAACTAAATAAATAAATACTATGAGATTTGCAATGAAAATTCTTTCTGTGCATTGCTCTTTTTCATATCGTTCCTATGGGGAGTTGCCATTTTCTTATATTGTCTTGTTCTCTGGACACCTAAAGAATCCCATCCTTCAAACTTTCAAACTCAGGACCGAAGAGAATGTCAATAAAGTTTCAAATGATATGGCATTCAGAGACTTGCCAGGTGGAAACACTGGGCTGCAGAGAGAAGTGAAGCGGCCCAGCCTGAAGAGGCAGAGCAGCACTGTGTGCATGCAGGGGTAGACCGTCCCTGTCCACCCACACACATGGCCCCAGTCCAGTAAATCACCCCTTTCAGCTGAAGCACATATGAAGTGGATCTGCATCATCTGCAACCAACAAAAATCCTAACTCCAACTAGGTTACTAAGCAACCACTCTCACTGATAATACTTTACTGCTTCTACAGGCTGCTTTAAAAATACAGGTTCAATGTTGTTTTCTTCACAAAGGAAAACAGTATTATCTTTTACAGCTTTCAATTTATTAACTTCTATGATCTTGAGGAGAGTTGTATTCAAAGACAGAAAGACCTTTACAAACATAACACCAAAAAGCAAGCAGAGGAAAATGCACTACACTCCAGACTTCACGGTCAGTGCTCCAGCTGGGAGCAGAGCGGGTCCCTTTCCCAATCAATTCCCCGAGTCTCCTACAGACAAGTAATAAACAGCACCTCTAAACAAGAAGCACTGAACTGACTATATAATTAGTGTAATGAAACTACACTTAGCAGAGTGTTAAAACGGTAGAATCCCAGGAAGCCCTCTTTTAAAGTCTGAACATCAACCTCTACATGCAGCTCTCCCTGCACTTTTTTCTTTCATCAGCTTCCAGTTTACCTTGTTTTCTTTTATCTCCTACAAAGACAGTGAGAATCTCATGCTTCATCTTTCACATTACATTACACAACTCACTAGTGAGTTCATAATTCAGTGGATCACAACTAGCATTAAAAAAAATATTAAATTTGTGTATGTGGTACTGGGCCTTGAACCCAAGGCTTTCGCACCCAACCCTTTTTATTTTTTACACTATTTTGAGACAGTCTTGCAAAGTTGCCCAGCCTCAGATTCAACTCGGAATCCTCCTCCCTCAGCTTCCAAGAATGCTGGGACTATAGGCATGAGCCATCATATCTGGCATAAAATTTTAATACTAAGGTGTGGTGGCACGTGCCTGTAATCCCAGCACTTGGGAAGCTGAGGCAGGAAGATTGCTGCAAGTTTGAGGCCAGCCTGAGCTACACAGTGAGTCCAAGGCCATCATGAACTACAGTGAGATCTTGTCTCAAAAAAGCAAAACAAAACAACAACAAAAAAAGCAAAATAACAAAAAAATCTTTTACTAAATAGTAAAGTATATCATCTATACCAAAAGCTTGTTTGGTTGTTTGTAGTTTTGCATAATTCTAGGAGGCACCTTCTATAATTTACTAGCTCTGCAGGACTATGTACACCTATGTCATCATTCTGTAAACATTTCTCATTGTGAGAGGTGTGGCACAGGCCTGTAATACCAGCACTCTGAGAGGCTGAGGCAGGAGGATCCAAAGTTCAAGCATGGCCTGGGTGACTTAGTGACCTAGAAAGACCCTGTTCCAAAATAAAGAAGGGCTGGGGATATAGCTCAATGTGAAGGCCTTGAGTTCAATTCCTATCAAAAAAGAAATCTTGGCCGGGGATTTAGCTCAGTGGTTTTGCCGCCTGCTGCACAAGCGCAAGGACCCGAGTTCGATCTCTGGTACCAAAAAAAAAAAGAGAAATCTTGTGTGTCAGGGCAGATGGGTAAATAATACTGCCTTAAAAGAAAAACTGCCAGGGCCGGGGGTTTAGCTCAGTGGTTCTGCTGCCTGCCTTGCAAGCACAAGGTCCCAAGTTCACAATCCTCAGTACCAAAACCCGCCCCCCAAAACAAAAACTGCCTAATATAAAGATCAATACAGCTGGGCATAATGGCGCGCACCTGTAATCTCAGCACTCAGAAGGCTGAGGGAAATACTTCCAAAACTGCTACATAGATTCAATGCAATCCCAATTGAAATCCTAACAGGATATTTCACAGAACTAGAGAAAACAATCCAAAAATTCATTTGGAACCAAAAGAGACCTAGAATAGCAAAAGCAATTCTAGGCAACAGAGACATGACAGGGGTATCACAATCCGGGACTTGAAACTATACCACAAAGCTACTGTGATAAAAACAGCATGGTACCGGCAAAGAAACAGACCCGAGGATCAGTGGGATAGATTAGAAGATGCAGAAAAAACTCCAGACATACTCAGCTACCTCATCTTTGACAAAGGAGCCAACCATCCTCACTGGAGGAATGATAGTCTAATAAGTGGATTTCAACCTGCCAAAGATTTAAAACTAGACCCTGTCAGGCCAGGGATTTAGCTCAGTGGTGCCATTGCCTGCCTTGAAAGCTCAAGGTTCTGAGTTCAATCCCCAGAACCAAAAAAAAAAAAACTGATCCCTGTCTTTCACCATGCACTAAACTAAAATCAAAGTAGATTAAAGATCTAAATATTAAAACAGAAACACTAAACTTGTTGGAAGATAAGTTAGGTGGAACTCTCAAAGACACTGGTGTAGGAAGACTTTATGAACAAAACCTCAGTACCACAGGAACTAGCACAAAGAAACAACTGGGATTTCATCTCATTAAAAAGCTTCTGCAAAAATAAAAAAATAAAAAAAAATTTAAAAAATGTTCTGCACTGCAAGAGAAACCAACAGAGCTAAGAGACAACCTACAATGTAAGAAAAAAATTTTATCAACTGCTCCTCAAAGAACTACTATCTAGAATACATAAAGAACTTTAAAAAAATCAGACCCCCAAATATAAAGACCCAATTCAAAAATGGGCATGTGAAATGAACAGACATTTCTCAAAGTAAAAGCAGCAAATAAACATATGAAAAAATGTTCAACATCACTGGTCATTCGAGAGACGCAGACAAAAACAACACTGAGATTCCACCTCACCCCAGTAAGAATGGCTGCTATCAAGAAATCAACTAATAACAAATGATGACGGGGTTGTGGGGAGAAAGGAACCCTTCTCCATTGTTGATGGGAGTGCAGATTGGTGCAACCACTGCGGAAATCAATATGAGGATACCTCAAAAAACTAGGATCAGAGGTACCATTTGACCCAGATATCCCCCTGCTGGGTATCTTCCCAAAAGAATTAAAAGAATCATACCACAGTGATATATGTGCACCCATGTTTATAGTGGCACAGTTT
>NW_004624791.1:618258-629487 GCF_000247695.1 Heterocephalus glaber
GATCCCTGGTACCACAAAAAAAAAAAAAAAGCAAGAGGGCAAAAATAAACATCAATCTCTGTTCCATATAATAAACCACTAGTCTAGAGATCAGATAAAAACTGATTTTGTGCTCCACCTATCACTGTCACTGGGTTTCAGTCTTCTCTTAAGATACCACACACTTGTGAAGCACTTGGCTGGGGTTGTGGTACAGCCTGCAGCCAAAAAAACTAAAGCTATTTGGAATGGAACCAATGGTCACTTTCCAAACAGCTGGTTATTTCTAGTAATGTTTCCATGAAATTTCAGTATAGAGCCATCCATGTTTCACTGCAAACTGTTACCTTAAAAACAAGAGAAAAAAAAAAACAAACCTCACTAATGTAGTCCAATTGTCCTTAAGTGTAAACAAATCTTACAAATGGGGGCAGGGCCCAATTTAACACAGCTGGGAGGGGCTCTACAGAGCAGCTAAACTGGCACCACTGATTTGGAACCACAGCTGTAGGTGACAGAATCAGACTTTAAAGCTGCTTAGAAGCTGAACAGATTCAAACATTTATTCCATAAATGGGATTTTAAATTAAGGGCTTATGGTCTCATTATAGCAATAGTTAACTCTTACGCTGTAAGATATTATCAGGTACAGGAGGGGTTTTTTAAAATTGTTTTTGGTTTTCTTGAGACAGGGTCTCCTTAAGTGGTCCAGACTGGCCCTGAATTCACAATCCTCCTGCCTCAGCCTCCTGAGTGTTAGGTTTACAGGTATGCAAGTAATTATAAGCTTTACACCTATTTACTCTAATCCTCACAACAAATCTGAGGCCAAGTAACTTGCCCAAGGTCACACAGCTATTAAGTGACCAAGCCAGAATTCAAATCCAAGCAATCCAGCTACAGAATCTATACTCTTAAACCACCAGGCTTTATTGCTTCTCTGTATAGTTTTAATTAAAACAGTGCTCTTTCAGAACTAACCCTCCATACTCCTTTTTTCTCAATCCCACCATGATAAATGAACTGCAAAACCTGTGACTGAAAAGTTCATGTTCGCAACATTATGTAATCTAAATTTCGTATGCAAAATTTGCGTCTTTTCTAGGAAAGGAAAAGATACAGTGGCCAGTCTGCAAATAGCTGTTTCTTATTACCTAAAAAATAAGGAATTAAGCTACTAGTACTTTTGCTGAGAACATCAAGATGCATAAAGCCACTGAGCTGAGTTAAAGGCAGGAACGGCCCTGTTTATTTCCAGTCTCTTAACTTATTCTGGCTTACGCGTGTTTACGCATCTGACTATAAGCGGTAAGTAGCAAAGACAAAAATGGGGCCGAGGAGGTTATCACTCCATCTCTCCAAAGTTGGGAGGCTTAGACTCAGGGCCCCTGTGCTAGAATTTATAATCAGTATTGCACACCATTTCTACCCGGCCGGCTCAGTGCCCCCAGCAGGGAGGTGGCTACGTGGCTCTTGGAGGCCTTTCAGAGAGGAGGCGGCAGGCGTTTCCCGGGCAGCCCCCAGAAGGGCAAAGTCTGGGGCGCACTGCCCGGAGGCGCTGTGGGGTCAGGGCCCGCCTGCGCCCCTCAGCCTCTACACCCAGCCCTGTCGAAGCCGCCTCTCTACCTCAAGGGTCTGTGGGCACTCGGGGAGGCGACCCGACTCCTGAGGTAAAGGCACCCGGGGAAGACACAATGCTCAGCGGGACACTCACCAGGTTGAGGGGTCCTTCCATTACTTCCATAGACCCCGGAATAAACGGTGGCCTGAGGAAGGGAAGCCGCGGCGCCGGGGCACATGGAGGGCAGGAGAAGAAGACCGTGACGCGGCGGCAGAGACCGCAGACCCACTCCGCGCTCAGTGAGCCACCGGTGGTCTCTGAGAGAGCAACAACCACACCACTTCCTCCTCCGGCGCCTCGCTGCGAGCCCGCCCCCTGCGCCGCCGCTGTAGACACGCACGGCGTCATGACGTCACGCGAGCCAGCGGTTCGTTCAAGGTGGGAATGAGGACGAGCACTGGGTGGGGCTTGGAGAAGGCTTGCGTCCAGACAGCCGTGCGCTTGCGCGCGGCCAATTTTTCCTCTCGCGAGAGTCCATCATCGGCTTCTTGAAGTCGACTCTGACGTCACTTGAGGAGGCAAAGCCTTGGTACTTGTAAAGTGCCTGTTCCTCGTCCCCTATGTTGGCTTCCTGCTCTACTTAGCTACACCCTCTCTTCCTCTCTCATTCCCATCTTTATCCATGTACCTGTTGATTTTTCCAAAAAGCAGATTAAAAAAAAAAAGAAACCATGCACTAGATCACCTTGGAAATTGACAGATGAATGATTTAGGGCTCTGCCATAAAGTTGCTCACACTAAGAAAATAGGTAAACAACATGAGCCAGCCTCACCCAAACTGAAAAATTTATAGACAAGGAGTTATTTGAAATTAAATGGTGGCAAGAGGAAAGGAGAAGTAAAGATGATCAAGATGTGATATGTGTATATATACCAATTCCCCATGCTGAATGTAGTTCTGTATCGCAAACATACTAATACAAATTAAAAATAGGAAAGGGCCGGGGATTTAGCAAAGTGGTTCCACCGCCTGCCTCGAAAGCATAAGGTCCCAAGTTCGATCCCCGGTACCAAAAGAGGAAAAAAATAGGAAACCCGAAATTAAATTGTGACATACATACCCAAGAAATATAGTGGGGATTTGATCTCTGTAAATCTTGTGCTAGGCATGGTGGTGTGCACCTATAATCCCAGCACTCGGGAGGCTGAAGCAGAAAGATCACTGCTAGTTTCAGGCCAGCGTGGGCTACAGAGTGAATTCAAGGTCAGTCTGAAGTACATAGTGAGACCTTGTCTCAACCCCCCCCCCAAAAAAGAAAGAAACCTTAAAGAACCAACTAACTGCCATTCCAGGGGGGAAAAATCAATACTTAAATCTCTAAAGCTGAATTTTAAAAAAGTTGCAGCATCCTTAGGATGCAAGAGAGGGGCAAAAGAAAATGTCAAAGAGATAGGAAAGTTACAGAACATAAATGGCCTTACTTGCCATCGTAATGCATAATGAAGCATTTGAATTTTATTCCAAAGTGCATTGGGAAATAAGTGAATTTTTAAAAAATATGCTAAGGATCAAACCCAGCCCTGATACATGTTAGGCAAGTGGCCCCGAGTGAAGGACTTTAAACTAGGGAGTGACCCACTTTAATGTGCAGGGAGGTTTTGTTTTGTTTCATTTTTTGTTTTGGATTTTTTTGTTTTTCTTTTTGAGACAGGGTCTTGCTATGTAGTTCAGGCTGGCCTTGGACTCACTATGTAGCCCCAGGGGATCCTCCTGCCTCAGCCTCCCAAATGCTGGGATCACAGGCATGTGCCACCATTGTGGGACTGCATAACTCTAATCATAAAACTCCCCTAGCACCAACTGTGATTGAATGTGAGTAAATAGAAAAAGATGCTTGTTAGCTCCCGGATACTAGATAAGATCTGTATCAGCTGTGGGACTGTGTGATTCAAAAGTTAATTACTCCCCTAGGTTCTGTTGTAAATTTGATGGTTGGAGTGTGTTTGCCTCAGGACAATGGACAATCAGTAATAGGGCAAGATTACTCAGCCATCTGTTTGCCCTAAAACCAAATGTCCCAGGGCCCAGTATCTGTAGGACAATCTGTAAATGTGCTGACTATCCACACAGGGTGGTCGTGACTATTAGTCAGGATGTCTGCTGACCATCAGCATGTGACAGTGAGCCACTAACCTTTGTTCTTTTCTTTCTGTAAATCTACATGTTAACCACCCCCCTCAACCCCCTATAAAACAGCCTCGGACTCTGAGCCAGTTGCCTCTCTAAGCTATTTTGCTTTGGGAGTGCCGTCTGGCCAGACTAATAAAGGTCTGTTTCCCAACATGGCCGGTGTGTTCCTTCCCGGGTGGTCTTCGCTGTAGTCAGCTCCTTGGAGCATTTGGTAAGGCCTTGGTCTTACATTCTGGAGGCACCGCTGGGATCCCCGGGTGTGCTCCACTTCAGCTCCTTGGAGCATTTGGTAAGGCCCTTGGCCTTGCATTCTGGAGGCACCACTGGGATCCCTGGGTGTGCTTCACTATAGTCAGCTCCTCGGAGCGTTTGGTAAGGCCCTTGGTCTTACACAGCCATAAGGTCCCAAAGTAAATTACTCAACTCTTTGTTCAAAAACTGATGTTAGGACACCACTATCTATAGAACAATCTACAAACATCTGCTGACCATCAGTACGTGTCAGCTGACCACTAACTTTTGTTCCTCTTCTGTAAATTTCACCTGTTAACTTCCCCTGCAACCCCCTATAAAAGAGCCTCGGTCACCTCTCTAAGCTACTTTGCTTTGGGAGTGCCATCTGGCCAGACTAAAGTCTGTTTTACTTTCCAACTTGTCCAGTGTGTTCCTTTCCGGTGTGTTCCTTCCCGGGTGTGCTTCACTGCAGTCAGCTCCTCAGAGCGTTTGGTAAGGCCCTCCGTCTTACACCATGCCTGGCTTCGATGTGCAGTTCTCAAAAGATTACTTTCCCTGCAATGTGAATAAGACTGTAAGGAAATTTGGATAAAAGAACCAAAATTAACTACTTAAGTGATTAATTTTGGCAGCTCAGAATGCTTTAGCAGGAAAGTTCATTCATGCATTCACTGTTCATAGTTATTTTGTTTCATCCATGTGCCAGAAACTTTAAGAGAAGTACATATGTTCATGATATATTTTGGGGCACAGAGTTGAAAGGACTTGGTGATGGATGGGAATGTTATGGCTGGATGTGGGCTGTAAGCCATGGCTCTGGTGGAAAACACAGCTCCCCATATCAGTACAGAATTAAGCCAAGTTTAAGAGCAGTTTATTTAAAGGTGGAGAAACGGGGAAGAGAAAGACGATACTCCTTCAGTAGGGAGCATTCAAAACCAAAATGATAGGTCTCCCACCACCTCAGCAGCTATTATGTATAGTAGCTGCCCTCTTCCTATCCTGCTTTGGCCCCTCCCCTGTGTGACATCATGCCAAGATGGTTGCTCCCACCAAAGAATAAACCCTTCTTCCCAGCATGCCCCTGTTCCCCCCTAGAAAGTAACCTAATACTCACCTCCTACCACCTAGTGACATCACCGGCTCCTCCATTCCCTAGTCACTACCTGACTCAACCCCACCTCATCCCCTACAAACCCCACCCCAGTCTCTATAAAAGATTCTCCCCGCCCCAGCCATGTTTCTTTTGTCTCTCCTTTGTTCAGAGACAGCCCGGCAGATCTATTCCCCTAATAAAGGCTTGTTGTGGCCTGGTCTGGTCTTGGTTTTTGGCCCTTTTACCTGACACAAAATACTCTTGGACTGGGTTCTAAAGCTGTTTTTGTTTGATTTCTTCTTCCTGTGTGGGCTCCTGGAACCTGATTTGCTACATGGCTGCTTTTGGTCCTTCCCTTGGATTAGTTTGGGTCATATGCAGTCATATGACTTCCTGTTATTTGGTGGAGGCTAGGATTATGGGTGGGGGGGCTTGGGGAGAAGTAGTTTAGGTTTAAATATTAAGTAAAGGGGCGTATGTGGATTGAGCTCCGGGAGTTAAGTTTCTTTGCCTTTGTCTTTCTGATTGCTAGAGGCAGAAGACTCCGCCCTTATTAAATCTCTCCATTAACTTCTAACAAAGCTCAGCAAGGTCTTCATCCTATTTTTTTCCTACCTACCTGTCCCTACAGGAAGAAGAAGAAAAACCGCCAGGAGTTACAGGCTTCAAAAAAAAAAAAAATCCTTTCAGAAGCCATGTGAACTCTGAAGCAAGTCCCCAAACCTCAGGTGAAACCCAGCCTGAACTATACCTCGATCTCAGCCATGTGAGACTCAGAGCAGTAGACCATGCAAGCCATATGTGTAGGTTGTTTTAAGCTTCGATATTTGTTATGTTCCCTAGAAAACTATTATACACTCCTTCAAGAGGATAGAAGTTACAGGCAGAACATGATAAACAAAACAAAAACATGAGTAGTGAATTCATGTTTCTACCCTACTCAACCCGCAATAGCCCGCTGGGCAGGGGGCATGTGTGTAATGACATTAAGAGGGGCTTTAGCAACAACTTGACAAGGAGAGTATGATGCCTCAAAGTTCACAACATGTACACTGATGTTTTAGAGCAACTTCATCCAGATGAGCAGGAAAGAAGAAATGATAAGTATACACATCGGTGTCCAAAGGATGACCTTGGGCACCAGTCCAGCAATCCCATCATCTACCACTTGATCCCATGCCATTGGCAACCAGTCCCAGTCTCCACAGAGGGTGTCAAACCTGGCCAGGACTATAAGGAAGTCAGCATAATCCTATAAAGATTTAAGCATTCTTCTTTTGAAGTTTGGAAAACAGATCTATGCCTGAAGCTTGCCTCTGGCTGTTCTTTGTACTTGTTGAGGCATCTTTTAAAATAATAAAGAAGACTCCTTTGCTTATCAGAGAAATTCCGTTCATCTCCTGAGACTACCAGTGAAAGTTTACTGAAATCCCAAGGCTACCAGAGCTGGGCACACAGTGAACACACCTATTTATTGAATGAGACAAAGAGCTCCTGAAAAAAAGCATCTGAAATGAACAGACACTTCTCAGATGAAGAAGCAGAAACAGCAAATAAATATATTAAAAAATGTTCAATATCACTGGTCATTTGAGAGATGCAAATTAAAACAACTCAAGAACCAGGAGAGATTATGTAAAGGTGCAAATTTCCAATGATGAATGTCATTATATTGTATACCTAACATGTACCACTAAAAAAAAACCCTCAGATTCCATCTCACTCCACAAAGAATGGCTGCTATCAAGAAACCAACCAATAACAAATGCTGGCGGGTCTGTGGGGAAAAAGGAACCCTTCTCCACTGTTGGTAGGAGTGTAGACTGGTGCAACCCCTGTGGAAATCAGTGTGGAGATTCCTCAAAAAACTAAAACTAGGGCCGGGGATTTAGCTCAGTGGTTCCAGTGCCTGCCTCACAAGTGCAAGGTCCCAAGTTTGATCCCCAGTACCAAAAAACCCCCAAAACCTTAAAACTAGAGGTTCCATTTGACTCAGCTATTCCTCTTGGTATCTTCCCAAAAGAATTAAAAGCATCGTACCATAGTGATATATGCACACCCATGTTTATAGCAGCACAGTTTGTAATAGCTAAATCTTGGAAACAGCCCAAATGCCCATCAACTGATGAATGGATAAAAATGTGTTGTTTTTTGGTTTGTTTGTTTTGAGGCAGGGTCTTCCTTTGTAGTTCAGGCTGGCCCTGAACTCACTATGTAGCCCACGCAGGCCTAGAACTCACAGTGATCCTCCTGCCTCAGCCTCCCAAGTGCCAGGATTACATGCATGTGCCACCACACCCAGCTTTAGATGTGTTTTTTAATACAATAAATACTATTCGGCCATAAAGGATGAGATTGCAATATCTCTAGCTAAATGGATGCACCTTGAGACCATACTAGTAAGTGAAATAAATCAGACACACATGTTTAAATACTGCACTGTTTCTCTTGTGTGAGAAATGAAAAGTGGAAATAAGGACTAAAATGTGTAATAGATATTGGGAAATGGGGAAAAAAAGTTCAAATAGGAGGGGAATTAGGGAGAGGGGAGGGGGAAAGGAAGGGGGACAAGGAAAAAAGTGAAAATAGAAGGAAAAAATGGAAGCAAAGCTTTTGTATTTAGGGAAGGGAAGTAAAGTGGGTGTCAAGGAGGGGGGGAATGGGAAAAAAAGAAGAGGCAGGATATAGCATGTACAGGTGCAAATTCCCTATGATGAGTGTTATCATTATGTATACCTAAAATGTACCAATAAATGTTTTGCTTATTGTTTTGTAAAGCACAAACAAAAAAGAGTGCCAAAGTAAGTCTTTTCTGCAACTCAACGCTATGGAGCCAGAATGCTTTGGGAGAGGTCTGGCAGCTGGCAATCCAGACTGAGGTCCCCTAGAAAATACAGTTCGTGTGAGAGTCCAAGCCTAAATGGGCCAATGTTGAGGGACTTGTTGCAATGGAGAGGTTCCTGATACTTTCCAGAGAATAACACAAGGCTCAATTTCAGAAATTTCTTAGATATTAACCACTAAAATGTCATTTTAAAGAATTTATTTACCCAGGAGTGGTGGTAAACATCTGTAATCTCAGCATTCAGGAGGCTGAGGGAGGAGGATTCCTGTGACTTTGAGACCAGTCTGGGCTACACAATGAGTTCAGGGCCAGCCTGAACTACATAGTGAGACCCTGTCTGAAATTTATTTATTTATTTATTTATTTATTTATTTATTTATTTATTACAGTTTTAGTGCAGTACCCTATGCACTAGCTATATCCTCAGCCTTTTTAAAAAAATATTTATTTTTTATTTTGAAACAGGGTCTTGCTAAATTGCTAAATTGCTCATGCTGGGCTTCAACTTGTGATCCTCCTGCCTCAGGCTTCTTAGTGCTGGGATTATAGGCATGTGCCACCATGCTACTTTTTCTTTTTTTCTTTTAGTGCCTCTAAAATTTCATAATCTCCTCTTCAGCAACACAATAGTCCAGTCTCTTCATGAACTTTCCAAATCAAAGAAAACTGATCTGTTTTGTGATGTTCTTAGCTAGTAGAAAACTCATTCCGTTACCAGGTTTTGGAGTACTGGAGTCTCCTAGAGTGAGTTTCTAGGTTCTTTCTGACCTGAAAAAGAATTGATCAAGACAAGCACAAAAGGTAGCAAGGTTTTACATTTATTAAAGGTAGGAAAAGAAACATGCTCTGCAGAGCAAGTGTGGGCCAAGTGAAAGTAGGGAAAAAAAGTACACTTTAAAAGATGAGAATGGGCAACTGTGAAAGAGAGAACTCAGTGGCAACTGTCTTTGTATCTCTCAATCCTCAGGATGATGTCAGGTCTAGACCATCCAATGGAAAACTTGCCCATGTTCTCAAGGTTTGAAGCTAGCACTCTGATTGGCTCCACCTGTAGGGCTTTGGGATTGGCTCCACATGTTCTGCACATGTGTCCTGGGTCTTTGTAATTAACAGATCATGCCCACTTCCCCAGCCAGTTTGCCATGCCCTATTCTCCTATCTCAATTCCTGTTTGAACTATAATCTTTCTTCCCTTGAGGGCTATGACCTGAGTTTTATATAAATCACTATAATGTGTGCACCTGCACATCATCTATCCACTTTTGTTAAAATGTACAATGTTTATACCCTTCACTCAGCAGTCCCCATACTAAGACTCCTCTCTACAGAAATACTAGCATGAATGTAGAAAATAAAGCATGGGAGGACATGCATTGGGGCATTGCAATAGAGCTCTCCCTGGCTCTGAAATGATTCCAATAAAACTAGCCAGACCAACTGACAAAGCCTAACAGAGGGGCTTCCTGCCTCAAACAGGAGCATAGATGGAGGACCTCAACATTCAGTCTACTGTTAAGCCCCTGGTTAGCTCATTTGCCACAAGAGATGAAAGTAGACCCTTGTGGTCTCACTTCCTCTCTCTGTATCTCAGCTGTTTCTCTCTCTTTTGGCATAGGAACTGTATAGAGAAGATCAGGAACCTTCCATGGTTCCTGAAGTGTCTGTATTACCTACTCTGAGTGCTGTAGGAAAGAGAGTCCAACATGCTTGCCACAGGTGCTGTTTGTGGACTGTCCAGTAATTCAACCCCAAGACCCTCTGTGGTCACAAAATCTACAAGGCCTGCCAAGAGGGTAGTAGCAGGGGTGGCAGGAGGGTCCACAGGCTGTCCTGGGTGCATAGTATCAACCAGCTCTGGAGGGCCAGGACAGAGTGGCACAGCCATGTCAGAAGCAGCCAGCCAGGGCCCAGAAGGACAGTGAGCTGGTGTGGTCATGTGCACCATGGGTATTACAGTCTTGGTGGTGGTTATTTCCCAATGTCTTTGGAGGCTGCTTCCAACAGGTTGGCAGTGGCTTCCAGGTGCAAATGAGTGTGATGACTTCAGAAGCAGAGACTAGTGATGAGCCAGTGGTGGAAACAGCAAAAAGGTCCTCTTTTCTCAGTCTTGCAGAACACAGTAAAGGCTAAATAAGTGAGTTGGATGGAAACCAGAGTTCCCAGGGCAGCGCTGGAGTAAGGGTGGAAAGACAGGAAGGACAAAATAAGTACAAAACATGAAACTCAACCAAAGGAGCCTCTATCAGTGCACAGGTGAAGGTGGTAGCAAGATAAATGAAAAGAAGTCAGTCTTGGGGGCTTGAGGGGGGGATAAAATAAAATAAAATTTATTAAAATAAAAAATGAAAAAGGGAAAAAAAGAGAAAAGAGTCAGTCTTAAAATCACCTACTTGCCAATCCTTAGCCAGCCATGAGATGATTAGAAATTAGAAATTAGAAATTAAAAAAAAAAAGCCAGGAACACCCTACGAGGCAGCAGATCCAGCTCCTCCACTCACAAAATCTCATACGATGACACAGCCCCCCAGAAAGGGTTTTAGTGCCTCACAACTGAGATCAAGAAGCTGTTGAAGGCAGGATGTAGTGGCACAGTCAGTAGTCATAGCACCTTGGAAAGCTGAGCAGGAGGATCGTGACTTCAAGCCCAACTGGGCAATTTAGTGACTTAGCAAGGACCTGTCTCAAAATTAAAACAAAACAAAATAAAATAAAAAGGGGTAGGGATGCAGCTCAGTCCATGGCCCAGGGTTCAATCCTCAGTAACACACACATACATGAATGCACACAGTGAAGCTACTTTACAGCCAGATGGGTTGCACATGCCTGTAATCCCAGCTACTCTGGAGGGTAGAGTGGGAGGATTCCAAATTCAACCAGCCTGGGCAAGGCCTTGTCTCAAAATGAAAAATTTTTAAAAATGCTGGGTCTGTAGCTCAGTGCAAAGGACCTAGGTTCAATCAAATATAGCCCCCCAAAAGAAGTTATTTTACAACTAGGTCAGATTCTACAACAAAGACCCAGCCAGATCGGCTCTTTCTTAAGCAATTGCGGAAATAGCATTACTACAAGAAGAAGGCCACCACATGGGAGAGGGTGAGCATCATGGGTAACTCTTCTCAGAACATTATGGAGCCAACATGGAAACAATAGAGGGTGACCAGGGCCTGGAAGTCAGTGACACCATGATATCTGACCAGGTAAAGAGTAACCTTTGAATCCCGGTACCAAAAAAAGAGTAACCTTTGAAGTTGAGCCTATTATTATTATTATTATTATTGTTATTATTATTATTATTATTATTTTGGTTATTTGAGACAGTGTCT
>NW_004624791.1:638057-663041 GCF_000247695.1 Heterocephalus glaber
CTAAAGTCTGTCCTTCCAATCTCTTCATAAGACCCCTTTAGTAAAAAGAATGTCAGCAATAAGAGGGGGAGTCATAGTAGTGGGGAAACAGAGGGGGTTTTAGGAGAGGTTTCTTTAGAAGTGGATGTGGCAATAGAACTAAGAGAAATGAATTTGGGACTTGTGAGCCAGATCAGATTTCAATATATCATTACCAATGTGCCTCATGGAGAGTTTGGTGTTAGTCACAAACACAATGACTCCTGTGATCAGAGTAACAATATAAACATTACGGCAAGAAAAAATAAAACATGAGGGTACGGTGTGTTCCACCCTTTCTTTCCCCCAGCTGGAACTTTGTCAAGCAGCCTTGGAGGTCGGTTGGGCTTCGCCATCCATCTCTAGGTCCTCTTCCTATCTTCAAAAGCTCTACTTCCCTGTTTCCTATTATCTATCTTTTATTTTGCTCCTAAAATTATTTATATTTTGGGCTTCTCATACAAGAAAAATCATGCAATATTTAACTTTTTGTGTCTGATTTATTTCACTTAGTTTTATGGTCACAAAGTGTATTTAAATTACTCCATTTCCTGAAACTTTAAAATTATCCTCATTTCATAATACAACAGTTTAACTTTGAGTCACATTTGACAGGTTTCCAAGCACTTACTTGAGTTTTTGTTTATTTGTTTGTTTTGAGACAAGGTCTTATTATGTAGCCCAGGCTGGCCTTGAACTCACTATGTAGCGCAGTATGGCCTTGAACTTATGTCAATCCTCTTGCCTTAGCTTCCCAACTGCTGGGATTACAGGTGTGACCAACTATGCCCTGTGCAAGCACTTGTGTATTTACTCATTCTATTCCAACAGGCTCAGAGTAGTGACTGGCCCAATGTCCTAAAAGTAAATAGCCTAGCTACATTTTGAATTTACGTCTATCTGGCTATAAGCCCAGTTCTTTTTCCACTACAAGCAGCTAAATATCTACTGGAATGACATCTGATGTTGGTAATAGTAGAAATAGACTGTTAGGGCAACCCACTGCAATTGCACAGGTTATTTTTGGGTTTTGCAAGTTCACAGTCCTGAGTACTAAGAGATTCAAACTAAAAAGAGAGTTGCTATTGTTAGTGGCTCTATTCTCCTCCAGGGTATTTGCCGAGAGTTATTTACAAACCAGACTGGCCAAGAATAGACCTTGTGAGAGAGGGAGAGAGTGGCCAAGAGGTCAGCAGGCTTTACCTCCTTGGACTCTGAGCCAAGCTTGTCCACTTCCTGCAACTGAGCCAGAGTGAACAAAGCCAAGTTAGGCAGGAGTCAGGCCTTCTATTCAACAAAGTTGACTTAAGGAAGCCAAGGAAAAGTAGAATTTCAGGGCAAGTTTTTTGTTCAGTAAGCCGACACCTGGAAAAAGTTAGTCAAAGAAAAGTAGGAAGGTAATGACTCCATTAACTTGGTTCTGGGCTAGTGCTTCTCAAACAAGGAAACTGAAGCAGAGCATACCAGAATCCCAAATGTCCTTGGACCCTGAAGCTCCTGTAGGGCCACCTAGTTACCATTTATAAAAAATAGTTTACCTGTTGATCTGCAGTGGATTGGGCACAAGGGCAACTCCTTTTATCATCATGCTTTTTTTTGTTTGTTTGTTTTTCAGTTTCTTAATTTGTGGCAATCTTGCCTCAGCCTCCTGAGTGCTGGGATTACAGGCATGTGCAACCACACCCAGCTGTGTTTTGGTTTTGTAAGGGGGTTGTGCTCTCTTGGTCAGGCTGGCCTCAGACTCCTGAGCTCAGGGATGCTCCCATCCCAATCTTCCTGCTAGGCATGATTGTGGGTGATGCCTCCAAGCCTGGCTTCCTTTCATCTTCATGTTTTTTCCAGACCTTTCAGAGACTGAAGCGTTTAATCAAATCTCTTTGGCCGGTATATTTACCATTCTCAATTATAGATGTTAAACTTTCAGTTCTACTTCTTTATTTAAAAATTTTTTTTTGACACAGGATCTCACTATGTAGCCTAGGCCAGGTTCCAATTTGCAGTCCTTCTGCCTCAGCCCTCCCAGTACTGGGATTTTA
The DNA here is from genome assembly GCF_000247695.1 of Heterocephalus glaber. The sequence continues at coordinate 640,112 of NW_004624791.1, forward strand.
GGCATGTACCACCATGCCCCACATCTCCTTTTTTTTTTTTTTTTGGTACTGGGGATTGAACTCAGGACCTTGTGCTTTTAAGGCAGGCCCTGGAACCACTGAGCTAAACCCCTGACCTTCCTGTATCTCCTTTTAAAAAGTATTTTTTCACAGTTGCCTAGTTTCTTAATTACAGGGTTATCTATTCAGTCCCTGCTATATTATCTGCTCCCTCCCACCTAAATGAACTAACAGAGGAGACATCTGTTTGACTGTCTTGTGGTTTCTGTTTTGCTTTCTGTTTGTTTATTTTGATACTGGGGAATAAACTCAGGGGCTTTGCGCTGAGCTACATCCCCAGTACTATTTTTATTTTTGACTTTGAGACTGTGAGGTAGGATCTTGCTAAATTACTAAATTTCCCAGGCTGGGCTTGAACTAGAATCCTGCTGCTTTAGTCTACCAGCATGCTGGGAATATAGGGATGACCCATCACACACAGCTGTTTGACAGTGCCAAGAAGGCAAATGACAGTTTCTAGGAAGAGAAGGGAAGGGACACAGCAAGCTGCACAAAGATATGAATTTGAACACTAATTAAATCTGTCTTTCTTTTTTCTTTTCAATACAGGGGATTCAACCCCAGGGCCTTCATACTGAGTTGTCTCCCCAGATCCTTTTTTATTATTATTATTTTTTTGGTACCGGGGATTGAACTCAGGACCTTGCACTTGTGAGGCAGGTGGCGGCACCACTGAGCTAAATCCCTGGCCCTCCAGCCCCTTTTTTATTTTTTTATCTTTAGACAGTGCCTCACTAAATCACTAAATTGCCCAGGCAGGGCTTGGACTTATAATCTTCCTGTCTCAGCATCCCAGAGTGCTGGGATCAAAGGTGTGTGCCACCACAGCCAGCACTAATTGAATTTTTCCTTTCTTTTTCTTTTTTAAATAGCAAAACATTTATTGGTACATTTTAGGCACACATAATGATAACACTCACCATAGGGAATTTGCACCTGTACACAATACAACCCGCCTCTTTTTTTCCCATTCCCCTCCCCTCAAGCCCCCTTCTCCCTATGTACAAAGCTTTATTTCCAGTTTTTCCTACTATTTTCACTTTTTTTTCCTGTCCCTTCCTTCCTTTACCCCTCTCCCTCCCTTGTTCCCATTCCCATCTGAACATTTTCTTCCCATTTCCCAGTATCTGTTACACATTTTAGTCCTTATTTTTCCACTTTCGCTTTCTCACACAAGAGAAACAGTGCAGTATTTAAACATGTGTGTCTGATTTATTTCACTTAAGACTATGGTCTCAAGGTGCATCGAGTTAGCTATAAATATCTCAAGCTTGGGCTGGGGATTTAGCTCAGTGGTTTTGCCACCTGCTGCGCAAGCACAACGACCCGAGTTCAATCCCTGGTATCAAAAAAAAAAAAAAAAAAAAAATCTCAAGTTTATCCTTCTTTATGGCAGAGTAGTACTACACTGTGTAAAAAAAACCCCACATCTTCTTTATCCATTAATTGGTTGATGGGTATTTGGGCTATTTCCAAGATTAAGCTCTTATACACTGTGCTACTATAAACATGAATGTGCATATATTGCTGTGGTATGACGTTTTTAATTCTTTTGGGAAAATACTGAGACAAGGAATCTCAGTCTTGTTTTAATTTTCATCTCACAAATAACCAGTGATGTTGAACATTTGTTCATATATTTATTTACTGTTTCTACTTCTTCATCTGAGAAGTGACTATTCATTTTAGATGCTCATTTTTGATTAGGTATTTAAATTTTGGGTGTCTAATGTTTTTGAGTTCTTTATATATTCTAGATGTTAGTCCTTTGTCTGAGGAATAGCTGGCAAAATTTTTTTCCCACTCTTTGGGTTGTCTCTTCACTCTGTTGGTTTCTCTTGCCATGCAAAAGCTTTTTAATAAGATGATCTCAGTTGTTGATTCTTTGTGATAGTTCCTGTGCATTAGAGGTTTTGTTCATAAAGTCTTTGTCTATACCAATGTCTTCAAGAGTTTTACCTATTCTCTGTTCCAGCAGATTTAGTGTTTCTGTTTTAATATTTAGATCTTTGATCCATTTCGATTTTAGGTTAGTGCATGTTTTAGTTTCAATCTTCAGCATGTGGAAACCCAGTTTTTCCAGCACTACATATTTATTTTTTCTTTTAAATTCTTTTATTGGTATATCTTAGGTATACAATACATTTACATTCATCATTGGGATCTTGTACCTTTACATAATCCACCTTGGTTCTTATTTTTTCCCCATTCCCCTGCCCTGCCTTCAACCCCTTCCCCCTCCTTTATTTGCATAGGCTTTGTTTCCATTTATTTTTTTATCTCATATTTTTTCCTTGCCCTTCATTCCTTTCCCCTACCCCTCCCACTTCCCCTACCCCTTTGGACCTTTTCTTCCTATTTCACATTATCAATTATTCATTTTAATCCGTATTTACACTTTCAGTTTCTCATACCAGAGAAACTATTTGGTATTTACACATTCCAGCACCATTTATTAAAGAGGCTGTCTGTCTTTCAGGAAAGCGTTTGGCTCCTTTGTCAAAGATAAGGTGGCTGAGTGTGTCTGGGGTTGTTTCTGAATCTTCTAGTCTGTTTCATTGATCTTCAGGTCTGTTTCTTTTGCCAGTACTGTGCTGTTTTTGTTTTTTGGTACTGGGGACTGAACTCAGGACCTTGCACTTGTGAGGCAGGCTGCAGAACCACTGAGCTAAATCCCCGGCCCTAGTACTGCACTTTTTTTTTTTTTTTAATCACAGTAGCTTTGTAGTAAATTTCAAGTCAAGGATTGTGATGTCCCCTGCCTTGCCTTTGTTGCCCAGAATTGTCTTTACTATTCTAGGTCTCTTTTGGTTCCAAATAAATTTTAGGATTGTTTTTCCTAATTCTGTGAAATTATGCTACTGGAATTTTGATCAGAATTGCATTAAATCTGTATAACAATTTTGTAAGCATGGCCATTTTTCCTTTATTGGTTCTTCCTACCCAGGAACAAGGGATATCTTTCCATTTTCTGATGTCCTGTTCAATCTCCTTTTTTCAGAGAACTGTAGTTTTCAATGTAGATGTCTTTTACTTCCTTTGTTAGATCGATTCCTAGGTATTTCATTTTTGGGGGATGCTACTGTGAAAAGTATTGTTTCCCTAATTTCTCTCTCAGTGAGTTTGTTATTCATGTACAGGAAGGCTATTAACTTTTTTTGTTTTGTTTTGTTTGGGGTTTTTTTGGTACTGGTGATCAAACTCGGGTCCTTGCGCTTGCGCAGCAGGCGGCAAAACTACTGAGCTAAATCCCGGCCCAAGAAAGCTATTAACTTTTGAGTGTTGACTTCGTATCCAGCTATGCTACTGAATTTGGTCGTTAAATCTAGAAGTCTTTTGGTAGAGCTTTTGGGGTCTTCTATGTAGAGTTTCATGTCATCTTCAAAAAAGGATAATTTGACTTCTTCCATTTCTATCCTTATTCCTTTTATTTCTTCCCCTTGTCTAATTGGTTGTTTCCAGAACTGTATTGAACAAGAGTGGATGGGGTCAGGGATTTAGCTCAGTTGTTCTGCTGCTTGCCTCACCAGCTCAAGGACCCGAGTTCAATCCCCGGTACAAAAAACAAAAAGAGTGGTGACAGTGGACATCCTTGTCTTGTTCCTGATTTTCAAGTGAGAGCTTTCAGTTTTTGTCCATTTAGTATGATCTTGGTTTGTCATAGATGAATTTTATCTGATTGAGATAAAGACCATCTATTCCAATTTTCTGTAGGGTTTTTTTTTTTAAACATCATGAGTGGCTGTTGTACCTTGTCAAATGCTTTTTTTTCTGCACATACTGAGAGGATCACAGGGTTTTTGTCCTTGGCTCTGTTAATATTGATAGGGTTCTCTCCCAGGCAAAATGGCCTCAACGGTCCTACATTCTAAAATGACTTCAGTTCCTAAAATGGTTCCTGCTTATGGAAATGAGCCACTTGGGAAAAGTGAAACCTACCCCCTCTAGAGAAACAAAACCTAACTTGTTGCTCCACCCTGCTACCTGTGTGATCCTCCCCTTCCAATCACCTGGTGTCCCATTGCCTGCCCAACAACCCGACCAATTCTCAACTCTCAGGATACTCTCTCCATGGCACTGCCCTATATAAACCTCACCCTAGTTAGTCTCGCTCTCTCTCGCCATTGTTTGAGACATCCCAGTAGCTCTTTCCCCCAATAAAGCCCTGCCTCAAGTGATCCTGTTTTGGCTCGTTTTCTTTCAAATACAGTGTATTACATTTATTGATTTGCATATGTGGAACCATCCTTGCATCCCTGAGATGAATCCTAGTTGTTCATGGTGTATAATCTTCTTGGTGATTTGCTGCATTTTGTTTGCCAGTATCTTTTTTTTTTTTTTTGGTACCGGGGATTGAACTCGGGACCTTTTGCTTGCGAGGTAGGTGGTGGAACCATTGAGCTAAATCCCTGACCCTGTTTGCCAGTATCTTATTGAGGATTTTTGCATCTATGTTCATTAGGAAGATTGGCCTGCAGGGCCGGGGATTTAGCTCAGTGGTTCCACCGCCTGCCTCGAAAGCGCAAGGACCCGAGTTCAATCCCTGGTACCAAAAAAAAAAAAAAGGAAGATTGGCCTGTAGTTCTCTTTTTTTGGTTGGATCGTTCTATGATTTTGATATTAGGGTAATGCTTGCTTCCAGGACTGAATTTGGGAGTATGGCTTCCCTTTCAATTTCATTAAAGAATTTGAGAAGTAGTGGCAAGTAATTGAATTTTTTATACTTTACACTTCTCTTTTAATGGTTGCAAAGTTTTATTAAAGGTAGGAAAAGAAACAGGCTCTCCAGAGGAACTTTGGGAGAAGCAAAAATAGGAAAAGAAGTACATTACCCCCTACACATGAGGGCGGACCACATGCAAGAGAGAACATAGTGACCTACCTCTTACTTTGACATTTTTTGTTTTTTTGAGACAGGGTCTCACTATGTAGTTCAGGCTGGCATTGAACCCACTAGAAGCCCAGGCTGACCTCGAACTCACAGTGATCCACCTGCCTCAGCCTTCTGAGTGCTGGGGTTACAGGTATGTGCTACCATGCCTGGGTTGACATATTACGCATAGTGATCTTTAAAAAATTTTTCTCCACCTTTCAGGGAACTGAAAGTCCTTAGAGGGAATACTACTCTGGCAGTCTGAGGCCAGAGGATGGCAAATCTGAGCCCAACCTAAGTAACTCATGAGGCTAAAAAATAAAAATGGGCTGGGTGTGTAGCCCAGTGTGCAGTCCCTGGACCCAATTGTTCCCTCTTTGTTCTTTGCTTCTGCTTTCTTTAGCCTTTGTCTGTAACACAGACTGCTCCTCTGGGCTCATCAGAACACTCATTCTGTTTTATGCAATGAAGTGTTGCTGAATTCTAGAATAGAAAATAAAGTGAATTGAGATCTTCAGGTGGGAGGAAAGTGTGAGGTAGGATAAAAGAAATAAAGTCAGGTAGAAAGGAGACAAGGAAGTCAAAAATTTAAAAATTATATTTTAAAGAAAAATTGCAGCTTCAGAACACTAGCTTGGTTCATTTACTTTTTTATTCCTTCTCCCCAAACCGCAAACCTGGGCAACTCCCTTTCAGGGTCTGCACATTCCCTTTTACTTGCAAATGAAGGGACCTCCCTTATGGCATTTCCCAAAGGAATAGCTCACTAAGGGTGGGCTGGCCTCTCCCACCCTCTAACACTAAGACTGAGACTGAGACTGAGACTATAGATTCTCCAATTCCACAGGTTTCCACCTCCCAAAACACACAAATGATCCCCAGTGCCCAAATACATCATGTCTCATTTCTCTGAGCTCCCGCACTCCACCCTTGAGTGTATTTTATGTCTACTCCTAATAAATTCTTCTCTAGCCTCTTTTACTGACACATCCTGAACATTCTTTTTCTGGGCAGGACTCAGTGAACCTGCATACTTACATTGAAAGGGCAGGTTAAATTCTCAGTACCGGGGATCCTCAGACCCAGCCTGTGACAGAGGGGACAGGAAAGTAAAAAGAATTAAGATGTAGGCCAGGGATTTAGCTCAGTGGCACCGTGCCTGCCTCACAAGTGCAATGTTCTGAGTTCAATCCCTGGTACCAAAAAAAAGAATTAAGACGTGTGTTATGTACAAGTACTAACTCCCCATGATGAATGTAATGTAAATCATTATGTACTGCAAACATGCAATAATAAAAATTAAAAATTAAAAAAAATAAAAAATTAAAAAATTAAAAACTAAAAAAATCTTTAAATTGTTAAATTTGTTCTTTGACAGATCTGACAACACTGGATTATCCTGCAAGGTATCCCTTTATCTACAATTCCACAATCCAATATATATTTTTTTATATTACTCATTTGGTGGTAAAACCTACCTTGGACTGTCACAAGATGATTCATAGTCCTTCTTTATCTTAGTGTGAATATTCAAATGATTCATTGAAGATTTATTACTATGTTCAGTTAGGAGACACTGCCCCAGGTCCTGTTCTATCAAGTAGAATATAGGCCCTTTTAGCTTTTCAAAATTCAGGAAGGGCTAGTTCAGAGGTAGAGTACTTGCTTGACACGTGGGAGGCCTTAAATTCAATCCCCAGCACCACAAACAAACAAACACAAACACAACCCCTAGCAAATTCTGAAATAAAACTGAGTTTTGAGCAAAATTTCATGGACTGTATTTTTTTTAAAGCATACCCCTTGGATTGATATGAACCTGTATGTGAATCTTTCACTTAACCTCTTCAAACTTCAGTTGTTGCCTTTTATCTCTAAGACAAGGATGAAAGTAGCTAGTTGATAATGCTGTGAACATCTTTACTTGTATGACTCACACATATAAAACACAATGGACTGAAACTCAGCTCTCCTACCCCATCTGCTTCTTTGTCCCCTGTCTCAGGGCATGGTCATCTTCCTACTCATTTGCTCAACTCAGAAACCCAAGTGTCATCCTTAGTTTCTTTAAGATTATGCACAATTTTTTTTGGTACCGGGAATTGAACTCAGATTCTTGCGCTTTTGAGGCAGGTGGCAGAACCACTGAACAAAATCCCTGGCTCAGTTTCTTTAAGATTAAATGAGATCATAAGGGTGGGCTGTAACCTGTAGGACTGGTGCAATCATAAGAGGAAGAGATGCCTTGGTGTGCACCCACAGAGAGAAAACCAGGCCAGAACACAGAGAGGAGCTGGCTGGCTGCAAATCAAGGAAAGAGGCCTCAGAATGGAGGTCTTCAGAAGAAACCAACCCTTCAGTACCTTGATCTTAGACTTTGGCCAGAATTCTTTTTTTTTTTTTCTGGTTTTTTGAAACAGGGTCTTGCTATGTAGTTCAGGCTGTCCTTGAATTCACTATGTAGCCTAGGGTGGCCTCAAACTTGTGGTGATTCTCCTGCTTCAGACTCTCAAGTGCTGGGATTACAGGTGTATGCCGTCATGCCCAGCTGGCCTCCAGAATTCTTACAAAATTTGGGTCAGTCACTACAGTTTGTGGTATTTTCTTGTGGCCACCTTAGCAGACCAACACATAAACCTTCCTCTGTCTCACTACAGTGTATTCATAATTCTCCCACTAGAGTCTGCACCACAGGCTTTTCTACATTTTTTTTTTGTACCAGGGATCAAACTCGGGAACTTGCGCTTACCACTGAGCTAAATCCCTGGCCCTTGCACCACAGGCTTTTGTAATTACAGTGGCCCCTTCTTAGCCAATGACTAAAGCTGTGGATAATACCCTCCCCATATATACTTTCTCCTCGAACATATATTATTATCATAAAATTTCACATATAACTATAATAAAATTAAATTTACATTAGGCACAACAGGAGATTGACAACAATAATGAAACAGAACAATTATACCAACATACTGTAATAAAAAGTGAATGTGGCTTCTCTCTCAAAATACCAAAATATACTACTGTACTCTCACCTTTTTTGTTTGATGATGTGATGAGATGAAGTGAGGTGAATAATGTAGGCATTGTGACTTAGTGGTAGGCCAGTACTAAGAGTCCTTGTACACATGCACTGTCATACCAGGACAGCTGAGCTGAGCACTGAGATGGCTGCTGTGTCCTTAACAGGTGGGTAGATCCACGTCGTGAGTATGGTGGATAAAGAGGTGATTCTCACTGAAAGCAGAACCGAGAGGGGCAGTACAAGATTTTATCATGCTACTCAGAAAAGTAAGCAATTTAAAACTTACGAATTGCTTATGACTGGAATGTGAATTTGATATATTTTCATACCATGGTCAACCACTAGTAACTGAAACTTGATGAAAGCATAGCCATGCATAAGGGGGGACTACCATATCTTTTGTCCCCTCCCTCCTTTTATAACAGAAGCCATCACTGCCACTGAACCATGCTCTGAGCCCCTCTCCTGTTTTTCTTTTCTTTTCCTTTTCCCTCTTCCCTTCCCCTTTTCTTTTCTTTTCTCTCTCTCATCTCTTCTCTTCTTTCAGTATTGAGGACTGAATCCAGGGTCTTCACACTGAGTTGTGTCCTCACCCCTTTATTTTTTATTTTGAGATAGGTTCTTTCTTAGTGGCCCCAGTGGGACTCAAACTTGTGATCCTCCTGCCTCAGACCTCCATAGTACTGGGGTTACAGGTGTGTGCCACCACAGGCAGCTTTCTGTTTTCGATGATTTTTTCCTACCACAGGCTCTCATTCCTATCCAGTAAATGTAGCTGCAGTGTGGATTACTATTTAAGAGTTTGACAGGACAAAGACTCAGTAGCCACTTCTGCAGATGAGGGGCCAACTGGCTCAGTTTAGGAGTAACAAGCCTTGGTGGTCAGGGGAGAGAAATGACTGTGAGGGATGGCATCTGCTACTAGGGAGCCCACTGACCTGATTCCTAACACAGGCCCACTCCCCAAAGGGAGTGCATTTGTCTGCTGGGGTTCTGGGATAAAGTACAATGGACTGAGTGACTTGAACAGAAATGTTCTCAGGATTCAGGAAGCTAGAAGTCTGAGATCAAGTTGTAAGCAGGGTTGGTTTCTTCTGATACTTCTCTCCTTGGCTTCTCCTCCCTATTTCCTCACACATTCTTCTTTCTGCATGTATCTTCATGCAAATTTCCCCTTCTTGCAGGACATCCACCTCACTGCATTTTACCTTCATTACCTCTTTTTTTTTTGGTACCAGGGATTGAACTCGGGACCTTGCACTTGCAAGGCAGGTGGTGGAACCACTGAGCTAAATCCCCGGCATGCTACCCCAATTCTATCGTCACCCTGTCACCTGAACCACAAACCTTCTGGATATGCCACAGGCACTTCAAACTCCACATCATTGCTCCGGCCCGGGTTCTGGCTTTCATGATTCAATTTATGATTCCATCACTCTCTCATCTATGACCTTCCATTTTCTTTAAAAAAATCACTAATCTTTTTTTTTTTTGAGACAAGATATTGCTTTGTAGTTCAGGCTGTCCTTGCACTCACTATGTGGTCCAGGCTGGTCTCAAACTCGTGGTGATTCTCCTGCCTCAGTCTCCTAAGTGCTGGGATTACAGCTGTGTGTCACCATGCCCAGAAGTCAATTTTTCTTGACATCTCAACTAATCCCTCACTTTTTATTGTTAACTGATAAAACCATGTTTCCCCTAAAATAAACCCTACCTGGAAAACAAGTTCTGGCATTACTTTAGATTCTATCCTTTTTGTTGTGGGTGGGGTGGGGTACCAGGGATTGAACTCAGGTCCTTGTGCTTGCAAGGCAAGCAGCGAAACCACTGAGCTAAATCCCTGGCATTCTGGCATGACTTTAGAAGAGATATCTCTTCAAAATAGGGCACAATAGGGCTCATTTTCAGGGGATATCTCTTCTAAAATCAAGCTAGAATTTGTTTTCCATGTAGGTCTTATTTTTTTGGGAAACAGGGTATTTATGACGTAGATGATGTGATGATGGTGATGATGATGATGATGATGATCTGCTCTAGCTAGCATCACTAAGTATGTCTTTCATTCTGGTCACCATCTCTGTAGTTATTGGAGGAATTATTTCTGTTTTGATTTTTCCTGAGCCTTGTTCATCTGCTGTTATTTCCACTGTTACCACTTCAGAGAGTCCAGGTGGGTGGCTTTCAGATTGTTCTACCTCATTGGCCCCTGGGTTTGCCTTTGGTGAGTGGAGTCTGAAGAGGTTGCTTCTTGTTTAAGCGTCTTCTCATTTTCTATTTTTTTTTTTTAGTTTGATTCCTGGGTCGATACTAATAAATTGCTTATGGCAATTAGCTTTATTGACATTATTCAGAACCCTCAGGAAATGACTACTTCTCAGGGGTGTCTTCTAGGTGTAGCTGGCTTTTGGGTTTTGAGTCTGTTGCAAGATCCTACCTCTTCAATGGATTGGGGATAAGTTGCTGCCTACTTGGCCCAGCCACCAGTTCTCTGGCACTGGCCTATAGTTTTTGTTTTAAAGACCCTTATATAATCTCAGTCTTTGTATACCAGGAAGAACAACTGATTAGCACAATTATGTCACCTTGGCTAAAGTAGTACCATCAACAATAGCAGTAGCATCCCCAATGAGAAATGTAAATGTGTTGTATACCTAAAATGTACCAATAAAAGAATTTAAGGAAAAAAACCCCACCAGTAGCAGTAGCATCAAACACAGCTTAGAAAAATGACAAACTGTGGTAACTATTAATTTGCCACCTTTAACTATAAGAACTAGATTTGTGGTTATATAACAAAATCTAAAATGAACCAGAAAATTGTATGCAATAAATATGCCCTTAATATGGTGATTTCACCCTTAGGGGAGAAGATATAAAAGGGGTTATGGGAAAAAAATAGAGAAATAGAAGAAGAGGAGGAGATTAGAAGCAAGACCAGAGGACAAAGGAAGATCACACAAACTTTGGGAAACTGGTGAAGAAGACAGGAGGGAGAGAAGAAAGAAATAAAAATAACAACAGAACAACAAAAATGAACTAGAAACCATGTTCAAAAAAAGAAAAAACAGAACAACGGGGCCGGGGATTTAGCTCAGTGGTTCTGCCGCCTGCCTTGCAAGTGCAAGGACCCAAGTTCAATCCCCAGTACCAAAAAAACAAGAAAAGACAAAACAAAACAAGAACTAGAAAAGAGGAAAACAGAAAAAAGAAAACAAAATAGAAAAGGAAAAAGAAAAAGAAAGAGAAATGTCCAATTCAAGGTGTTTCTCTGTTGTCACTGGTAGACAGAGTTCAGAGCCGAATTGATTAATCCTAGCAAGCCAGCCATAGCTTTATGGTGGGGTAGTGGATAATTTCAGCCAGCCTGCACCTTTAGTTCCACTGAAGTTCCAGCCAGTTTCTGGCTATGAGACTGTAACAGAACTTGTTGAGCCTGCAACAGTCCATGTGCCTCCTGCCAGCTTGAACTCTCCCTGCTGACTTGAATGCCTCTCCCTGACCTCCAGCTGACTTGAATGTAGCACCCTCACTGAGATACCAGGAGCCACTAAATGGAGTTGGCCTGTAGCTGTTCTGAGCTCAGTTGGCCCCTCTCTAAGACAGCTTCTAGTCAATCACCCTCTCCTGGGTGATGTCTGAACCTGAGTAACTCACCAGCCACTGCTGTCTGCTGCATCCACTGCTCAGATCCACTCGTGTGCTTCTCTTTGGAGGCCTCTGGGGTTGTCAGTAGTTACTGTGCATCTTCAGGTTTGACCTGCCATTCCCATGCTGTGTGTCTGGGCTTTGGAAGAAATTTCTGCTTGCTATCTCCCTCCTGTTTGTTGAAGTCTCTCTTTGGTCTCTCCATGGACTTCAATTCTCACTTCAGATCTTTCCTGGATCCTGGGGTTCCTCTCCTTCTCCTCCTCATGCCACTATATTCTGGTGTCAGGACACCAAATCTTGGACAGGCTCTTTCTCTGATGCTCCACTCTGCCATCTTCCTGGAAGTCTACATGATGATGGTGATTTAGCTTTGGCCACAATTATTCCCACTCTTCTCAGCTTCAATAAAACAACTTTAACTGTGGCTGGATTCACAGCAAGACACAGAAAAATTGATAAATATTGGAATATGGAGGGAGTGGGACCCTGTATAAAGGTGAAAATGAATAGCAGTTCTACCTATTAGTATGAATGAATCTCAATTGAAAATAAAATTCAGTCATAAAAGAACATGAGACACAGTTTACTGATTTGGTCATGAAAAGTGTTCTACCTCTGAGCCATACCACTAGCCCTCTTTGAGAATTTCTAAGACAGTTGTTATGGCTCATGTCTAGATGTCTCCTCAAAGCCTCACTGATCATAGGTAGGATTTTTCAGAGGTAGATCTAGAGTATGTGGTGCTGGGAGTAAGGGTGTGTGATTACTAAATAAATCCACTGATTGGTTTGGCATAGTTCTGAGTGTGGATAATGGGAAGGCCCAACCTGGATATTAGCATTACCAACCCTAGGGGATAGAATAAAAGGGACAGAAAGGGTTATTGTTGTCATTCCTTGTCCTTTGCTTCTTGCTGCCTTCTGCCTACCATGAACTTTCTCCTCTGTAGTGCCCCTCTGGCATGTCACCCTACCACCCAGCTGACTGTGGACTGAAACCTCTACAAACTGAGCTACAATAAACCTTTCTTCCTTTAATTTTGGGTGTTGGATATTTTGTCTCAGCAATGAGAAAAGTAACTAAGATAATTATTTTAAAGTTTTTATCTAGTAATCCACTATCAGGTCTTTTTCAGGGAGAGTTTCTGTGATTGATTGATTAATACTGGTAGTTGAACCAAGAACCATAAACAGGCTAGGAAAATGCTGTAGCATTGACCCCATGCCAGTTTCTGTTTTTGTTTTTACTTTGGTACTGGAGATTGAACCCAGGGCCTTCATACTGAACTGCATCCCAGCCAATTTCTTTTTTGAGACAGTGTCTCACTAAGTTGCCCAGTCAGACTTAAACTTGCAATCCTCCTGCCCCAGCCTCCCAAATGTTGGAATTTTAGGCATGTACCACCATGACTGGTTCCCTGCCATATTTAATTTAATTTTAGGACAGAATCTTGGTAAAGTGCTAAGACTTGAACTTGTGATCCTCCTACATCAACCTCTTCAGTAGCTAGGAGTACAGACATGCACCATCACACCTGACTTTTGTTTGTTTTGGTTTTAGTTTTAGTTGTTACAGGTTGTTTCCATGCTGAGGATAAGACTGAGTCATAAATTTAAACCTTCTCAGAACTTTTATGAGCCTGCACCTTTCCCTGTGTATGCATGGTAACTCTAATTTCCCTTATGTATGTGGTTGCTTTTGCATGTCCTAGTCTTTAATATCTGAAGTGGGGGTGGGGAATGGGTCAGGAGCTTCCCTTTAATTCCCTCTGGAAATCACTCAGCCAGAGCCAATCAACACAGATCCCCAACACTGGAGGACTGGGCTGTTTTTGACCATTCTGCTCCCACAAGCTGTGTGCAAACTGTTCCAACAACACACACAGAGCTGCCTGCTATGGGTTTATGGCTGGGCTCTGGGTAGCTGCTACTGTGCTAAAAGCTGAGCTTGACCAATTAACCGTAATTTACTGTCCCAAGGCTTCCCCAGAGTTCCAAAAGAGTGAAGTTCAGGCAGACTGTGGTCTAGGTGGAGAGACAGTTCCAGTACACCATACTCTGTCATTTTCCTAGAATTCTTCACAATTATCTTTTGGATGCCATGATGCATTTTTTATTTTTAAATTTTTGTTCTGTTTTTTGAGACAGGGTCTCACTATGTAGTTCAGGCTGACCTTGAACTCACTATGTAGCCCATGCTGGTCTAGAACTCAGCCATCCAGTGCTGGGACTACAGATGTGCACCACCACACACAGAATGATGCAATTTTTAGTGTAAATATTGAAGCTAGGCCTCAATTTGTGGCTGGTTTTTAGGATGTCGTCACCATTTTATGTACCAAGACCTGAAAAACATGGAAAGATGCTCAGGCTTCACTATTGTCCCTGAGGAACCCTTTAAAAGAACTGATTTTTAAACATTTTTTTTTATTAGTGTTTACATGTTTGCAATTCATCATGGGGACTTGGGACATGTACACATTGCATCTTAATCCTTTTTACTTCCCTTTCCCCTCCCCTTTCCAGCTGCAAAGTCTACCTCCCTGTTTCCTCTTGTCTATCAGGGGTAGTGATTGTTCCACTTCATTCATACTCAATGAACATGATGTGTTAAGCACTTTTTTTGGTACCAGGAATCAAACTCAGGACCTTGCGCTTGCCAGGCAGGTTCTGTGGCACTGAGTAACATCCCCAGCAAACACTTTCTGAACTTAAGATCTCTGTTCCCTATTCTTCATCAGTCTCACCTTGAGCAAGAACTAGGGTCAAAATACTATTTCCAGACTGAGTGTGGTGGCACATGACTGTAATCCCAGCACTCGGGAGGCTGAGGCAGAAGGATCACTTTGAGTTCTAGGCCAGCCTAGGCTACAAAGTGAGTTCAAGTTCCAGGTCAGTCTGAACCTACATAGTGAGACTGTCTCAAAAAAAAAAGTTTTCTGAAAATTTATTGGGAGAAAGAAAGCTTCTGCCTAAGAGACAGAAAGGTGACCGGAAAGTGGGTTACCTGCCACCCCACTTTTCAAGGATGTTTTATACAGTAAAGCCATGTGGTGAGGTGGGTACAAAGTGGGACAAAACTATAAGATCCAATGGAAATTTACAAGGTGAGCATGAGGTGGGGCAAAACCATGACCAACCAATAAGATACAAGTACAGTCACCCAGGTAATATTGATTAAATGGGAGTCAAACGGGGGAGCAAGTCATGTAGCAGGTGTACTAGGATTCTCAGTAAGTGCGGGTCAGGGATATTTCCTGGAAAGGTTGGGTTAAGACCTTTCCCCGCCCCCCAGGTGATTGATACCTACTTAGAATATCAATTACTTCTATTTATCCTAATGAGTGTGGTAGGTTCTCTCCTTTTACAATGCTGGCCTTCAGTGAATGTGTCTTCACTGTCCTCCATGATGGTTCCTTGACTGTCCTCCATGTTGCCTTCTCATGGGCTGGCCCTGTCTAACTGCCTACAAGATATCTAATTAACTTACCTGTCTGCAATATTCCCCCTCTGAAGAAGTACCCTTAACCGCTGTGAGGGGGCAAAGGGTGAAGACTGGTCTGGCTACTTCCAGCTGAAGAGGGTTGCAGTTGTGATCAGCAGTTAGAGTCACTCTACAGAGGGTCTATCTAAAGGCCTTCGATGGGTGCCAGGCATTGTCATCTTGGTAGTTGTATAGCTTTGAGTCTGGAGGAGACAAAGCCAAAGAAACAGTTAAGAATTAATGGGGCTGGGCTGGGGATTTAGCTCAGTGGTTCCGCAGCCCCCCTTGAAAGTGCAAGGTCCCGAGTTCGATCCCCAATACCAAAAAAAAAAAAAAAAAAAAATGAATACATGGGCCAAATTATAAGGTCAGCAGGATTGCTATGAATATAGCCGACAAGTGTTTCCACCGGGAGGAACTAGTAATAGCCTCCCACAAAGAGGATAAGAAGGTCAGGGGACTTCAGAATCCAATAGAGAAGTCATATTGTATAGTTTAGCAGTTACGAATTGTTTACAAGGTGGATCTGGTGGATCCCGGTAAAAGAATTCTAGCACATTTGTCATTGGTCCCATTTGTATGACTTTTTGGAGTTTAGCAGCCTCTAGGCAAGAATAAACAAAGCTTTTAGAAATTAAAGCATGCATAATCTAAGCATGAGCACACTAGAATGATAGGATGGGGAGAAAGTCACACTTAGAAATTGAAACAGTGATTGTAACCTGCTGGATTTTAGATTATTTCATTGATAAAGGCTATGTATAAGTCTGATACTTTAAGAAGAGACAATTTGAAGAACAAATCTTGCTTAAGAAATTTAAAACTCTGGCTGAGCTCTTATAGATTTTACCATAGTTTTTCCCTAATGATCCATAACTGTAGTCAGCTACTGGTGTAGCTAGAAGCTGCCAGAAGGGGTCAGTGTCTGGAGCCCCTTTTTATGTCTAGCTTTATTACTCTGGCATTATTTTATACCTCTTTTGGTTATTCTTTTCTGTTGGGTGTTTAAGACCAAGTTAAAGTGACACCTGTGTCAAATCAGTATGAACTTCTTGCTATGTATCAAGGTCAGTTAAGTCTCCTCAGGCATTACTTTGGAACAATGAATAGAGCTTCTTAGCTCCTCTGTCAGTGTCAGATGTCAGGCTGGGCCACAGCCTTGTTTAACCATGCTGTTTCAGTGAAAGCATGGGAGATTTTTTTCCTCTTTGTGACCCTCCTTTGGCACATGGTACATTTGTCCTCTGGTGCCCAGCAATCTCCTTGCTCAGGAGTTGAATGACTTACCAAAGATGTAGGATCCTGTAGGAATGGTTCCTTTGTGTCCTGGATCTTTGTTGACCTTGAGGGGCCAGGGCCAAATTATTGGCTGTCCTCATAGCCCAGTTACCTTTCTAGTTTTGGTCTCCAAACTTTAGTTGTTGAACATCCAGAAGAGAAGATCAGTGACATAAGTATTTCAGTGGGAGCAGTGAGCTTAACTATTACAATAGTTAAAACATCAATCACTGTTGAAGTATAAGGCACAGTTAGAGGGCTGTTATTTCTTACCAACCATGGTTCTTTTAGTAGTTGAATCCCTGCAGAATGTTAATAGACAACAGTTATATATTGTAGAGAAACTTAAGATTAAGAACTACAACATATTATTTTAGCATGGCAATCATGATGACATTTTCTTTGTAACACTTACATATCCATCTTAGTACAGAATAGTCTTTCAGTCAAACACCTCCAGCTGATCACAAGACTTTAAATGACATAAAGAAAGCTCTTATTTCTTATCCTTTAGTAGGATGCCATCTAAAGAGAACATACATATTGGCCTATAAATAAATGTACCTTATGAGTTCATAATGTTTAGCCTCTAATTTTAGTGTGTGACATTGTTTCAACTGTTTGGTGACTGAACATCCCTAAGTGTGGTGACATATATAGCATACATCACACAAATTTTTAAGAAAACTACTATTTGACTGGCTCTCTCATGCTGGCTTGATATGTACTTCTTATCACAAGTAGCTGGAGTGCAAGAGAAAGGCAGATACCTGAGTCAAAAAAGATCATTACCATAAATAATATCTTAGGATATTTGTACACTCAGAAGGCATGAATATATGTATACATATATATAAATATATACATATATAATATATATATACACATATAATATATATATATATACACACACACCATGAAGTAACAGTGAGTATGAGTTACATGAATGCTTTGCCCTTAATTTTGTTTTGTACCAAGAACATTTTAAATAAAGCCTTGTTTTCCCACAGAAAACTTAGACCAGGACCAATGTATACATATCACAATAATATATTTAGTAATGTATTTCCCATGAGGCTGTGGAAATTATTGGGGTCCTCTTTGTGAACAAAGGCTGGAATAAATTTTTCCAGGGAGCTGGTCCTTTATTTACCAAGGGGAGTCCTGTCCAGCAGTTTTCCTAAGCCCAAGAGTCTTTATTATCTTAACGAATTTTTAGATGACCTGTGAGAGCCAGATCATAACCATTAACACATTATTTTTACCAATGAAAGTTTCCCAAGTTATACATAGACAACAATATGTACTGTATTTGTAAAACCAGTTGACATTATTTAGATCATCTGGCAACCTGGGGGAAGCATGCCTTTAATTATATTTATCGATAAGCTTTTTTTGGTATGAACACCAGTATCTCAGCTGCACTATCTGTTGGAAGCAGAGAGATTCAGAGTCCTCCTTCCTCTTTGTGCACACAGATGGCTCCAGACTGGTTCTTTGTGAAATACCCAGTCAATATGATGCTGATTTGGATCCACCATCTCTCAGGCTGGCTCATGTGTCTGTGTGTGCCCAGGAAAGTTACTTATCCCTCTCCAAGCTTTAGTTTCTGGGGAGTCACTAAAAGTTCCTGTCAGGCAAGACAGATTCAAACATTGGTAATTATATAATTATGCTTCTTGTTCCTGCCCATTTGCTGAACCCAGACAAGGAAACCTATTAACTCTATGTAAAATAGGAATACACAGGCACTGGTGAGAAGAGTGCCTGTTCCCAGCTGGACAGTGATTTTAGTAGAGTTAGAAACAAAGGAGGTGGATCATGCCCTTCCCTTCATTCAACTGAACATTACACTACCCCTAAAGGTGATCCATGCTTCCATAATCCTAAAACAGGGAAGTGTGAGCACCTCCCTCCTCTCCATTCAACCATAAACACAAGACCACCCTAATGATTATTCAGGTTTAAATTTAGGGTGTTGCACAGATTGCTGACATCAAAAGAGACAGGGTCGGGGATTTAGTTCACTGGTGCCACCACCTGGCTCGCAATTGCAAGGTCTTGAGTTTGATCCCCAGTATCAAAAAACAAAAACAAACAAACAAAAAACCACAAACAACCCCCCCATTATATTTATCTATAAGCCAACTTGAGTTATAGGCAAACATCTTAAAAAATCCAAAATGCCAAAAGAAAAACATTCAAACAAAGCAGCTGTACATGTTGTAACAAATTTGAACAGACAGACACATAAGACTTGTTTATAAACCAGAGTGCACTCAGATGTATTTGGCCAAGTTGAATTATAATAACTTCTATAATTTTTAGGTTTATAGTTATAAAAAAGACTAGTCAGAACTTTGTAGATCAATTAACAGAGATCTCTTGTAATAAGAACCAAAAGGAATAAAAATCTTGTACACTTGTGAAAGCAAAGACCATTTTAAAATAGGCCCTAAACTGACAGTTTATCTGACTGGAATACCCAGCTCTACAGGCTTCTCATTGTTGCTTTGATAACCATAGTTATTTGATAGCCACACGTAATTGTTTCCTCTAAAGGGACAAACTGTTAAATATCTCCAGGGTGGTGCTCTCAGGCCAGGTTTGGGTATAGAAGAGACTAGGTGACACTCTTTGGAGCTAAGTATGAATTCTAAACAGTGAGGGAAGAAGGCCTGCCAAGGCTCCAACCTGCTGTGCTGCAGATGTCTACCTATGACAGTTTTTTTCCATTTTGGAAAAACAAAACAAAACAAAGGAAAAGAAGACATCCTTGTCTATCCCTCTTGTTCTATGCCCAATCTAAGGTGTACCTTAGATTTTATCTTATCCAGTGCCAGTGGCAACAGACTAGAGGTGCAAAGAAGTGGCCAGAGCTGGGTTAGGTGTTCTTATCATTCGCTAATTTTTTAAAAAAAGGCAAAATATTTATTGCAGTGAACTATCCAATGCACAAAATAGTAAATATTCATCATATGCAAGTCCATTACCATGTTGTAGGTAGAAAATCATTTGAAAAGATTTTAAATAAAATAGAAGCATCAATGTTACCAGAACTGTATTTAGACAATATCACAAAAATTATGGAAAATAGTAATAACCTGAAAATAAGTTTATTTATATTACATTTTAAATGTAATTATCTCCATTTATGCAGACTTTTACAAAGAAAATGTTAAAAATTAAAATTCAGAGTAAACTCTTACTCTCTTTAACCGTGTTAAAGTATTCTTATTTCAAATAAATTTCAGTTTTCCAGAAGGATTATTTTTAATACTGGCAGTCTTCCTGTTCAGCCCACAAAATATAAATCTTTTCTTCTGTCAGCTCAAAATTTACAACTCCACATCAAGCTCTTTTTTCAGTGTTTTCTTTTCCTCTTGGGTGCAGTGAACTCTGTTTCACTAAAACTATCATTTTCTTCTTCCTCTTCTGTAATTGCAGGCATACTCAAACATAAAGATTTTTCTTCCTTCTGCACATTCCGCACATTACCTTTGCTCCTGGAAGATACCTTCCTTTCTGCTGACTTCACTGCTGGCTTGGCTCTTTTCTTCTTAGTTGCTTTGGTTTGTCCTTGCCCAGATGCAGGATCAGAGTCAGAAATGTTAAGCTTGACTTGACGATGCCTTCTTGACTTGGATGCCTGAACTGAAAAGGCTTTTGATTTTATTTTTGCCAATGATTCAGCTCTTTCACATCTCTATGATTCTTGTGCAGTTCCTTCTCTCTCCTTCATATTTAAGATCTGATTTTAAGGATGGATTCTGTCTCTGCTCCACTGCTGATGTTCCAAAACTATGTTCTTAATATTATCAAAAAAATCATCCTTTATCAAGCTGAGGGCTTTGTCTGGTTTGGACTTATCAGCTGAACTTATATGCTTCATGTTTTGATAATGCTCACGAACATTTAGCATTTCCTCTAATACATCAGAAGTGGTAAGTTTCATTACATGATCACATGGGTCCTTAAATTCTTCTGTAACTTCAGCTCATTGTTTTCTTCATCGTATATGAAAGCAATTTAGGGATTGCTGTGAAGTGAAATGCTCTGTCTAGTCATAGCTTCCTAAAAATATAAGCTGCATCAAAATGTTATGCATTTATCAAATCTTGCTGAAATTTTAAAACTTCATCCCAATCCTTCAAAGCAACTCTAATCTTTTCTTTTGGTTGACACAGCTGGGTATTATATAATCCATACAGCAGATACAAAGCATCAACTCTGATGTGGAAAGTATATGGAGGTAAAAAATATTTCCAAGTCAAAGCTAAAGCCTCTTTTTTAAATGCATTCTTTTCTAAATTTCTCATTTTGCCACAGAAGATTGTCCCAAACTTCCTCTTCTTCCAGAGCTCTGTGAAGTCCTGGAAGTGTACACTGCCCATCTCCTGAAAGCAGCTAAGCAGCATCTCACAATCAGCCTGCAAGCAGGATGAAGTCTCCATGGCTGCGCGGTTTGCATCCAATACTCAGCTCTCATTCTCTAATTTTGTCTGAAGGCTGAAAGACAGATAAATGTGGACTAAAACTTTTACATTTATTTCTTGAGAGTTTCAGGATTAAACCCAGATCAGTTTTCTATATGGCCCAGAGATAAATGAAGATCAGCTTTACTGTGGAAAGATTCTAGGGAGGGGAAACTCATCATTCTGGAAGCTTTGTCTTGAAATATAGCAGCCACAGAAGAGCGAAGTGCCTTGAACCAAACTGTGTTATTTCTCTGGGGCAGAGCCATGGAGAAGGGACAGAAGAGTGCCTTTAAGTATGGCACATGAACTAAATCTTAACCATCTCAGGTGTAGAAGGATAATTAAGATCAGGAGCTTTTCCAGAGTGGATCTGTAATACTTAGCAAAACATGTCTCCAGAGACAAAAGCTATGATTGACTCCCACTGTATTGCCAAGCAGAAAATCAAACCAATCATCAAAGAACCCAAATGGCTGCTTTTTGCCTCTTGAAAGAGAATAAAAGTGTTCTAAACTGTATTGTTTAGGGCTTTTCTTTTTAAATAAATTATTTTGAGTCTATATTGAATTTATGACTTAAATATTCTACAGGCTGTTGAGCAGCTCCCTGATGTTGTAGAAACACTCCCAAAGCCATGTCTCACCTTGTACTAACATACAAATTGAAATGCTGCCCTGTAGGCAGGCACTTGGAAGTGCTTGTTTGAGTTTCTGCAATGTGGTCTGGGAACCAGGTTCCCAGGTGAAAATATGGGTATCTGTCTTTTGGGTTCCTCTATAAGCTAATAGAGGGGTCATGCAATATCACTATATCCTGCTGCCTGAAGGCAACAAAAGCCTGTAATTTCTAGGAATGTCCTTAGCTGTTTTAGGGTCTTGGGGTGTGGAAAGGAAAGAATTGGTTTAATTCTTTCTTCCCCTAGTCTTTGGGTTCCCTTAGATATAATAAGGCCTAAATATTTTACCTCAAGGAGGCAAAGTTGTGCCTTAGATCTAGAAACATTATAACCTCTGTCTATTAGAAAATTTAGCAAAGTAGATGTCTTGGCTAGAAAGCTCTTCTAAGGGGGCACATAACAGCATTCCATCTACATATTGCCAGACTGACTTGGAAAAAACTATAGTATTTCCTTCTATCAAATCAGGATCCAGGGATGTTCTCAGCTTTTTCCCAGTAAAATAGCTGATGTATTAAAATAATTGAAGGACTTAATTCTCATGTTTCTTAGATCTTCAAGAATACATGCCTGAAAATGTCTTCTATTTAATCTCCTATCTGATTGGCAGGCCAGTGGGGGCTTGTACAGGAACCACTTGTGTCCCAGTAGGAACCAGTTGTTCCCCTGGCTGTCTTTTGAGCTCTCAAAATTAAGATAATATTTGTCTCTATATGTAGTAGCAGCTTATAATACTACTTGTCTCTCATTAGAAATCAATGTTTGACTTAAGAGCAACATTACATCTTTCTAATTTAGTCCATACATCTGAGAAAGTCCTCTAACGACCTCAATGTTCATATCAGGGTCATCTGAAAACTTTTTTAGGTCTCATTTGATCTGTCTTAGATCAGTGGGAGTAAAAGACACGTGAACACAGGTAGTCCCATATTTGCCATTTACTTCCTGCAAGGGATGCTGTCTTTGAAGGACCTGAACAATTTAACTAAGGATGGATATAGCCTAAGGATAGAGGTTTTAATTATGTCTGCTGTAGAAACTCCACCCTCTGCACCTGGTGGTTAGGCTTAAAGTTGTTTTGGAAACTTTGTTCTCAGGTTTTAAAGGGCAAGGAGTAGCCTCAGGCTTAGAGGTACTGAATGTCTTAAGGGTGAGGTGTCTGTCATTTGTCTAAGGCCCACATTTACATATGAATACAAGCAAGAAGTGCTTTTTTTTTGGTATTAAATTCTTTTATTGGTACATTGTAGATATACAACACAATTACATTTCTCATTGGGAATTCTACCTTTACATAATGCATCTTGGTTCTTATTTTTTCCCCATTCCTAGCTCTCCCTTCACGCCCTCCACCCTTCCCTATTTACAAAGACTTTATTTCCAATTTTTCCATTTCTCATCATTTT
>NW_004624791.1:675848-725595 GCF_000247695.1 Heterocephalus glaber
GGGTGGGGTGGGGGTGGGGCTAAACTGGTGGCTGGGGGGCAGGGTGCTGGTTGAAGTTGTTTCTTTTGAGTGGTTTTCTCTTTCTTTCAAACCTGCCCTTTGGGAAACAGATTCTCCATATTTAAGATTTTGAGGAACAACTACATTGAGAGTGCCAGAAACTCCAGGACTGTAACGGGAAACAGTCTCCTTTGGAGCTGGCTGTCTGTGTCAGGACTATCATCATCGCCACAGTGCCTTAGGGTCTGGAGCTCCCTGGATCCCTGCTTGAGCTGGCCCAGCACAGGGTTGAGCTCAAAGCTCAGTAATCCCTGAACTGCTTCCTGAGATTCGATCTCTTCTACTAGCATTGTCTGTTTCCATGGATGGAGAGTGAAAAGCCATCCAGGGTCATCCAGTTCACCCTCCAAACCCTGCAACACTGTCGCTGCTCCTCTCCGTTCTCCAGATGATGCCCTCCAATCCTAGTGTGTAGCTCCTGCAGTCTGATGGCAAGAAACTGCTCCAGCACCACCAGCTCCACCAGTTTGCTCCTCCGTGTGGCCTCTGGCCAGAGCTGCAGGCGGGGAAGTTCTAGGAGTTGGCTCACAGCCTCCCTGGCCTGCTGAATCCTGTTAACCTAACTGCTTGAATTGCTGTCAAAAACCCTCCAGGTCAGGGAGATGGTTCCAGGCTACCTGTGATCCCTCTTTATTATTTATTTATTTTTTGGAAGGCAACAAGGCTCAGACTTTATTCATCTAGGTACCGGTTCAACTGAGGGTGAGCAACCTGTCAGTGGCGAACAAAGAACTGGTAGGGGTTTTTACGGGGGATTGGGAAGGGGTCCAGCACGTACAGGGGTCGGAGCAAATATTTGTGGTCGGGGTCCATGCAGCGGTCAGGACATATGTGTGGATGTTATCGGGTCCTTTGGCACTGGGAAGACGTTGTGCTGTGCTTTGTGGTCTTTTCTCCTTTCTGTAGTATCTGTTCTGCGTTCTGAGTGCGAGGACACAGCACACCTGTATCTAGGTGCAGACGGAAGGACGTATACCTGGTCTTCAGACACCTAAGGAGTGGCGTGTCTTTGCTGAGGGCTGCGGTTTTTTGTATCTGCTAAAACTGTCTGTGGGGACCTCCGCTGGCTTCAGGCCTTGGCTACTGTGAATTGTGCTGTAGTAAACATGGGTATGCAGGTATCCTTGTAGCATGCTGGCTTCAATGCCTGCTAGGCATCCGAAATGCCGAGTTTGTGTTCTCTAAATTCAAAGAATGAATTAGTTTGTAGAGGCTTCAGTCCACAGTCAGCTGGCTCCAAGGCAGGGTGGCATAGCACAGGGGCACGGGGGAGGGGAGGGAGGGGCGGAGTGGGGAGGAGAGGGGAGGAGAGGGGAGAGGAGTTCAGGCCCTGGCAGCAGAGCATCAGAGAGGCCAGATGCCCATTTTTGAATTGGGTCTTTGAATTTGGGGGATCTGATTTTTTTCAGTTCTTTATATATTCTAGATAGTAGTCCTTTGTCTGAGGTACAGTTGCTGAAAATTTTTTCCCACACTGTAGGTTGTCTCTTAGCTCTGTTGGTGGTTTCTCATGTGTAGCTGTCTTTGAACTCAATCCTCCTGCATCAGCCTCCTGAATGGCTGGAATTACAGGTATGTGCCACTGTGCCCAGCTTGCTAAGGGTGCATCTTAACTATTGTTCTCATTACATAAAAATGATAAGTATGTGAAGTAACACCTATATCAATTGGCTCAATTCAGTCATTCCAATGTACATGTATTTCAAAATGCCATGTTGTATAGGATAAATACGTATGATCTTTTATCAAAGTCAAAAACAAAATCAATTGGGCAAATTTGTATCTAGATAGCTCCCCAAAGCCTCATGAAGTCATAGGTGAGATTTTTTTAGAGGTGGGTGGATCTAGGGTGTGTGATGCTGGGATTAAGTGTGTGATGCAAGGATTAAAGTTATGATGGTGGCTTTAAGGGTGCCCCACCTTGGGTGTGGGTGGCACCACCCAAAGGGTGGATAGCATGGATAAAATATAAAGGCAGGCTTGCTTGCTTGCTTGCTCCTGCTGCTTTGCTGCTTCAGTGCCTTCTTCCTGCCGAGAACTGTTTCTCCTCTGCAATGCCCCTCTGCCATGGCACTGGAGCCAGCCAAGTATGGACTGAAACCTCTACAAATTGGGAGCCAAAATAAACATTTCCTCCCTTAATTTGGATGTTGGGTATTTTGTCTCAGCTATGAGAAAAGTAAGACAGGCATGGTGGTTCATACTTGTAATCCTAGCACTCTGGGTGGCTAAGGCAGGAGGATTGCAAGTTCAGGCTTAACCTTGACAATTTAGTAACTTAGGGAGACCCTGTCTCAAAATAAGCAATCCAAGAAGAGATTGGCATAAGCCAAATAAAATATTTCCTCCTTTAAAAGGGTGTGTGTGTGATGTGTTATAACTCATTATCATAGCCCTGGGTTCAATCCCTAGTACAGCAAAAGAAGAAAAATAATTTAAAAATAAAATATTTATTTTGAGTAGAATGGAGGCTGTTAGTTCTGATAGGGTTGAAGAAGACTGGATTTATCCAAAGTAACTCCTTAGCCTTTCCTTATCATATTGCATCATTTTATGTATCTATTTATTGATCTATTTATTTATTTATTTTTTTTGGTAGTGGGGATCGAACTCCAGACCTTGCACTTGAGAAGCAGGCACTGGAACCACTGAGCTAAATCCCCGGCTGATCTATTTATTTTTGTGGTACTTCAGGATTGAATTTAGAGCCATGGCACTGAATTACATTCCTCATTCATTTATTTATTTATCATTTTGAGACAGAATCTTGCTATGTTGCTGAATTCCCTAGGCTGGATCACACTTTTGATCCTCCTGCCTCAGCCTCCCAGAATGCTGAGATTATAGACATATGTCACCATACCCATCTTCCTTTTCTTTCCTTTTTTTCCTTCTCTTTTCCTCTCTCTCTCTCTCTCTCTCTCTCAACAGGGTCTTTTTTTTTCTTCAAATTGACATGTGTGTTTATTGCACAAATTTCCCCTAGAACTGGGGGGTTATTATAATACAGGTGTACATTTGAGAAATGTATTCAGAACAAGGAACAAATATGCACATTTTATATATCCACCATCCAAATAACTTAGAGAAAGCAAATATTCTTATAAGACATCTACCAGGAGTAGGCATCATGTAAAATCTTTTTTTTTTTAAGTAATCCTCAGTGTGTATGCCAACTGCAACAAAATGAAATCTGTGCTAGTATGTTTATTGCACTTAATATTTTCAAACTCAAAATTAAGACAATAAATGCCAGGATACTTACAGCAATCAGTATATATCTGTGTAAAAATTGGTTTTAATTCTATAATATAAAAGATCCCTTTTTCATTTCCTGTTGCAACAGGTGTTTTTATGTGTAATACATACTTGTACCATAAGAATTTGCAAAAATTATTTTAAACAGACCAAAACTCTTTTCACATTCATCATAATGACCCTACTTTAATGGAGTAGTAGCAGCTCATTCCTTGGACTTTGTGTAACAAAAGGATGATTATGATGAAGGTACTAGAAATTATAGAAAAGTTAAGGATTATAAAACTCAAGAATCCTATAAGGATTAGTGAATGATTCTTTTTTTTTTTTTTGGTACTAGGGGTCGAACTCGGGTCCTTGTGCTTGCGAGGCAGGCGGCGGAACCACTGAGCTAAATCCCCAGCCCTAGTGAATGATTCTTAAGAAACTATAGGTCTTTTCCATCTCAGCACAGATTAGTTTCAAGAATAACAGTAGCATGAGCCATTCACTTACTGAAGATTAGAATTATTAAAGAGTAATTTATTAGGCATTTCAAATAGGACTGAGAATAGTCTGATGATTAAGAAAACACCCAGCCACAGTTATTATCTACTTGTTACATATTATTCTGAGCCACAATCAAAAAAATAATGTACAATGGCCCATGCAGGAAATTTTTTAGATTCTGAATTCTGCCAAAGAGATCAATTTGTTGAATTCCAAAAAAGGCAATAGAAGAATTTTGTTAATTAATAGAATAAGAAAATTAAATTAAGGAAATTTGTCCATAAACACTCTTTGGCAGCAGAGACAGGGTCTTGCTATGTAGCTCAGGCTGGCCTTACACTCTCTCTATGTAGCCCACATAGAACTCACAGCGATCCTCCTGCCTCAGCCTGCCAAGTGCTGGGATTACAGGCATGCACCACCTCCCTAGCTGTGTTGTTTTATTTTTATCATACCAATTATCACTAGCTATCACTTCTAGTTAATTAATTGCTTTCATTGTGCTATGCTTACTGCATTGGAATGCAAGCTCTTTGAGTACTTACCCGTCTTATTTAATGTCTTACTCTTAGTGTCTAGAACTGTGTCAGACACAGAACTTGGCCTTGGTCTGTGTTAATCTATGAGACAGATGTGTGGATGGATGGAGAGGATGACGATAGCACTCGTTTCCTGTTCAGTCCTTGGATTGAATTTGAAATCCTGAGGCTAAAGCAGTAAAGAGTAGAAGCTGACAGGCTCGTGGAGATTCTGAGCAGGGGGTAAGCACCTAGGATCAGAGATCTAGGGAGATTCTGGATCCAGACAGCTGCTTGGGGGCTCAGGTGAGAAGATGTGGCTCAAAATTGTGGAAGGGAACCTCCCCACCCCGTACTTTTCCCTGCGTTCCTCTGGCACCCTGCAGACTGATGGCTTTGGTGGCTTTCAGAAAGCCATGGTAGGGCTTCCTCTGTGCTTTTAGAGAAGCCAGTGATGTGGGCAAGTAGATGCAGGCGCAGGAGGTGACAGAGCTCCACGGAGCACCCAGACCTGCCAGCTGGGTTGTGGGGACATGTGACGCTCGCCTCTGAGGTTTTCCGGAAACGTGTTTGGGGCAGGTCATTTCCAGCAGAGCAGGGAGAGACTATAATCTGAGTCATGGTCATTTGGGCCTCAAAATTAACTTTGATCTCCTTTTGACTTTCTAGACAGAGAGGGTAGCCAAGGTAGATTCCATGCGCACAAACTCACTTTGACTCATCCAGTTTTTGGTATTTATGTTCTTTCTTTCACCAGCCCCCAGTTTGGAACTACTAAATTTATAGTTGTGAGTGACAAGGACTCCTGGCCAAGGGATCCAGTGGGAGTAGAAATTCAGCCCTTGCTTCACTTGTGGAACCTCAGGCCTTAGAATGGGCTTCTGGCAGAAGAAGTACTTTTTCTTAACCTATATATAAATATTGTCCAGTTGCCAACCCTTGGGACCTAGGCACACCTAGAGGGGACAATTTTTTATTGGCCCAAAATATTTGCATGAATTAATGGAGTCCCTGTCTTAAATGTTTCCTCCTGCTGACCCTGGGGCCTTTATGATAGTGTTTCTAGGCACAGCCAAGGCCAAAGTGGTGACCACCTCACCAGCACACGTTAAAGGAGAGCTGGTATAGTGTGGTGCTTCCTGCTGGCCTTCAGAGCCAGGCCACCTGGAACCAAATGCCACCTCTGCTGCTTACCAGCTGTGTGACATTGGGCAAGTAACTTAGTCTTTTTGTGCTGTAATTTCTCTAGTTAAAAATGGGGATAAGAATAAGTTTCCTCTATTAGGATTGTGAGACTTAAGATGAATTAATATACATTAAGTGTGATATCTGACATATAGTAAACCTCATAGAAGGGTTATCTATTAAGGTTTTCTTTTTTTGTTTGTTTTTTTTTGGCGACAGCGTCTTGCTATGTATTTTAGGTTGGACTTGAATTTACCTTGTGGCTCAGGCTGGCCTTGAACTCACGATCCTTCTGCCTAAGCATTCCCAGTGTTGGGATTATAGGTATGCACCACCATACTTAGCCTTTTCTTTCTTTCTTTTTTTTTTTTTTTAGGTACTGGGGATTGAACTCGGGTCCTTGCGCTTGCTTAGCAGGTGGCGAAACCACTGAGCCAAATCCCCAGCCCCATACTTAGCCTTTTCTTCTGTCTCTGTCTCACTCTTTCTCTTTCTACCTCTGTCTCTCTCTCTTTCAGAACTAGGATTTGAACTCAGGACCTTCACACTAAGCTATATCCCTAGCCCTTGTTTGTTTATATTTTGAGACAGGGTCTAGTTAAGTCATTAAGTTTTCCAGGCTGGCCTTGAACTTGTGATTCTCCTGCCTCAGAGGACTAGGATTATAAGTATATCCCACTACACCCAGATCCATTCTCTTTTTCTTATACTGTCTCACTTTTGGGATATTTACAAGTGCAGTTGCCCAGTATGGTTCCTAACACAACAGTTGAGCTCAGATACCAGGGACTCTGATGCACAGGGTCCCTGCTGACTAAAGGCATGGCTGCCAACCCTACTGATGTCATTCTAGCCAAAGCTTAGACTCAGTTGGAGCCTGTGACAAGGCTTCATCCCTGGTTGTCCTGAGCAGGCTTCTGTGGGGTCTTCCATCTCTGCCAAAACATTGTCACCAACACTGTTAGACCCTCACTGCTTCCTTCACTGGTCCATGGAAGTTCTGGTGAATCTTCTTGATCCAACAAGAGGATTGTCTAAGGTAGAAGTTTTAGTTCACAAAGCTTCAGGAATCTTCTGACAATAGAAAATAATAGGGTTCAATCTGGGTGTAGGTTTATTGTAGGGATCCAACTTGGCATGATTACAGCCATCTTACTCACAACCAGCATTTTGCCTACCTGGTGCATCCTGAGCTCTAGAGGACCAAGTTGTTGAGATAGTTAGCTGGGGATGTTATACCAGCCACTGATATCCAGATTGTATTGTAGCTGACATTGACATATCAATGGGTTTGAGAAAGGGCAGGTATGTTTTGGTTGCCTACGGCCCATCTTCATCTAGCTTAGCATATAAACCCCTTCCTTGTGCCTGGGAATAAAAGGATCCTCCTGTATTGCTACCATCCAAGAAATGCTTCTGTCCCTAAATCCCTAATTGTACTCTGTGTAATTCTGGATTATTCTGCCTTTTACTTTGGTGTCTTGGCTCCCTCTGAGAATCTGACCAATTCTCATACACTGGAACTGGGTTTTTCTGAACTATTTCCCCAGTGTTATTTATGGCAATAGTGGAAGGGGGAAAAACAGATACTATTTACTAACGGCTAATTGTGGCTAAAAGCAGAAATAATTGTGGAAGACAACAAAGAACCTAAAGCAAATCATGTCAACCAATGAAACAGTGTCTCTGTATTCAACTATGAGCTATCTTGGTGCTCTGGCTAGCCTGCCTATATTTTTCATATCATCTCATGCCAAGAAAATGCTCATACTGTACGGCCTCTGGGGTAAATTTTACCCAAAGGACCAATCCTCAGTCATACTTGCTTCCTTGTCCTGAGATCTGAGGTGGTTCACTTACTCCCCATTTGCATTTCACCCTTTAATAGCACACTTGTTGGGAAGGTCTAGAAAAGATCAGTAGGGGACAGATAACTAACAAAGGTTTCATAGTGATGGAAAGTAGAACCTTGGCTTTGAACCAAGGTTCTACTTGGTGGTAGGTTGGAGAGACTGTATTGATAGGAAAAATTCCAGCAAAGGAAATGACACAAACCAAGGCAGAGAGGTAGGGGTGAATACAATCTTGGAGGAGAGCTGATGGCAAAATGTCATGGGATTTATCCAGACTAGGCCCAGAACAGAGAGAGCCCAGAAAACTATCCCATTTGAGGTTTAAGGAAGAAGGTGACAAACATTTTTAAGAGGTCTGTACATTGGAGAAGGCAGAGAAATAGACATTTTATTCATAATGCTGGTGCAATGTAAGTATAGTCTCTTTGAGGAAAATTTGGTAATGTTTAGTAAAATGCATATGTTTTTTGACCCAGAATTCCACTTCAAGAAATTTATTTTATGAATATACATAGATACACACAAGGTTATTCACTCTACCATTTTATAATAGCAAACAAGATTTGGAAATAACTTTTGAATATCCACTAAAAATGGGCTTATTAAATAAGTTATGCAGGATACAAAATCAATATACACAAATCAATAGCATTCCTGTATTCCAAAAGTTAATCCACCAGAAAAGAGATAAGGAAAATTCCTATTGACAGAGCTTAAAAAAATTAAATACATTGGTGTTATGGCTTGTGTTTAGATGTCCCTCCAAAGCCTCATGCTTTTTCAGAGGAGACTGAATCTGGAATGTGTGATGCTAGGATTAAAGGTGAGTGATTACACATGAAACCTACACATGAAACCTACACATGAGTGATTGGTTTGGCACCATCCTAATCCCGGTAGTCTGGATGGGGTAAAAGGTGCAGAAAGAC
The DNA here is from genome assembly GCF_000247695.1 of Heterocephalus glaber. Next base: position 684,141 of record NW_004624791.1, read on the forward strand.
ACTGTTAAACTCTCTTGTTGCTTTTGCTGTCTTCTGCCACCATGGACTGTTGGCCCTCTGCCAGCCTGCCATGGAGCCAGCTGATTATGGACTGAAACCTCTACAAACTGTCAGCTGAATAAACCTTTCACCTTTTAAGTTTGGGTGTCAGGTATTTTGTCTCATCAATGAGAGAAAAGTAACACACTTGATTAGGAATTAACCTAACTGAGGAAGTGAATAATCTCTGAAATGAAAGCTGTAGAACTCTGAAAAAAGAGATTGAAGAGGACATCAGAAAATGGAAAGACATCCCCTGCTCCTCGATAGGCAGAACCAATATTGTCAAAATGACCATATTACCAAAACTGATATATAGATTTACTGAAATCTTAATCAAAATTTCAAAAGCATTCTTAACAGAACTACAAAAACCAATCCTAAAATTTATATAGAACCAAGGAGACTCAGAATAGCAAAAACAATCCTGGGCAGCAAGAGCAGAGCATGAGGCATCACAATTTTAGATTTTAAGCTATATTACAAAGCTATGGTGATAAAAACAGCACCATACTGGCACCAAAACAAACATGTTGATCAATGGAACATAATAGAGGATGCAGAAAAAAACCACAGGCACTTTCAGCCATCTGATTTTCTACAAGGGGACCAAAAACATATGATGGAGAAATAGCCTCTTTATCAAAAGGTGCTGTGAAAACGTTGTCCATGTGTGGAGCAATGAATCTAGATCTATGTCTTTCACGCTGAACTAAAATAAAATCAAAGTGGACCAAAGACATATATAAAAATAAACACTGAATCTTCTGGAGGATAATATAGGTAAAACTCTTGAAGATATAAGCATAGGCAAGGACTATCTGAATAGAACCCCAATTGCATAAGAAATGACATCAACAGTCAACAAATGGGGATATATCAAATTAAAAAGTTTCTGCACAGCAAGTGAAACAACTGACATAGTGAAGAAACAGCCTATAGGATGGGGAAACATTTTTTGCCGGCTATTCCTCATCTTTGTATATCTAAAATGTACAGTCGGGGATTTAGCTCAGTGGTTTCGTCGCCTGCTGAGCAAGTGCAAAGACCCAAGTTCGATCCCCGGTACCAAAAAAAAAAAAAAAAAAAAAAATGTACAAAGAACTAAAAAAATTAGACCCTCCAAAATAAAAGATGCAATGAAAAATAGGTAGGTAAAATGAATGAACACTTCTCACAAGAAGTACAAATGTTCAATGGGTACATCAAAAAGTGCTTAGTACCTTTGGCCTTTAGCGAAAGGCAAATCAAAAAAACACTGAGATGCCACCTTACTCCAGAAAGAGTGGCAGTTATAAAGAGATCAAATAATAAATGCTGGTGAGGCTGCAGAAAGAAAGGAATCTTTCTACATTGTTGGTGGGAATGTAAACTAGTGCAACAACTATGGAAATCAGTATGGAGATATCTCAGAAAACTAAAAATATAGATTCTATTTAACTGAGCTACACATCTTCTTCCTGAGTTAAAGACATCATATTACATATTTATTACTTGCATACTCATGTTCATAGCAGCATGACTCATAATAACCAAATCTTGAAAACAGCTTATATGCCCATCAGCATATAAATGGATAAAGAGAACATGGCATATGAGTACAAAGAAGGATAAATGGATGCACTTTGAGGCCATAATGCTAAGTGAAATAAATCAGAAATGTTAAATATTTCACGATTAGGGGCTGAGGGTTTAGCTCAGTGGCACCGCGCCTGCCTTGCAAGCACAAGGTCCTGAGTTTGATCCCCAGTACCAAAAAAAAAATTGCGTGATTTTTCTTATATGAGAAACCTAAAGTATAAATAATTTAGGAGCAAAATAAAAGATGATTATAGGAAACAGGGAGATAGACTTTATGGAGATTGGAAATGGGTCTGGAGGTATAGGAAGGGAAGACAAAGTTGAATGGATCAAGAACAGTATGTATATGTACCAGTTTCCCATGATGAATGCATTTATTATGTGCTCAAATGTACACTAATAAAAAGAGAAGGCCAGAGATTTAGCTCAGTGGCACCATGCCTGTCTTGCAAGTGCAAGGTCCTGAGTTTGATCCCTGGTACCAAAAAAAAAAAAAAAAAAGAGAAGAAAAAATTATGGTACATCAATACAATGCAATGGTATGCACCTATTAAAAATGAGAAAGCTCTTTGTATTTCATGATTTCAAAGATATACTAAGTGTTAAAAACAAGGAGTGGAAAACAATGCTCGAAATGCTCACAAAGAAACAAGCAAAAAAAAAATAAGGTGAGTACAGGTATGTGTTTACAGATAAACAAGGATATATAAGGACTGAAAATAGTCCTTATAAAAAATAGCCCATTGGTTGTTTCTGAGTCATGAAAATGGTTGCTAAAGGAATAGGGAGGAAAGATTTTTACAACCTATCTTCTTCTTCCAAAAACTTGAACTCATGTAGACCTATTATGTATTTTAAAACTTTTTTTTTTGAGACAAGGTCTCACTCTGTAATTCAGGCTGGCCTTGAACTCACTACATAGCCTAGGCTGGCCTCAAACTCTCAGTATTCCTCCTGCCTCAGCCTCCTAAGTGCTGGGATTACAGGCATGCACCACCATGCCAGGCTTGTATTTTAAAACAAAAACCAAAAACCAAATCCAACAACACAAACTGCTCCCCCCCCCCAAACTAAAATAGAGAAAATCTCTCTGACTACTTAAAAGAAAAACAATAGAATTTGTGATCTAGGTGCTCTAGGTATGCAGAATATTTCTTAAGAGAAAAAAATGACATCACTTAATTTCTTTCAAATTAGGCCTTTCTACATCTTCAGGATTCCTTTTTTGGTTTTTTTTTTCTGGTATCTGGGATTGAACTCGGGTCTTTGCCCTTTCAAGGCAGGTGGTGGAAACACTGAGCTAAATCCCAGCCCCAGGATTCCTATTTTTATATTAAATACTAAAGCAATGGTCACTTAGTTTCACTTTAGTTCAAAATCTTTTAACATCTTCTGCACTCAATAAACCATCCAAGAACATTTGATTATGCTTATTTTTACATGGATTCTAATGAATCGTATGATTCACGCTCCAGCTTGAAACACATTAGGTATGAAAATCAAGGTTATTTACATCATTTAGTTCTGCTTGTTCCACATAGGTGCTCAATAAAGAATGAGCAACGGTGCCATCCCCCGGTGTATTAGCAAATGTTCATTCTGACCTCGGTGCAACTTACAAGTCCATTCATTGTTTTCCTCCCTGAGAAATAAATTAAAAAATTGCCAAAAGTGCATTTTCCAGAGTCCCAAGTCTATATCCAACCACACCCTGTCTGGACATAAAAGTGCAACCTCAGATTTGAGTTTGTTATTGGAAAGTACTTCCAGACACTGGTAAGCAACTCCTTCTTGTCCCCTGACTCCCAACCCAACAAAAGAGAAGAAAACATTAGGTACAATTTTTCAAATGATTATTACAAAAAAAGTTTAAGTATCTGAAATAAATAATCAGGTCATTAAAACAGATGTCCCTCAAGTAACACTCTTTATTGATATGTAATCTAATCCCTTTACAACAAAAGAAAAGGACTATTTCTCCTAAGATAGCCTGGGACATTCATGGAAGGGCTCTGGTTAAATTCCTGCAGAAAGGATTGCTAGACACAGCTTGCACTCTTGTAATAAATATTGCTTGAAATACTTAGGCTTCTCTCTGGGCCATGGAATTTTGTGTTAAAAATAGTTGTTCTTGTGTTTTAACAGATTGGTACATTGCTGTAATTGCATGTTGCTGCCCACCCAGACTGCAAAAGTTCAGGTTCCTAAAGCAGAAACAAATCACTGTCTCCGCTTGTCTGCTCCCCACCCCCAAGTACTGGGGATTAAACCCAGTGCCTTCCCACTGGGGTTCCTATCCAGCACCCCCCTTTTTTTTGGGTACTGGGGATTGAACTCAGGACCTTTCGCCTGCAAGGCAGGCGCCGGAACCACTGAGCTAAATCCCTTGCCCTTATCCAGCCCTTTTTATTCTTTGAGACAGGGTCTTACTAAGTTGCTAAGTTCCTCCTGCTGGGTTTGAGCTTGTGATCCTCTTCCTCAGCCTCCCAGAGTTGCTGGGATCACAGGCATGTGCCACCACCATGCCTGGCACCTGCTGTTAATTGGAAAAAATAATGAGCAGTTGATGGGCTGGTGGGGGAAAAAATGAGTCATCTCTCCTTTCTACCAAAGGCCAGACATAGCTGGGGCTTTTCGTAAGTCAAAGGGGAGTTTTCGATGTCCTTAAAATAACTTTTAAAGAAAAATTAACTTAATTAGCCCAGCATGGTGGTGCACGCCTGTGATCACAGCACTTGGGAGACAGAGGCAAGAAGATTGCTCCAGGTTCGAGGACAGTCTGAACTACACAGTGAGACCCTTTCCTAAAAAGCCCAAAACCAAAACCAAACCAAACAAACAACCCTCCCCAACCCCCGACTTCATTCATAGATGTAAGTAGCGCTCGGCAACCACAAAGCCAATAAGGCATCAGAGAAAATTCAGAAGGATTTTTCTGTCTTCTTTAACCACTATCATCCACAGTGCAGGTTTTCAAGTATGTTCTTTTTAAAAGTAATGCCACTCATTCTACTGTAACAGGACTATCACAGAACACGCTCTTTGGAAGTCATTAAGCATCATGGAAATTACTATGTCAAATGCTGAGGACCTAATTTTCTAGCTTTTGGCCCCAAATGCCTGTTCTTAACTCTACCTGCCGCTTCCCACCAGGCAGCCTGAACAAATAAATAAATGCTCCTCAAACCCAGAGGCGCCAATGGGACAGCAATCGATTTGCGGTCGTGTTCCCATGCAGTTTCCCCAAACGTCCTCTAGGTGTCTTCAGCGACCAGCATTCGTGGAGATTTTCCAGCCCTTCCACCAGCGGTCGGGGAAGGAGCTGAGTTTGTGAGAAGTTTCTCAGTTCCTCCTTTAGAGCGCTGTGGTGATGTAGAATGTAGTATTATGTGTGGCAATATGTCCTTGAAAATATTTAAAAAATTTTCTCCATGTTTATCCTAGTAATGCCTGGTGTCATATTTCTGCAATGTGACCACCCAGGAAAATTTCTAATGTAAATGATTTAGATTACTTTATTTAAAACAATACACAGGGGCTAAAAAGAGCACAATTTTTCAGAAGGGAATTTAGAGGAGAAAATGTATAATTGCGTAAAAAATGTGTAATTGTTGAAAAATGTGAATCTAGTCTTTTTTTTTTTGTACTGGGGATTGAACTCAGAACCTTGTGCTTTCAAAGCAGGTACAGTGCCACTGAGTTAAATCCCTGACCCCTGAATCTAGCCTTATAATGAAAATTCTAGTGGGCACAAAAGAGTTGTAGAAAACTGCAGTAGGCTTAGGTTATCATTCTGAAGGCCCCAAACTGAAAACTGAGAACTGTTTTCCTTTGTTATTTCAGATTTTAGTTTGGGAAGAATTCTAAAAATATATCAAGTAGGAAGATTGTGTTGTAGAAAGTGTGTGTGGGTGTGTTTGAGACCAGGCACAGACGAGTATGGGTGGAGGCAGTGTGTGTTGGGCTAGAGGGGATTTTTGGTGTCCAGATCTATGAAGGTTATCTGCAAAGCTCAAGAAGCCTGGTATAAGATATTGATCACCCAGAAATGCACAACATCTGAAACTGTCATTGTCCATACCTTAAGATTTACATTCAAATAAGTAAGTGAAATATTTTTGATTATAATTAAAAGATAAAGCATCAAATGAATTACTTCTCTTTATTCTTTGTTCCTAAAGCTTCATTGTTTTATTTTATTTTTAAAAATTTTTTAATTTTTTTAGCTTCATTCTTTTTGAAGCTTTTTATTTGAAAACAGTTTCAAACTTACAAAAGGTTGCAAAAGTAAATGCATTGTAGTTACAATGAACATTCCTATACCTTTACTCTCAATTCACCCATTGACTTTGTCATTTGTACTCTGATCCCCACCCCTACCCCATATGCTTTTTATTTTGTTTTATTTTTGTTTTTGGTACCGGGGATTGAACTTGGGACCTTGTGCTTGTGAGGCAGGTAGCAGAACCACTGAGCTAAATCCCCGGCCCCCCTATATGTTTTCTGAAAGCCATCATTACTATAATGATGGCTGTTCACCCCTAAATTCTTCAGTGTGTGCATTTTCTGAGAATGACTACAACTATTTACTTTTTCAATTTATCTAGTGCTTTATCTCATCTATAATCCATATTTTATAGGTAATCTAGTAATGTCTTTTATACTATTTTTTTCTCTCCAGTGGATCCAGGCTAGGGTATTATGTTTGGTTGCCAGGACTCTTTAGCTTCCTTTAATCTGGAAGGAATCTCATAACCCTTTCTGTTGTTTATGATACTGACATTCTTTCTTTTCTTTTCTTTTCTTTTTCTGGTACCAGGAATTGAACTCAGGGGCTTGCGCTTGGCAAGCAGGCATGGTGCCACTGAGCTAAATTCCTGGCCCAATACTGGAATTCTTAAAAGAGTATAGTTTGTTCCTCTTTCCCTGTTGTGTAAATATAATGTTCCTCATTTTGTGCTTGTCTGACATTTCCTGGTAGTAGATTATGAGGTTATGGTGTCTCAACCAGATCATTGCATAGGTGATGTGTTCTCTCAGACACCATATCTGGAGGCCCATAATGTCCATCTATCGCTCATCAGTGATACTAATATATTTCTTTATTTACTTTTTGGTGGTACTGAGTGAGGATTGAATCCAGGGGTGCTCTATGACTAAGCTACATCCCCAGTCCTTTTTATTTTGAGACAGTTTCACTAAATTGCCCAAGTGGGACTTGAATGCAATATACTTCAAGAACAGCCTCCTTGGGCCAGGGATTTAGCTCAATGGTTCCGCTGCCTGCCTTGCAACACAAGGTCCCAAGTTTGATCCCCAGTACCAAAACAAACAAACAAACAAACAAACAAAAAACCCAGCCTCCTTTAGTGCTAGGATTACAGGTTTGTGTCACCATGCCCAGCTTGAGTTTTGAGCAAGATTTTGTGGACTATAGTTAAAAAAGAAAATAAAACAACCATTGGATTCAGATGAACCTAAGTGTGGATCCCACTTCACTTAACCATCTCAGTGATACAAATTTTGACAACTTGATCAAAGCATTTCCTGCTTTTCCCATTGTGCAATTACTTTTTTCCTTCTCTCTTTTTTGCAAATTATAAGAGTAGCCAGACATCCTGCATTGAATCAAAATTTCTCCTAAAGTTTAATATTTATTGATGATTCTTTCCTGGTTCAGTCCAAAACAATAATTTTCTAATGCTAGTACAAGCTCCATATCTACCATTTGACCTTCTGCATCTCTCCTCATCATCATTGTAATCATCGTCTTCATAACATCTGTCCTTGTGTTTTCCCAATGGACATAAGAATTTCTGTTTTTCCCTGGTTTAAAATTCTTGCTTGGTGTAAGACATCTGGTACTTAATCTGTCCCAGAGTTGGCCAAGAGCAGCTGATTCGAGGCCTTCAGTTCTTGTAACACACTCTTATTGTTGTTTGGGGCACTTTTTTTCTCTTGGGCTTAGCCAGCTATCCCAGGCTCCACACACACCCTCTCCTGTCCTGAAAACCACACAGTTCTCTGAAAATCCAAGGTCTGGAGGTTTCTGGAGGACTTTGCTTCTCAGCCTGTTTGGTGCATAGAGCTAGGAAATCCATGGATTTTACACAATATACATATACATGTACACTGTGTGCACTGATATGCATATATACATAATATACCTACACATTAGAAATCATAGTTTTGTACCAATACCTCCACATGCAGTCCTTCCCTGTAGGAACCACGCTGTCCCCATTTCATATTTGTATGTCCCTTCTTCCTCAGGGAGATCATGACTCTCAACAGAATCGACAGTTACTCCTTTTCAAAATCTTTTTGTATTTAGCTCCACAGAGAGAACACCATTATTTTAGAAGAGATTGTTACATGGACTACAGAGAATAGTGTAGGCATGCTCCTCCACATATTTAACAAAGCTGCAAAAGAAAAAAAAAGAAATTTCTGAGAAAAAAAATTGCCTTTCAACATCCAGCAGTTCTCACATGACCTCATAGAAACGAGAAGTAGGCTGAAAGGGAAAAGCATTTTGAGTTAGGGATAAAGACAAGCAGCCAGCTGCCTGGCGGTGTCAGCACTGTCTGGGATTTTAGCTTGCTGTCCGGTATGTCTAGTATGTTCTCCACTGTGACATGGGTCAGGAAGGAGAGGAGACTGAGCTCAGAAAGAAGCCAGGAACTGTGGTCCAAGGGAACTGGCATTTGAAGGTGTCAGGATAGAGCCATTTATAGTGTGTGGTGGTGCATGTTTGTAATCCCAGCGTTTGGGAAGCTGAGGAAGAGGAATCATGGTGAGTTGGAGGCCAGCCTGGACTATATAGTGAGACCCTGTCTCAAAAAAAAAAAAAAAAAGGGACGGGGATTTAGCTCAGCTGTGGTGCCTGCCTCACAAGCACAAGGTCCTGAGCTGGATTCCCAGTACCAAAAAAAAAAAAAAAAAAAAAAAGTGGCACCATTAGATCTGGCTACTGTAAATCTGTAAATCAGGTTTAGAACTGTACCTAGATAGGCTTTAGTTCAAGCTGGATGGTTTTGGTATTGAGTCATGGAAAAATTTCCTGAAAAGTTTAGAGTTACAGTATCATTTTGGCTCCCTGCACTTTTAATTGCTTTTCGTTTTGTAGTAGTGAGGATCGAACCCAGGCTCGTTCCACATCCTCAGCCTACTTTTTTTTTTTGAGACAGGGTCTCATTAAGTTGCCCAGGCTAGGCCTTGAATTTTTTTTTTTTTATCTTATTTTTTCCCCATTCCTAGCCCTCCCTTCACCCCCTCCACCCTTCCCTATTTACAAAGACTTTACTTCCATTTTTTCCATTTCTCGTCATTTTTCCTTTCCCTTTCCTTTCCCCTGCCCCTCCCACTACCCTTACCCCTTTGGACCTTTTCTTCTTATTTTGCATTATCAATTATTCATTCTAATCATTGGTACATTTTAGGTATACAATATAATGACATTCATCATGGGAAATTTGCACCTTTACATAATCTCTCTTGGTTCTTATTTTTCACCCTTGCCCAGCCCTCCCTTCAACCCCTCCATTCCTCCCTATTTACAAAGATTTTGTTTCTATTTTTCCATTTTCTCATATTAATCCCATTCCCTTCTATCCTTTCCCCTAGCCCTCCCACTTCCCCTTCCCCTTTGCCCCTTTTCTTCCTATTTCACATTACCTATTATACATTTTAGTCCTTATTTACACTTTCAGTTTCTCATACTAGAGAAACTGTTCAGTATTTATACATGTGTGTCCTATTTATTTCACTTAAGAGTATCGCCTCAATGTGCATCCACTTAGCTATAAATGTCTCTAATTTCTCATTTTTGATGGCTGAGTAGTACTCCATTTTATAAAAAAACCACATTTTCTTTATCCAGTCTCCAGTTGATGGGCATTTGGGCTGTTTCCAACTTTTAGCTATCACAAACTGTGCTGCTATGAACATGGGTGCACATATATCCCTGTGGTATGATCCTTTTAATTCTTTGGGGAAGATCCCCAGCAGTGGAATAGCGGAGTCAAATGGGACTTCCAGTCCTAGTTCTTTGAGGTATCTCCATACTGATTTCCACAGTGCTTGCACCAGTCTACACTCCCACCAGCAGTGGAGCAGGGTTCCTCTTTCCCCACAGCCCCACCAGCATTTGTTATTGGTTGATTTCATGAAAGCAGCCATTCTTTCTGGAGTGAAGTGGAATCTCAGCGTTGTTTTCATTTGCATCTCTTGAATGACCAGTGATGTTGAACATTTTTTCATGTATTTATTTTAGACCTTGAATTTTGAAGCCTCCCGCCTCAGCCTTCCCAGTGGCTGAGATCACTAGCGTGTGCTACCATGGGCAGTACAGGAACTGTAATTCAGAATTCTTGCGCCTATCAGGTTGATACCTGGCCAAAAGTAACCCTAGTATCCATTTAGCCCCTAATATTCTGCCATGCTATGAGTGAAGAGACCATGATGTCAGTTACCAAGGTAGTTTTACAATGTCTAAAGTGCAGATATTTAAGGAGCACTGCTCCCTTCACAGAGAAATCTCCTTTGACCCAGACTTCCGTCTGTGACTCCTCTTGTCTTCTGACCTCTCTGTTTCTGTGGACCTTCTGAGGCCCCAGTGGCTCTCCACAGCACAGCAGGACACCAGGAAGAGGCTGCTGCTCTTCTGATTGGACCCAGCCTAGTCTCAGAACTGGGAGGTCCTAGAAACACACCCTGCTTTTGGGGCTCATCCCCCTCTTCGCCCACACCCCTTTCCCGCTGGGCTTCTATTTCCCTAATACCTTCTCTTCCTCTCACTTGCTGCATCCCTGCTTGCTGCTGCACCATGATGGACAGCGTTCTCCTGTGGAGCACTTTTCCACCCTTAAATTTCACAAGAGTTGCTCTTGAGCCTGAAGATGATTCCCTATGCCATACTCCTCAGAAAAAATGCTTTATACTGGGTTCTTCAGAACTGGACTCCTGCCTTCTAAAGGCATGTAATGTACTCAGAGCATTTAGTTAATGAAAGACAGTTAAAGAGCACTGCTCCACTCAATCAAGTGTCTTGTGGGAACAGTTTTCGTCAGTTCATTCATTCATCCCTGGATTAAACCCAGGGCCTTTACACTGACCTACACTCTAGTCCTTTTTATTTTGAAACAGGGTCTCACTGAGTTGCTAAGTTGTTCAAGCCACCCTCCTGCCTTGGCCTCCCAGAGTGCTGGGATTACAGGTGCACCCCACCATGCCCAGATCATCTGGTCAGTAGTGATTGAGCCCATACAGCACTATGTGTCGGGTGAAAGACAGGGAGTAGGTGGTAAATAAATAAATCTAGAAATAAATATATTCAAACTAAGATAAAATGTGATGATGAGCCTGCCTTTCTTTCTTTCTTTCTTTTTCTTTCTTTCTTTCTTTTCTTTTTCCTCCCTCCTTTCCTTTTTTTTTTTTTTTTTTTTTTTTTTTTTTTTTTTTTTGCAGCAGTGGGGATTGAACTAGGACCTCACACTGAGTTCCATCCCAGCCTTTTTGATTTTGATTTTGAGACAAGACCTCACTAAATTGCCCAGGGTGTCTCTAATATAGGATCTTTCTGCTCGGTCTCCTGGGTAGCTGGGATTACAGTGATAATCTTAGGAAGGAAATAAATAGGTGATGATATAAGGTATAATTGGGAAGGAGGTTTATTTCCTAGCCATTATGAAAGGAAGGGCTGTAAAAATCAAAGGTTTCTGTGAAAAGGAGGGCCTCCCCTCATCTGCCCTCCTGCTCTGTCTATTCGGTTATTCATCCACACTGCCCTGAACACACTTTTAAAATCAGATGTGTCTCATTTTTCTTTCTTTTTGGTACCAGGGATAGAACTCGGGACCTTGCACATGCAAGGTAGGTACGGTGCCATGAGCTAAATCCCCTGCCCCCTTCCTTTCTTCTAATCCACACTGTCATTGAAGCTCTTTCTCTTGCACATGCTCATTCACTGACAAAACCTTCCATGATGACTCCAGCTTGTTTCTTCTCTTAATTTGACAGTTTATCAAACAATATAAATTATATATCGTCTTAACTGATTGGACATTACCTCACCTACTTATTTTTGCTTCTCTGACTACATTGTTAGGTCTCAAAGGCAGGGACAATATCTCGTACTTGCTTTGGTGTGTAGCCACCACTGGATACAGATTAAGTGTGTGTACATTGGCTGCAGAGAGTACTGGGCTATTGCAGGTTCATGGAAGAGTGGTTTTATGGCCAGCAGGGCCTTGTTGTACACCTCAAATTATGCCACGTGGGTGGTTGCCTGTCTTCCTACACATAAGTCTGGCATTGTACTGATTTACCCAGGCCTGCAAAAAGCTTTGTCCAAAAAGAAGCACCTGCCAATAATTTCTGCTTCACTCAGTCTCTGGCTGATCATAGACCAAAACCCCTAAACCAAAGTTCTGATTGCATTATATCACTATTCTGCTCTGTTGTTCCTATCCTCTCTTCATTATTTATAACACAGATCCCTGGTCTATAATTGTCTTACATAAAAATCTAGTTATTCCTCTCTGGGAGTGAGACAAGGTTGTCTACTGTAAGTATCATAGGCTGATGGAGACATCAGCTATTTGAGAGACAATATTTTAAGTGGCAAGCATGATGACCCACTTATCAAATCTGAGTACATGTTTTGCTCATGGAAGTATTATTTACACTGTATATTAAAGATAAGTTAGAAAGCAATACTTATTGGAAAATCTTATATATCTGTTTTTCTTTATTGTTCATTCATTTACCAACAAATGCTTCCATAATTGCTCTAATTCCTTCTTTCTTCCCTTAGTTCCATAAGACTTGAAAATTTATCACATAGTTTTAGCTATATTTTATAGATATTAAGTACTCTCTATATTTTATATTATATTAATTTTATTTTTTATTATATGTAGTCATCTTCTTCTTTATGCTTCTCCTTTTTCTGGTGTATATTACTGGGGATTGAATCCAAGCCCTAACACTGAACTATATCCTCCATCTTTTTTTTGGTACCGGGGATCGAACTCAGGACCCTGTGCTTGCAAGACAGGTGGTAGCACCACTGAGCTAAATCCCCGGCTCTTTTTTTTTTTTGAGATAGGGTTTAAGTCACTAAGTTGGCCAGGCTGGGCTCAACTTGCAATCCTCCTCCCTCAACTTCCAAGGGTGCTGGGATTACAGATGTGCGCCATGATACTTAGCTTATTGCCTTATTTTATTTGATATGAGTTACATTAAATTTTATATGCATTGTCTTACTTGGATATTGCCTCATACAATCTGTTTATTTGTAGAATTTTATGTAGTTTCATACTTTGTCCAGAGGAGAGTACTTTGGTTCTATATTCGATAATAATGCAAAGCTGAGGGGAACCCATGTCCTGCTCAATTAGGTTTACCTATAATATTTAGTTCCTGCATATTGACCCAGTAGTTGCTGTTGCACAGTTGGCTTTTCACTTTATTTTATAGAACAAAAAATTAGGCAGATGTATGTAAGTGATTAAATGTCATGGCATAAGAAAGAAAAGTTAGTTTTCCTGCAGTTACTGATTTATTTATTTTCAGTCTTACTTTTTTCCCTCGGTTGTTATTGAAAACATTCTAAAGTAGTGCCTAATGTAGTAAGAAGCTTGTTTTTTCTTTCTTAAAAAGAGCTGGGGTATGAATGGATCTAGTAGTGGAAGAGGCTTTGCAATACCCACGTTTCCAGCATGGAATTTGCGAGTGGGTGGGAAATGCTTAATTGCTATTTACCTGCCGAACACTGCCTTTGACACCCATGATGAGCCAGCTTCATTTGACTGTCACCTCCTTAGGAGGCAAGATTCTTCAGCCCACACTCTGCTCAGCGCTGACTTCTTCTCTGTGCATGCTTTGTATCTGCAGTTTTTGCCCAGACTGTGCATTTTGAGGGAAGCACCAATCCAAGACAGGCTCCTCAGTTTTGCCATTGTAGGGAGACCCACAAAGCCTCCCACACAGTGATGTCCTCAAAGAGAGTCGAGGATGGCGATTCCTTTGAAGAAGCATTTTTGAAACAAAAGGGATTCCCTCATGTGCTGGTGTGCCTGGAAAATTTCTTTTTTCTCAGCACTTCATACAGAACTCAGAGACAAATGTCTGTCTATTTGTACTTCTCAGGTCATATATTGCCAGATAAGTACATAAATTAAAAAGTCTTGGAGGTCGAGGTTCCAGTTTCAACTCATTTCAAAGTTCATGTTACCAGGACACAGTTGATTTATAAACAGACAGAACATACTTTAGAAATAAAATAGACTTATGGTAAATATAATAGCTCTGGTGATTTCATGGGTTATTATTTTTAGTTAATTCAGACATACCATGTATCTGTCTATTCTCTGAAACATAGTAGAACTGCAAGTTGCAAACATAAAATAGCCTGGGTGCCTGCTTCACACTGGTAGGGCCTCTGTAACATTCAGCAGATTTGCAGCTCTGAGGAGTGGTACTGTTGATGTCTCCCAACTGGGAATGGACCTGAACTAGCAAATCAGTATCAAAATAAACCATTTTCTGAGGAGTTCTGGGAATGGAAAAGTCCTTGGTTAGACCAGTCCTCTGGGGCCTCTATGATACAGATGAAGCTACTCTAGTCCTAAAACAATCAGCTAGTGACCCCAAGTCCAGGTGGGAGCCAAATCAGTTTTCCTGGGAGGTGTGGTGCAAAGCGGAAGCTGTAGTTTTCAAGGTGCTCCCAGCCTCCCAGCCCACATCCCACTGGCTCCCTCCTCCTAATGCAGGCCCTGCCACACAGGCTGAGACAACAATATGAGGCCCAACCCACAGGCCCACAGCAGCTCCCACTAACCTCATAAGGTGCTGGTGAGAGCTCCCAAAGGCCTGGGTGGAAGTTCTTGCTGCTGGATCTGGTCCAAGGGCTAGCTAAGAGAACTTAGGCAATTGCAGGGGGGCTTTCCATCAGTGTCTAAACTCGTTCAGCAATTCAGCTCTTTATCTTGCTTCTCTGTGTGACATATTCTCCATCTTGATGTCCAACTTATTTGCAAATTCAAAATAGCCTGATTTATGTAGCTCCCTTCATAATAGCTTTGCTCTCACAAATGGACTAACAAATTAGTGTGTATCTTTTTCAAGCTTACAGGATTCCTCTGGAAGAAATTTTTAGTTCCTACTGTTTTTCTCCCATTCCTGATGAACTCTTTTGGCCCACAGATATTCTGTATGAAGGATGGCAGATATCTAATGGATTCTGCCACTCGGGTTGTATAGAACCCCTCCATCTTCTTCCCCTTCATTTCTACCCTGGGAATCCAGGCGATTAGACCCGTTTTCCATGCTCTGGACCAGGGTAGAGTCAGATGATAAGAAATCAATGTCTTATTCCCCTGACTCCTTTCCTCCTTCTTCATCTTGGGCCTGATTGCCAATTTAGGTTCATGGAATGAAACAGGAATTGTTATTGGTAAAACAGAGAAGGGAGATGGAGCCAAGACTCGGGCAATGCTATGTGACAAACCATGAGCTGAAGGAGGAGGCAACATACCTATGGTGGTGAGGAGACTGCAACTCCTTCTACAGGTAGAAGACAAGAACCAGAATGTGTTGTGAATTCCCCTGGGTCAAACTACAGGCCACAGATGAGAAAAAAAGCAAGATGGTGTCTTCATCTAAATATAATAGAACAGAGTGGTAGTGATATCAACATTAACACAGTGGCATTCTGACCAGACCTAGTTATTCACATATTTCAGTTTGTCCTAAACATATGGGAGGCCAAATTAATCTACCTATCTCTGCATTTTTACCACCTTTCACCAGAGAGCCCAGTTGGATGACTTACCCCCTCCCAAAAACCTGGCAGGGACCCAGGCTAAACATTACAGCAGTGTTTGAGCAAGAGAGACTCAGCCCCAGCCCAGGGTCCCGCCTCTCCAACTCCTTCCTCTGTCAACTGAAAGCACTACCATCCCTTATGGGATCAACTGAACTCTCAGCTCAGCTCCTCATCAGGAGATCTCAGGCTCTAATAAGAAAAGAAAGAGACTGAGATCAAGTCTTAGACACTATTCAAGGCTCTGTCTGGTGACCTCTATACTTGCATTAGGGGCTGCTTGGTGCTAGGAGGAAAACCTTGGGCAGGGACAAATGGTGTGCCAACCTGGCTCCATGGTGCAGTGAAACATAGGCCGAGGGGGTGTTCCTTTACCCACACTGTCCAGAGGCTGCAGAACAAGAGGAAGAACTGGCCACCTGGCACGATTGGTACTAACTCTGCTTAGAGAGTTCCTACCATGGCTTAGGACCTGGTCCAACAGCCTCTTCTTAGCTTGATGGGTTTTGCTGCACCAACACAGGCTGCCCTCTGCTATATTTATTTGTTTCTTAAAATACCTATCTACTTCTTTTAGCCTTGTTTTAAGCAACAATATCCACAAAATCACAGGTTTGATAGAATACTTATGCATATTCTTCTAATATACTTTCCAGAAAATAGGTAACTGCTAAAAATCACTTGTGAAGCATCTACAGTTCTTTTGAGTACTAAGTTTTAGGAAAACCACAGTAAGGTAACTTGGCCTTGGAGGATGGTGAATACTTGGTCAAGAACATTATGCTGTGTCATTGTGAGGAGGATGAAAATGAATTGAGTCTAGATTTTTCTAGTATGGGACTGAAGTTCCCATTTATCTTGTGCAAAAGAAGAAGGAAAAGGAGAAGAAAGAGGCGGGAGAGAAATTTGGTAATTAGGCTGCTAAGTAGTTGTAAAATGTGGATTTGAGTTAATGAGGCTAAGGTAAAAAGACAATTTTTGGGTTATTTTACAGACTAATACTTTCTGTCTTCCAGTCTACAGCACTCTATTAGGCAGGCCAAGATACGCAATTCTGGTCACAAATATCCTCAGTTCCAGTGGCTTAACACACACTAAGTCAATTCTCACACTCACAGAACCTGCTGTGGGTTGAGTGGGTTTAGAAGGCATCTCCCTTCCAGGTGTGCCTCAGAGATACAATCTCATGGCCTCACGACCTTGGTGCATGGTTGCCAGAGTTCCCCAGTAAGCAAGTACATTTGGCTCCTCATTACCTGAGACCTGCAGTGGGTCACATACTCTGCTCCACAGTAGAGGGGTTGGGAAGTGTTTTCCTCTGGGAATGCAGGAAGATGGGGAGAAGGGGACATGGAGGAGTGCAGGATGTCTCTACTATAAGGAAGAAAAGTCCAACTTTTGGAACGTGACAGTCCATTTTGCCACTCACTAGTTATGTGTTCCTTCATATGTAACACCTGCGTAAGGATGCCCACTTTATTCATGGCTTTGTGGTGAGGTTAAATGAAATAGTGCATATAAATGTCTCATGCGCTACCGCCTCTATCTAATTAATCTAGATCACAAGAGCTGGCCAAGGATTTAGCTCAGTGGAGCTGCACCTGCTTCGCAAGTGCAAGGTCCTGAGTTTGATCCCCGGTACCAAATTAAAATAAAAACAACTAGATCACAAGACTGTGGAGTGGCGGAGGTGTCAAGATTGCTTCAGGGTTCCAGATGCTCAGGAGGACCTCACTTCAAGCCAGAGAGTGAAGCTGCTGCTGTTAGACCTGGCTTCTATAGAAGTCATGCACCTATGTAGACCTGTCACTCAACAGATGATGGCTCTTATTTCCTTCCTTCCTTCCTTAGCAGGACTGAAGGAAACCATATTAACTACTTTTTTGTTGTTGTTTTGTTTGTTTATTTCTTTGGTATAGGGTCTTACTATGTTCAGGGTGGCCTTGAACTCACTATGTAGCCTAGGCGGGCCTTGAACTCATGGCAATCCCCTTGCCTCAGCCTAATGAGTGCTAGGATTACAGTTGTGGGCCACTAAACCTGGCTGGTGCCTTTTTTTTTCTATGAATTTGACAATTTTAGGTGCCTCATATAAGTGGAATACTGACAATAACTTTTAAATTAAAACCATGATAAGAAATAACAATCCCCCATAGATAATGAATGGACCCTCTTTCACAGCAAATATAATGTTTGAAATTGAGAGAGGGAATTATGAGATCTGTGACACCAATAGACTTGATGGATCTCAAGTCTTCTCTGATGGCTGCAAAGCAATTAAAAAACACAACTATGGAAGTTGAGATACTTATATTTCCTCATAAAATTCACTTCTTGGGCTTAATCTGTTACTCTCAGTAGTGAAGTTTCGAGTCATCAATATGACAGTACAGCAATATTGCCTCATCAGTCATGATTTACTTAATGTTTTCTGAATTTAGTAATATTTGATTAAAATTTAATGTGAAGATATCATATCATGCCATATATATTATTGCATCCATTAATCAGGTAACTATAGTAATGAAATGCCGGAAGGGTGGATGAAAAAGGAGCCAACATCTTGATATATGTTTGACATAATTCTGTGAGTGATTAACCAAAAAAAAAGTCAGTCATACAAAGGTTCATTAATATATATTACTTCTATAATCATTTATGTATCATCAGATATTTTTAACCTTTGTTCAGCTTCATTGTTTAATTTACTGAAAGACACTGAATATTAATAACCGTGAAAGATATACATTATTCCATTGAACCACAAATTGGCACAATGATTCATAGTTTATCCTTATTTTTTTGTATAATGATGTGTATTAAAACATTATCTAAGTTATTTAACCGGTTTGTCATGGGGGAAATGGCATCTAGTTAACATATGGCTGTGTAAGATACTAATTTAAATATCACATCATATTTGTATCATGTTCAACTTCTATGTCATTGAACATAGCAGATAATCAGTGTAATGATGTATAATTTATGTCCAACACAGGCTGATATTTGTGTGGAAATATCCTCTTTTTCTTATTAAAACAGTGAATTAGTCATAACTTGTTTTAATATTGCCATTTTAATCTGTGAACTAATGAGGGAGCAACTGGTATTTAAGCACATATCTGCCCTGTTCATCCAAATAGTTAAGGAAGGGTGTACATTTTGAGGAACAATTGAGGAGAATAATAAGTCAAATGCAAGACAGTTTAATTTTGCCTTGATAGAGGAACATTGACAATTCAAACACCACTATCGACCAAGTGGTTCTCTGCTTTGGATTCTGTTGATTGTGAATTATTCACTCATTCATTCATCACATTTTGTTACTACTTCTCATGACAGGCATACATTATGTTCTGAAAGACACAGGTGGAATGACAAGGCCCTGGTTCCTACCAGCTGCCAATGCAGTGGCGGGTAGAAGCTAGAAGCAGGGATGAGTTGCAAAACAGAGCCTGGACCAAGTGGGGTGGAGCGCAGAGAAGAGTGTCTGGGGAGACCTCTCTGGGGTTCAGCTGCCTGGAGTGGAGACTTGAGGTGTAAATAAGAGTTTTCCAGACAGACACATAGTGGATGGAAGTCTGGGTGAGAGGGAACTTGGAGCAGTGTAGAGAGAATGAAGCACATGTGCGTGAGCTCAGAGACCTGATAAAGCACATCCCAGAAGGAGAGAAATTCATTCCAGTCTCTAGTGAGTATATGCTAAAGACTGGTGGGCTCAAATGTCAAGATCACCCCATGGTGCTGCCTGCTGAGTGGTGACTTCAAGCCAAGCCCACAGGTGAAGCTGCCGCTGATCACTCTACTTGACAGGAGTGGTTTTGTAACTGAGGATCCACAGGGGAGGGGAGGTTAGGGGAAAGTGGGTAGAAGTGACACAGAGCAGCTCATACTGTAACAAACTCAAGGATGGGATGTTGCTCTATGGAACTGTAACTCATAAAACACTACTTATAAACTAACAAGAATTTTAACTTTTATCTGTCCTTTAAATATTCAGATAGAATATAGTGTTTGTAGATGGAACCAGGGAGCCTAGGACTGTGGCAGACGTTGTGGCTAAATTCTATGTTAATGGAGAGGGAACACATCATTAAGACATGTTAAGAATGGCTTTGAAGGGCGGTCTCAACTCTCAGGTGCAATGTGGCTCTGTGAGTAGGAGGAAAAGGTCTGTAACACAGTGTGGTGCAGGCCACACACGCTTTTGTAAACAAAAAGGCGTGGCTTCTGTGGCTCCAGAGTAATCACACGTGCTGATTGGTGCTGAACGAAGACAAGTGTCGTGGTCTTCTGCTCCTGGACTTCTCCTGATGATGGAGCGCCATGGGGTACAGGGAAGACATCACTCACTCTGACCTTACCCTACCCTTGTGTGTTTCTATGAAAAATAAAGAAACAAGACAAGATCGCACGCCGAGCACTCGGAAGGCCGAGGCAGGCGGACTACTGTGAGTTTGAGGCCAGCCTATAGTACATATCACAAAATTGAACAGGAGCAATGAAGTGTATGACTTTGGTCTCAGCATTGAAAATCGGGTGGGACGCTGCTGTAAGGACATGAGTGTGTCCACAAACGGACCAGACAGAAGCCTGAGAAATGGGAGGAGCCGATGCATCCCCAGGACAGCCACGGCCATTAGTATTGAAGGTCTGGACATGCAATTTAGAGAGGAATAAACGCGATGCTGGTGGTGAGCACTTGACATTTTCTCAGAAAGAAGAGGTCTCGGGTGGTTGGTACCTCAGGGAGCACCGTGCTAGGTGTTCCAATAACAATCATAAATAGCCCTGAAAGATGCGTTCATATTTTACACCAGAAAATCAACCACGCCCTCCTGAACGCGCTGTTCTGCTTCATGAAAGTGTATTTAAAGCCCGATGAGCGTCAAGTGGGGTTGGAAGAATCGCGAGCCCCTGAGGATGAGTCGGTGAGAACAGCGGCACAGATGGCGAGAACGGCTCCTGTGTGTGCTGGGACTGGGGCCACTGGGGCAGAGCAGGATGCTCCGCTCCTGGTACCAGGCTGCGTCCTGAACCAGCCTAGCCTGTCTTGGGGGACCCCCTGCCTCCGGACGCCCACGGCTGGGTGGGCAGAGCCCAGGCTGGAAGGCTTTGGGGGACTGGGCAGTTGGCCCAGCTCCGGCCCCTCCCAATCGCCCCTCCATCTTGGGGTCCTTGGGGTGTGTCCTTGACGGGGATCGTGGGGTACCATTCTCTTCCTGTCTTTAGCTTCCGGGCCATGAGTGACTCTGCTCAGCCACATGGCCCCAGCACAGTATGCTGCCTCGTACACCCTAAAAGCCACGGGGACAACTGATAATGGGCTGGGACCCCCCCATGTGTGAGCCCAAATAACCCTTTCCTCTTCATAAGCTGATTATCTCGCCCTTGTTGCCTTGCTACCTTGTGTGCCCCATGTTGTTTCTCCTCTGCGATGCCTGTTTGCCGTCCCTGCCTTGGAGCCACCTGAACACGAACTGAAACCTCTGTGAACTGTAAGCCAAACAAACCTTTCCTCCTTTAAACAAACTAACAAACAAACAAAAAGTTGATTATCTCAGGCCCCTGTTATCAGGACAGAAAGCCCACAGCACCAAGACCTTGGATCTCCATAGCTATGAGCTAAATAAACCTGTTTTCTCTAAAAAAAAAAAAAAAAGAAAAGAAAAAAAGAATGGCTTTGAAGAAAGTGGACAATTGGATTATTCAGGTGTTGGAAATCAAATAATTTCTATGATGAGATTGTCTCAGAATTAAGAGGTAATGGAGTTAGGAATAAAGGAAAGTGACGTCCGGAAGGAAAGACCAACCCTTCTTGTCATATGTATCTGAAGTGCTCAACCCTAGCCTTTTGGAGTGGGAAGTTGCTCCCAGTTGGAAATACATATTATTCATGGATGGATGAGTCCATCCCATGGTGAGGTCAAACATCATTTTCAGTGACTTGTTGCAACATTCATGATGAATGTTGATTTATTACTTGATCATTGTGTTATGTAAATAGGCGGCAGCTTTTTTGTATGTGCCTTGGTGTGCTGCTGGTTTAATTGAGTTTGGGGAAGGGGGGAGGAGGTGGAGGGTTCCAGGGTTAATACTGTTAGCTTATTCCTAGTAGCAGACTCTTCTAATGATGGATGAAATACTAGCAATAATCACAGTAGCAAAACTGATAATGGAATTCTGTATGGGAAGGAGGAGTTTTATTATTATGGCAATTTTATGACAGTAACAGAGAAGGATCTATAAGCTAAAGAAAGTTAGTTATAAATATTACCATGAATCAAAAAGTACAACAAAGTGTGCTAATTTTCTGACTCTTAGCCACTCAAATTTTGTTTTACTGAATAGTAAACACACACACACACACACACCCACACACACACCCCCCAGAAACACATTTCTAAAATGGTTGAAGTTGCCTAATAAAAATGGGAAAACACATATATAATATTTGTATAATGAAAGTGGAATTCCTTCATAATCATAATCCTTAATTAAATCCAAACTGAACCAATATTTTACTTAAGTATCTGGTTCATTATAGAGAAGTTTCTATTTGGGATTTAAAACTCAAAATGGAAAATATTTTCCTATCCCCAAAGATAATACTCATCTCTAGGATTTACTCTGTGCTAAAACTGCAAGTGATTAAAAAAAAAAAAAAAAGAATCTCTACCCTCAGTTTCTGAGATTCTGAATCGATACCTGAGTTTCTAATGACCAAGGAATCTTTACTCCCAATCTCCTTTTCCCCTGTGGAGCTACTGATACAAAAGAGTGTGGGAGGTGGGTAGGAACACAAAGCCTCTTCAATTGTGATCAGATAGCTGTTCACAGAAAGGTCTTCCCAGAGTTTTCTGTGTAGAAAGCACAACCCACACATCATCATTATTCATTCTTCCAGCTTAAGAGGCTTGTTTTTCACAGATGTGCCCTTCCTGTTTGGCATTTGTAACTGTGGACTGTTGTTCAGTTGAAGAAAATGCGTCATCTAAATATGAACTGAGATTTCGAGCTGATTCATGAACACCTTTTGTTAAGTATAACATAAAAAGCAGTATGGTTGCCAGGAGTGAGGTATGCATCCCAGCAAAATGTTACTCCGGTACACCGCGCTAGGCAGAATAAAGGACTACTACTGGTGTAATCAAGGGAGGCTTTGAGAGAAAGTACAACATGAGCTATAAGAAATTTCCTAGCAAAGATAAATGCACAATATACTTTAGCTGCCGGTTTGCTTGTATACACAGTCTATATTTCTCCCGAAGCAGTGGCATTATTTTTTAAAACAACTCCTGATTCATTCTTTAAAGCAAATTAACCTTACTCCTACGCTTTGATTCCAACATTTGTTTTAGGGAATGTTGTATCTACTCAGCAACAGAGGGAGAGGAGTCACTGACTTAGGCAAAGTGACAGGAGAGAATCTGGTAATTACAGGAGATATATTCATTCATTCATTTAACATTTATTGAGCACCTACTGTTAGCTAGCTAGTATGTGCAATAAATGTGGAATTGATCTCTTGCCACTTCCACAGATCTTCAAATTTCTTTTTTTTCTTTTTTTTTGGTACCAGGGATCAAACTCAGGACCTTGTGTTTTCAAGGCAGGCACAGTGCCACTGAGGTAAATCCCTGGCCCTCTTCAAATTTCTTCTCAGGTGGTTAAAATAAATATGACCTAGACAACTTTGGTTTGGGGATTCAGACTCCAGGACTTTATTGTGACTATTAGAAATTACAGAGACAGTAAAAATACCTCGAGGGTTATAATATTTGTGTCAGGCTGAAAATTTACTTCAGAATTGGTCTATTAGCTATCAGACAAAATGAACTCATTCTAATAAAGAACACATATATTTCTTCTTCATGCATTTTACTGTCTCCATAGTGAATCACCATCATCTAATTGTATATCTGCATTTCACCAAAGGCGGGGAACAGACTGTCATATTTCTAACCAAAGTTTTACAGAAAATGTCTAACTTGAGCAAACTCCCGTGCCTGATTTCTGATTCTGCATCTTTCAACTCAATGACCTTGGACAAGTCACTTCTTTGAACCTCAGTTTTCTCAACTTAAAAAAAAAAATGTTAGTATGTGTGGAATGAGATAATGATTGCAAAGACACTTTCAAAGCTGTAGGTTAGTTCAAAGGCAAGAAAGAACTTATGACTAGGAAAAATTTATTTAATTGAATTGAACCATTTACTCTTTCCCCACTTAGACTCGATCACGACACTAAATTCTTAGATCAAATTAATTATTAGTTAATGCCTAAAATTCCACCTCAGAATGTAGTTGCTATCTGAGTTAAAATATAAGTATATTTGAACTAGATCTTAGTCATTTACACTTTAGCATAATTGAAAAAAAGGTAAGTTTATCATAAGAAGTGAGGAAGAAATGTGTGAGCACTGCCTGTAGAAGTCTGAACATTCTGGTGGGAGGCTGAGGAGTTGGGGAAATGTCCAAACTCTTTTAAATTGCAATTTTGAGTGCTCAAATCATTGGAAGTCATATATTTTTTGTTTTTATTTTGTAACTAATTTGGTGACAAAATCTGATTTGACCTAAACTCATTTGAAAACAAAAGTTGACCTGAATGGACATCAGGTTATTTAGATTTATTTCCCCACTTAGCATGACTGAATAGTCATACAATTTGCTGTAAGATATGAATAGCTTTGATTATAGAGTGTTTCTTCCTAAACCAGTTGGGAATATTATAGAGAATACAGCACAAAATTGAAAAAAGTTTAAATTCAGAATAACTCCTGGCCCTAACGGATTTGTCAAACCTCTACTGATGCTCTGTACTGCTCAGATTACTTCCATGTTATTTTCATCTGACACAACTGAGCCTTTCCCCTTTTTAAACCAGTGCTGGGAATTCGACCCAGGCCCTTCTCACTGAACTACATCCTTGGCCCATTTTTATTTTGAGATAGGATCTTGGCAAGTCATTAAATTGCCCAGAATGAGCTTGAGTTTGTTATCCTCCTGGCTCAGCCTGCTGGAGTTCAGGGTCTTTTAAAAGTTTTCTGAGGACCAAGAGAAGCAAACCAGACTGCATGTAAAATTAATGCCCCTGGCAAGAAACCTTTCTTGGAAGATAGATAGCCTCTTTAATAAATGGTGCTAGGAAAACTGGCTTTCCACATGCCCAAGATTAAAATTAGACCCATATCTTTCACCATACACTAAACTAAAATCAACATGGATTGGATCACAGATCTAAATATTAGGCTGGGCATGGTGGTGCATGCCTGTAATCCCAGCACTCGGAGGCTGAGGCAGGAGGATCACCAAGAGTTCTAGGCCAGCCTGAGCTACATAGTGAATTCACAGCCAGCCTGAACTACAAAGACCCACCCTGTCTCAAAAAATTAAAAAATCTAAATATTGAAACAGAAACACTAAATCTGCTGGAAGATAGAATAGGTAAAACTCTTGAAGACATAGATGTAGGCAAAGACTTTATGAACAAAATCCCGATTGCATAGGAAATATCACAAAGAATCAACAATTGGGATCTCATCTTATTAAAAAGCTTTTGCATAGCAAAAGAAACCACCAACAGGGCTGGGGATTTAGTTCAGTGGCGTTGCACCTGCCTCTCAAGCACAAGGTCCTGAGTTCGATCTGCGGTACCAGGAAAAAAAGAAAAAAAAAAGAAACCACCAACAGAGTGAAGAGGCAACCTACAATATGGGAAAAAGTTTTTTTGCCAGCTGTTCCTCAGACAAAGGACTAACATCTAGAATATATAAAGAACTTTAAAAAATCAGAAACCCCTTTTAAAGACTCAATCCAAAAATGGGCAACTGAAATGAATAGATACTTCTTAGATGAAGAAGTAGAAATGACAAATAAATATATGAAAAAATGTTCAACATCACTGGTCATTCAAAAGATGCAAATTAAAACAATGCTGAGATTTCATCTCACTTCAGGAAGAACAGCTGTTATCAAGAAATCAACCAATAGTAAATGCTGGCAGGGCTGTGGGGAAAAAGGAACCATTCTCCACTGTTGGCGGGAGTGTAGACTGGCACAACCCCTGTGGAAATCAGTGTGGAGATACCTCAAAAAACTAAAATTGAAGGTTCCATTTGACCCATCTATTCCCCTTCTTGGTATCTTCCTGAAAGAATTAAAAGCATCATACCACAGCGATACATGTGCACCCATGTTTATAGCAGCACAGTGTGTAATAGCTAAATCTTGGAAACAGCCCAAATACCCACCAACAGATGAATGGATAAAGATGTGGGAATATATATATATATATATATATATATATATATATATATATATATATATATGATTCTGCCATAAAGAAGGATAAGCTTGAAACATTTCTAGCTAAATGGATGCATCTTGAGACTGTACCCTTAAGTGATATAAATGGGACACACATGTTTAAACACTGCATTGTTTCTCTGCTGTGAGAAACTGAAAGTGGAAATAAGGACAAAAATGTATGATAGATACTGGGAAATGAGATGAATATATTCAAATGGGAAGGGGAATAAGAGAGGAAGGAAGGGAAAAGGAAGGCAGGGACAAGAAAAAAAGAATAGGAGGAATAAAATGGAAACAAAGCTTTTATAAATAAGGAAGGGAAGAGGGGTTGAAGGGAGGGGAGGGGAATGGGAAAAAAGAAGAATCAAGATGTATTATGTGCAGATAGAAATTCCTGGTGATAGGGACAGGGATTTAGCTCAGTGGTTCCGCCACCTGCCTCGCAAGTGCAAGGTCCCGAGTTCGGTCCCCAGTACCAAAAACCAAGAAATTCCCTGTGATGAATATTATCATTATGTATATCCAATATGTACCAATAAAATAAAAAAAATAAAATTAATGCCTGGTGGAGATCTAAACTACACGAGATTTGTTTCAGAATTGCCACCTTCTTGTGGGCCCTCCTACTTATTTTTTGATACTGGAGACTGAACCCAGGGCTTTTTCACTGGGCAACATTCCACCCCTTTTAATTTTTTTTTTAATTTTGAGATAGGGTTTTGTTAAATTGCCCACATTAGGCTGGAACTTGCAATTCTTCTGCCTCAGCCTCCTGAATAGCTGGGATTACAGGCTTGCATTGCTGTGCCTGGCTAGAATTGCTCTATTTTACCTGCTGCATCTTTTGTTTCTCTTGGCCTTTCTGTTAGCCATCCTCACTCTTCAGGTTCCCCCAGGACATGTGTTTTAATTCAGGTTTTGTTTTTTTCTATATTTTAACTTCTAAGTTTTGGTTTATTTTTGGATTCTGTCTTCTCTCTGTCACTGTGTCTGCCTGGATTGACAGTTGCATGATGCCACAGCCTTTGAGGCTCTATTCCCAAAGCACTGAATTGGGAAGTGACCCTCACTGGACTGCCTGCCCTGCAGTGAGCTCCTGAAGACCCCCCTTCAGGATGTGATGTCACAGAAAGTCAGCCTCTCAAAGCTTCAATTATTAAAACATGGCCCCCAAAGTAGCACTGACTTCGCCTGAGAGCTTGTGAGACATGCAAAGTCTCAGGCCTCACCTTAGACCTTCTGACCCAGAATCTGCCTTATAGTAAAATCCCAGGAGATGAGCATAAATGCTAAAGTCCATGAGCCCTGCTCTGGGCCAATGTCTTCCTGTACCTAGTGTGGTTGCAGGCTGCTTGTTGTGGAAGCTAATTTTCACGGAGAAGGTCATAGCTATTTGAAGCCAGCAGCTTGAAGTAAAATAAACTTATCTGGTAATTAATTTTGATATAAGATTCTGTCTCATCCCCTTTGCTTCAGGATTGTAAGGCACATAAGGCTCTCAATGAGGACTCTCTTCTGAGAGTCCTATTTACTTTTTCTTTTTCTTTTTTTTTTGTACCGGGGATCGAACTCAGGACCTTGTGCTTGTGAAGCAGGTGGAAGCACCACTGAACTAAATCCCTGGCCCTTTTCTTCTCCTTCTTCTTCTTCTTCTTTTTTTTTTTTGACAGTCCTATTTTCAATAGAAACCTTTCTTCTGTTCACTTGTGAATGGGCAAGTTCTACTACTGTATCACACAGCCTTGTGGAAATTGATGAGGAGCAATTACTAGTTTTTACTTTCTAATGTCCAATCTTTCAAAACTTTTATGTGTGCACAGTCATACCTCCAGAGCTGCTGGAGCTTGGTTCTAGGACCCCAAATGAATACCAACATCTGAGAATGCTCACATTTCTTATATAAAATAAGATATTTGCATAGAACATACACATTCTCCCTATACTTTTAATTATCTCTAGATTACTTACAATACCTAATAACATGCAAAGGCCATGTAAATAGTTGCCCTACAGAATTATTTAGGGAATAATGACAAGAAAAAACTGGGCATATTCAGTACATATACATTTCTATTTTCTTAGTTTTGTGATCCTTGATTGATTGAATATGTGAATGTGGAACCCAGAAGGGTGATTGTATTAACAATTTTTTTTTTTTTTGCAAAGGTGGTGATCAAACACAGGACCTTGCACATGCAGTGTTTCTTAAAAGGATTTAAAGAGGTTACTTTAAATTCTAATTTAATTACAGTCTGCCTAGAAATATTCCTAAGGAATATTTTGAATAATAATTTATTTTAGGAAGATAACCCTTTCTGGGGGAAGAAAGAAAATTAAGTCTCCCTGAGTTTAATAAAAAAACTTGTATCTTAAAATAATCAATAATCAAATATAATCAATATTTCCCCAACTAGTTTATTTCAGAGCCTTAAATCAATATTTTTTTTCAGTATATACTACTGACCTTTCAGTTAAATGACTGGTGGTTGCTCAGGTAAATATTTAGCCAAAATATATATATATTTTTTGTTGTTTTTTTTGGTACCGGGGATTGAACTCAGGACCTTGTGCTTGCAAGGCAGGCCACCACTGGACATACACTGCAGTGACTATGATGTAAAAAGAATGTGAATGTTGCATTAAATGCACAGCAGCATAGCAGACGACTTCGGAGAAAAGAGAAAAAACATCCCTGAGGGCAGGGGTGTCTGGGAAGCCTTTGATAAATACGAACTTCCACCACAAAAACTTAGCTATGTTTTAAAAAATTTGACTCTGTCTAGATGGTTGCATTTTCTTTTTTACCATAGCATTTTCTACCATAGCAGTATCTAAGGTAACCAGTGGAAAAGATTTTTTTTTTTAAGGAGTCAAAAATCCAAAAATAAATGCTGCTGGCTGCTTTATCTCAAGCTCCAAAGCCTCGGAACCTCTAATCCTCCTGAATGCTTTCCTGATTGGCTTGGGCAGTGTGGATGCTGTGGAGACAGTCTTCTGTCATTGGGCTCCTCCCTCGTTGTGTCTGGGCTGCATTTGGAAGCAGAGGTTCCCGGTAGCAGAGTGCCAGTGTGGTCTTCAAAGATGAGGGTTCTGACTTTCAAGAGGAAGGAGATGAAAAGAAAGGAAGCCAGGCGTGGGAGAACCCTGAAGACCTACAGTGTGAGGCCAAAGGCCATTGACCTGTGACAACTTCAATAGAGTGACTATGAAAATAAGACTTTTCATACACTTTCACAGTTGCTGAAGACCTGTAGTGTACACGTTACACTCACAGCATAGATCAATATAATGTCTTTGCTTCCTAGAACAGTAACTGCAGTTGGTAACTAATAGTATGGCTCAAGAAGAGAGGAGACCTTGCTTCTGCTTTGGTGCCTGCTCAGCCTGTCTGATGCTAACTCCCCTGTCTATTGCTGCTGTTTGTGTCTTTTCCATGCCAGTTCAAATGCCTGAAGATAATATACCAAGAAGCTTTTGAAATTCTCTGGCCAAAGCATCCTCCTTAAGCCCAACCTACTATAGAATCACCTTTGACAAATGACACATGAACATCTGGGAAGGGAAGGAAAGCAGAACTCCTCATCAGGCAGACTGGAGTTGATAAAGGAATTCTTAAATGGCTGGTATGTATGCAAGTGTTTTTTAATTTTTCGTAGGAAAATAGACCTGTTAAATTTTTGTGAGGCTAATCCCACAATGCAATTGTTTGTGTGACACTGGAAAAAATTTTTTATAGAATTGTACAGCAGAGTACTTACATCATCCCATTTTCAAGCACTTTAAGTGAAAACAGATTTGGGAAAGTAAAATTTGTATTTCCACAAAGCATTGGAAATCCAAAGTCTAAACCATTTGACTTGAAATTAAGGATCATAATAAAGCAGATTCTCACCAAAACCCAGACCTATTGGTTTTCTGTGATGTAGCATAGTCCCATATTTATACACTCAGAATCCTGCCTGACAATTGAGCATTCAGAGGACAGGCATAGAAATCAGCATGCAGCCACACAGAGAGCTCCTTTCTCCTGGCAAAAGCTTGCAGGGTCAGGCAGTGTGGGAAATTGTACAAGGCCTTCACTTTCTTCTTATTTTAAGGGGAAGTAAATAGCTTGAGTGGCCTTAGGCATTCTTTGAGGGAAGTGTGGTCATGGGCTTTCAAAAACTGAGCTTTTTTTTCTTTTGACCATGAACTTATTTGTCAGTCTCATTAGACTGTCACTTTCCCCCTATTTCCCCGAATAAATACTGAGCTAAAAAGCTGTTAAAAGCAATGGCATAAGATGCTTTACTTACATAAGATGAAAAGCTGTGTGAGATAGTTGGCAACATAATGAGATAGTGGTGCTCCCAGACCAGTCAACTGAACTTTTCTGCACCTTAGTTTCTCTATCTGTGACATGAGCATAATAATAAGCTCCTCAAGCCTCACAAATAACTCCCCCATAGAACCTTATTTACACAAGGCACCAAGAAATCTCCTAGGAAGGAAACAAGAGCCTCTCAAAATGAAGGCTTGTATGTTCATCCACCCTACAAACTTTTACTCTATGAAGGGCCTTCTACATATGGGGTGCTTGGACAGTTCAGGATATAACATTGAGAAGAAGCACTAAACCCTACCTAAGCAGAGGTGAGGTAGGGAAACTGTCCTCTGGCCTGGCCTGTGTGGACCTGGTTCCTCAGGTGAGAGGCTGCAGTTCACAAGTAATTGCCTGAAGTTGTCTGAAAACTATCTGAGCACATGTGGATAGGATTCATGGGACAAAGTCCGATTCAGGTGACAGAGCAAGATCTTGCTATTATAGAATTCATGTGACAGTAATAACCTGATTTCAGGGGGAGGACAGCAGCGGTCCTCTGATTCTTTGTGGCTTTTAGAAACCTGGCTCTTATCTGTGATCATGGAAGCTGGTACAAAGAGGAGGTGTCTTAGTCAGTTTGGGTTGCTACAACCAGATGCCGCAGACTGGGGGACTTCCACAGCAGACACAGAGGGTGTTAATATCCTGCAATTCTGGAGGCTGGAAGTCCAAGAAAAAGGCACCTACAAACTCCTGAGGAGGGCTCTCTTCCTGGCTCACAGGAAGTTGTCTTCTCACTGGTCCTCATATGGGTTGGAGTGAGAGAAAGCACGCTCTGGTCTCTCCTCTTCTTAAAAGGACACTAATGTCATTATTAGGGCCTCACCCTCATGACCTCATATTAGCATAATTATTTCCCAAAGACCCCACCTCCAAATACTATCACATTGGAGATTAGAACTTAATACATGAATTTTGGAAGATCACAAACAGTCAGTCCATCATGGGAGGAAAATGGAAGGTGATCCTCAGAGTTAAGTGTGGGAGGATCCTACTGGGAATTCCAAGGGAGGAATTCCTGGGGATTCCAAAGGAATCATTGTGGGTAAACTTTCCAGGAAGTGTTGGTGGTACCAAAATAATAAACGAACAAAGCACCAGGGACATACTGATGTGGTAGATTACTACGACCATTAAAACTACTGCTGCTCCTATTGCTGCTCCTATTGTCTCTACCACTATAGCCCCTGCTACTACTGCTGGTGCTGCTACTACTGTTTTAAAATGTTGTTGTTTTATATACAGAGAAACACAGATTATTATTTCTGGGGATGTGTCTGATACCTTGTAAGTCAGTTTCTTGCACATTAGTTCAATTTTCTCTCTCTTTTTTTTTTTTTTACAGCTATAGTTTAGGCTCAGTCAGTACTTTATTGTCAACACCCACAATCATGATCTTTAAATAAATAATGAATCATTACTTTTAAAAGAGGTAAAACTAGTTCTTAACTTTTCCTAATTATCTTCCCTTCTTGTGGATATCTTTCTTTTGTATCTTTACCACAACATACACATTTCTATCCAGGTAAAGAACATTGTTTAAGTCTATTTTTTTTTTGATTGTGTGGAAATGGCAGATTGGATTTCCTTAAAATCCAGAGAGTATGATTTGTATGCTTGGATGAAGAAATTCTCTTGAGACTGTGGCTTTAGGGCTTGTGCCTCTACAGATTGAGGAAAGGGTGTATTCAGTGGTAATGTCACTTGGAGGACAATGATGACTTTATCCTTAGCTGCTC
Organism: Heterocephalus glaber; assembly: GCF_000247695.1. Next base: position 716,004 of record NW_004624791.1, read on the forward strand.
AAAATTACTGCCTCCATTCAATTTTTTTTTTTTTGTACCGGGGATCAAACTCAGGACCTTGAGCTTGCAAAGCAGGCAGCAGAACCACTGAGCAAACTCCCTGGCCCTTGCCTCCATTCAATTTTAAATGTTTGAACATCTACATGACAATAAGTCACAGAAATATCTAGAACTTCAATTTTTAGGTATTAATTTGTTATTTTATTAAGCACATTAAATAAAATGTTCTGCATTATCGGGTGTGGTGGTGCATGGGTGTAATTCTAGCTACTAGGAGGCTAAGGCAGAAGGATAGCAAATTCAAGACCTGGCTGGACAACTTTTAAAATAATTTAAAAAACTTTTACTAGTATATGTTTGCAATACATAACAATTACGTTCATTGTGGGGAGTTGGCACATGTACATAACACATCTTAATTATTTTTACTTCCTTTTCCCCTCCCCTCCCTCTTTGCTCTTTGCATCTCTTAGTTTGAGCAACTGATCAAGAACTTGTCTCAGAATAAAATAATAATAATAATAATTAAAAAGGGCTAGTGATGAAGCTTAGTGGAGAGTGCTTGCCTATTGTGTGCAAGGCCCTGGGTTCAATCCCTAAATCCACATACACACACACACACACACACACACACACACCAGACCACATTCTATGTTGAACTGAAGCAGCTATTTATTCAAAAGTGATCCAGATACTTTAAAGACAATTTTGATGTGAAGAAATTATTTTAATTAAAAAATGGTTATAGTTCTGTAGAAATATCATAGTTAAATGTAATTATTGCAACTTTAGGGTTGTATTTCATTATTTCTATTCACCTTTTTTTTTTTGGTACCAGGGATCGAACTCGACTTTGTGCTTGCCAGGCAGGTGCAGTACCACTGAGTTACATCCCCGGCCCTCACTTTTTTTTTTTTTTTTTGAGACAGGCTCTTGCTATGTAGTTCAGGCTGATTTTGAATTCACTTTGTAGCCCAGGCTGGCCTTGAGTTTGACGGGAATCCTCTGCTTTGGCCTCTGGCATGCTGGGATTACAGACGTGCACCACCATGCTCAGCTTCTACTCTTTTTTTTTTTTTCTGGTACTGGGGATGAAACTCAGAACCTTGAGCTTCCTAGGTAGGTGCATTGCCACTGAGCTAAATCCCCTGCTTCTATTCTTCTTGTTTGTTTGTTTGAGACAGGATTTTGCTATGTAGTCCAGGGTGGCCTTGGACTCACTATATATCCCAGGCTGGCCTGGAACTCATGGCGATCCTCCTGCCTCAGCAACCTAAGTGCTGGGATTAGAGGGGTGTGCCACCACACCTGGCTTCATTTTAAAATGATATTTATTCATCAAGGACACAACAAGTAATTTAGTAAGTATTAAATACAATTTAGTAAAGGTATAGATCAGTGATGTTTTAACTATAAGCATTTGAACCTGACTATTGTTATTCTATTAGTTTATTAGAAATGATATCAGTCACTTATAGAATTTCTATAAGATGTGGAAAAAGAGATTTGGAAAATTTCCCCAATTTTTTTCTACCTTGATCATGGATCAAGGAGATGGTGTGGCCATGTCTTGGGCAATGAGGACAAAACCCATACCTTGGGGAAGTAGAAAATTAGAATGATTTTAGAGACTTGAGTTTCTTGAGCCGAGGTAGCAGACATTTTATTACTGGAGAAAAATAAAGCCATATTTGGTGTGATCACTGTGGTTTCTTGTTGTGTTCCATGCAGTCAGGTGCTCTCCTGATTGATATTTGCCCACAGTCAGGTATGGTTGTATTCTTAGTCCTGTTAAGGAACTTTTCATATCACATTGGAATTCAGGATTTTATTGTTTACCTCTCTCATTGGATAGGAAGCTCACTGAGAACAAAGTATCATTCCTGCATCCTAGCCACTTCTAGCAAAAAGCTAGAACTTTATAAACGTGGGGAGAGTGAATGTGGTGGACAATTGCCTTTTATTATGCATACACCCCATAGTGTCTCACTGCAGTTAAGGTGTCCTAACATTTAGGAGATAAAATAGACAGACTTGGTGATAATTCGTTGGACATAGGAAGAAAGAAAGAGATCTAGGCTGACTTCTGAATCTGGATCAAACAATTATAAATGAAGTGAGTGAGATTCACCAACATAGGAAATATTAAGTGAGCAGTATATTTGGGGAGACAGTGAAGTTTACTGTTCTCACTGAGAGAAGAAAACTGAGGCTGAGAGAATCAACTGTCTTGCTAAGATCAACAAGTGGCAGAGCAAGGATTCAAACGTAGGCAGCTTTACACCTGCCTTGACATCTGTTATGAAAACCCTTCTTAACCGTGCCCTCTGCCTGTCCGTCTGAGAGGAGCCCTGCATTTCAGCCACAGCAGCGCTATGGGACAGACTAAATGTCTACTGCTAGCATCTGGGAGTACACCGGAAGCTGTGGGCAGGACATTTGGTTGCTGAGAGAATTTAGGAGCATCGATATTATTAGTGTTAGATCTTTGTAAAAAAATTTTTTTTTCGAAGAAATCACCTTGAGGAGTTATTGCCAAGTATGAGAATAAAGAAAACTATGTTTCCTGACTGAAACACCCTTCAATGTATAGACATATTTATGGGCATTTGTGTACTCATTGCACACTTTGTAATTTTCTTTTTGGTACTGGGGATCAAACTGAGGACCTTGTGCTTGTGAGGCAGGCAGCGGAACCACTGAGCTAAATCCCCAGCCTGCACACTTTTTAATTTTAAGATAAAATTTTCTTAATTTTATAGAGAAGAATTTTGCATTTTAGTGCCTGAGTTTATAAGTGCTTCAAAGGTTTCCTGAACTAAATGCAACCCAAAGAATTCTAACAGCAACATCCTTCCCTCCTTCCACCCATCCATCTATCCATTCATTCATCCCTTTATTGTTTTCATCTCTAAACTACCAAAAGTTACTTAATATTACTCAATTTGAAGAATTAAATAAGTTAATACATTTTCAAGTGCTCAGAGTCCTGTCTGGAAATAGTACAGACTGTAAATATTAGCTATTCTTGTTGACAATTTTTATTCCACACTTCAGTAATTATTAAATAACTACCTTATCTCAAATACTTATAGACTCAAAACTTTGCTGTTTAAAAAATAGGCTTTCCAGGAAAATAAAGACTCAAAGAGCGTTATCATTTAAACTAATATAAGAAAAAAGATTTTTGAAATTAATATTAGAATCATAAGAAAATTGCTTTTATATAAGCCATGTTTAAGATAAAGTTTCTTATCAAGCATAAGCCATTCATATACTGTAATTGAATCAATGCACTTCAGACTTATATGTAAAAATGTACATATCTTTAACTGGCTGGGAATCACATATTTGCTTAAACAATTGAAAACTTATAAACTCTTATATTTAAGATATTACTTTTTAATATCCTTGCATTAAAATGAAAATGATTACATTTTAATATTACTGGAAAACATCCTATCCCCAATTGTAAAGATATATTTCTTGTGTGATTTTATTATATGCTTAATAATAGTACCTGTGAGCTCAGATTTCTTTTGAATAAAATTGATTGGAAACAATATCTACCCTAAAGCATCTTTAATGTCATTATAGATGGGTAGGAGTAAATTAAGCGGTATTTAGGCACCAAAGTCTTTAATTTCATTGCGTTTGAGTAGGAGTCAGACATTATGAGGTCCAATTAAAAAAGTCGCTAATGTTTTTACATCTGAGTAGGAGTAAATTAAACAAAATCACTCCTGAGCTGCTAATATCATTTTAATTGAATGTCATTCGCTTTCTAACTGCTGTTACAACACTACAGATAATGAGGCTGTTTCTACAAAGCATTGGAGACCAGGGCTGTGGTTGCTGCAGATAAAGTGTAGGTTAGGAGATGATAGAATGGGCAAGCACTGAAGTGTGCAGAAAGGGGCCAGCACCATGGTGAGCTGGGTGCCGTTCTGTTTGACGACCAGACCTACATGTTAAAACTGTTGGATCACACATCTGAGTATCTGCTAGCTGCAAGTTGGGTTGTGATTCTTGATGGATTAGCAATGGAAAATGACATCTTTCCTAACGATGAGATTTGCAGACTGAAAGCTAGAAGCACGAATCTCATTTATTTCACCATCATGAATTATTCATAGTTTGATTCAGTGGAAAATTTGATGTTGAGACAATAGTTAAGAAAGACAACTAAAGTGGTAACAAGATGTTTAAAGAAATACAAACATTAAATAATATTTCTTCTGCACTTAAGATTATTATTTGATAGGTGGAGGAAGAAAAATTAACATCAAGAAATCCAGGTTTAGTATATGATTCCATATAGCCTTATTAGTATTACTATTATTTATATTAAAGTTTATAAAGTTTTCACTGAGGAAGCAGAGTTATGAGTGAAAACTGCCATTAGTCCTTTCAAAAATTAATTTATTATGCTGGGGATTTAGCTCAGTGGTTCTGCTGCCTGCCTCGTAAGTGCAAGGACCCGAGTTCAATCCCCGGTACCAAAAAAAAACAAAACAACAATTAATTTATTTTTATTTAAGAGTGTTTATCTATATTGCTTTAAAAATCAAAGACTTACGCAGAAAATACCTATTTCTACCCTTCCCCATCCAAGATAATGATTTTCAATTTGTTAACTCTTGTGTTTGCCATTTTCTTTCATATTTCTTAGTATTAATTTTATAGTATTATTTCTTGGTTTTCAGCTACAGACATTGTCTATTGAGCTTGAACTATGTAAGATAAGGAATTAGCATTTTGCCACCCTCCCCTACATGTGTTCTTATAATATATGCATATCAGAGTTTTTTGTTAAATCCATATTTGGTGTTTGATTTTAATGACTGTAAGTAATACATGGAGCATGGTACAAATATATTTCTTTTTAAACACAAACTTAGCATAATGTTTTTAAAGTTTATCCATATATACCAGTATTTCATTTCTTTTCATGGCTGAATAATATTCCATTGTATAGATATACCACATTTTGTTTATCCACTCATCAACTGATAGACATTTGGATTGTTTCCACTTTTTGGCTATTACAAATAATACTGATACAAAGTTTTTAAGGTTTTCAGTGAACATATGTTTCAGTTCTCTGAAGAATATAGTTTGGCATGGCATTATTGGGCCATATGGCAATTCTGTGTTTCAATTTTTGAGGAACTACCAATTGCTTTTTATAGTAGCTGAACAATTTTACCTTTGCAAAGCAATGTAGAAAAGTTCCAACTTCTTCAATTCTAGCCTACATTTCGTGAGTGTGTGTGTGTGTGTGTGTGTGTGTGTGTGTGTGTATGTGTTTTCTTTCAAATTCTGGCCATCATGGTAAGAGTGAAGTAGTGTCTCATTGTGTTTTTAATTTGCATTCCTCCAATGACTAATGAGGTCTAACACATTTTTATGTGTCCCTTGGCAATTTAAACCTCTTCTTTGGAAGAATACCTATTAAAGTCTGCTGTGGTTTAAATATCCCTACCAATGATAAAATTTAACCCCCATTGTGAGACATTAAGAGGTAGGACCTGAGAAGTGATTTGATTGTGAGGGCTCTGCCCTTATGAATAGGGTTAGTGGACTGTCTGGAGAATGAGTCTATTATGAAAGCTGGTTTGGGCTCTATCTCTTGTATGTACTCTTCACCATGTGATGCCTGCACCACCCAGGGACTCTGCAGAGTCCTTATGAGCAAGATAACATTCACCAGGTACAGCCCATTGACCTACCACTCGTCAAAACCATGAGCTGAATAAACCTCTACTCTTTTATACCAACTCTGTGATAATTCAGTTAGAGCAACAGAAAATGGATTAAGACAAAGTCCTTTGCCCATTTTTAATTCAATTGTTTGTCTTTTTGTTATTGAGTTCTTAGAATTCTCTATATGTTCTGTCTACTAGACCATTATCAGATACATGATTTACAAATACACCTATTTTGTAAATTGTCCTTTTTCTTTCTTGATGATGTCCTTTTTAAATTTTGATCAAGTCTACAGTCTATTTTTTCATTTTTGTTTTTGGTGTCATATTTAAGAAAATGTTCTCAATTCAAAGTCACAAAGATTTATACTTGTGATTTCTTTTAAGAATTTTTTCTAATGATAGCTCTTATGGTTAGGTCTATGATTGATTTTTTTTTTACGATCGATTTTAAGTTAATTTTATATATGGAACAAGAAGAGTCCAAACTCATCCTTTAGTACATATGTGGATATTCAGTTGTCCCACCACCATTTCTTAAAAAGGCTGTTCTTTCCCATTGAATGATCTTCACACCCTTGTTTACAATCAATTGAATATAGATATATGTTTATTTCTGGACTTTCATAGTCCACTGATCTAGATATTTATCTTTGTGCCAATACCATTTTTTGTTACAGTACATTGGTAGCAAACTTGATGAGGAAGTATGGGCCCTGTAGCTTTGTTATTTTTTTCCAGGATTGTTTTGGCTACTTAAGAGCCCTTGCATTTCCATATACATTTTAGGATAAGCTTGTCTGTTTCTGTGCAAAGGCCACTGGAATTTTTCTGAAGACTGCATTAATCTGTAGATCAGTTTGGAGAGTCTTCATATCTCAACAATATTAAGTCATTCAATCCGCAAACAGGGGGTGTTCATCTATTTATTTAAGCCTTGTAAATTTCTTTTACTAATATTTTATAGTTTCCGATATACATGTCTTACACTTTTTTCAATATACAAGTCAAATTTATTCCTGTTTTATTCTTTTGAATACCATTGTAAATGAAATTGTTTTATTAATTTTGTAGATTGTTAATTGCTAATATATAAAAATACAATAAAATTTTGTATCTTGTATCCATCAACTTGGTGAGCTTATTTATTAGTTTTAATAGTTTAAAAACATTTTTCTGCAACTAAGATTATGTCATCTACAAAGAATGATACTTTTACTTATTCCTTTTCAATATTTATGGTATTTATTAATTCACTTGGCCTAATTTTCCTGGCTAAAACTGCCAATACAATGTTGAACAGAGGCCAGGCATGTTGTTGCATGCCCTGTAATCCCAGCACTTGGGAGGTGCGTTCAAAGCTAGCCTTGACTACATAGTGAGACCCTGGCTGAAATCAAACAAAACAAAATGAAACAAAGCAACTAACAAACAAAAAACAACCGAAAACCCCCAAAAGTCAGAAAAACTCACCCCCCCAAATAAAAACTAAAACAATGTTGAATAAAAATGAAGAGAGGGATGGTCAGGCATGGTGGCACATGCCAGTAGTCCCAGCACTGGGAAGACCAAGGCAAGAGGATCAATTTGAGTTTGAGGCCAGCCTGGGCTACATAGTGAGTTCAAGGCCAGTCTGAACTACATAGTGAGATCCTGTCTCACCAGTCTTTTTTTTTGGTACCGGGGATTGAGCTCAGGTCCTTGCTCTTGCACAGCAGATGGCGAAACCACTGAGCTAAATCCCCAGCCCGCGAGATCCTGTCTCGAAAAAACCCCCCAAAAACAAAAACAAAAAAAATGAAGAGAGGGGAGGGTGGATGGGACAGGGGAGTAAAAATGATTAAGATCTGATATGCATATGCACCAATTCCCCAAAATGAATGTAATTATTATGTATCACAACATATAGTAATAACAAATAAAATTTAAAATGCTGAATAGAAATGGTAGGAGTGGACATAGTTGCCTTATTTCTCATCTTAGGGGAAGCTTTCAATCTTTCATTATTAAGTATGAAGATAGCTTATGGGCATTTCATAGCAGACTTTTATCAGGTTAAGGAGGTTTCCTCTGTCTATTCCTAGTTAATTGAGTGCTTTGCGGTACTAAGGATTAAATCCAGGGCCTTTGCCTTGAGCTACATTTTCAATCCTTGTTTTATTTTTTATTTTTGAGAAAGGGTGTTGCTAATTGATAAATTGGGCTTGAACTTGATATACCCCTGCCTCAGCTTCCCTAAGTGCTGGGATTACAGGTGTGCACCACCATCTGGTTTAGTTGTGTGTGTGTGTGTAGACCTTGTGCTTGCCAGACAGGTGTGGTGCTGCTGAGCTACATCCCCGGCCAGTTGTGTTTTTTTCTTGATGAAAGTATACTAGATTTTGATAAATGCTTTTCTGTGTCTATTAAGTTCATCATGTTTTATTTTTCCTTTATTTTATTAATGTACTGTATTACATTGATTGATTTTCATAGGTTGAAGCATTGCACTTCTGAAAGAAATCTCACTTGTAGTGTAACCATTTCAATATGCTGCTGAAAAAAAATTCAAATTGCAAGTATTCTGTTAAAGATTTTGCATCAATATTCATAAAGAATATTGGTCTGTAATTTTTTTCTCTTATGATTTTTTTGTCTGTTTTTAGTATCATGCCTAATATTTATTGACCGTGCTAGGAACTACAGTATTTCTTCCTATATTTGTTAAGTGTTTGAGAAGAATTGTTATTAATTCTTCTTTAAAACTTTGATTGGTTCTGGAGATGTAGGTTAGCAATAGAACACTTGCCTAGCCTGCACAAAGCCTCGTGTTTTATCCTCAAGAAGAAACATACACACAGACACACACACACACACACACACACACACACACGGGAAAAAGCTGGATATAGTGACACATATTGTAGTCCCAGCTGTTTAGGAGGTTGAGGCAGCTGAGTCAGGAGGATCACTTGAATCCAGTGTTCTAGACCATCTTGGGCAACATAGTGAAACCCTGTCCAAAAAAATAAAGGAAGGGAGGGAAGGAAGGCAAGAAGTTGAGAAGGAAGCTGGACTTGGGATTGGGCTTTTCTTCATTGAATGTTTTAAAATTCCTGACTCAATCTCTTTATTTAGTATGGTTCTATTCAGATTTTCAGTTTTTTCTAGTAATTCTTTGATTTCTATTTCTTTTAGTAGTTTGTGTCTTTCTAAGAATTTATGTATCTCATCTAGGTTATCTAATTTGTTGACTTGTAATTATTCATAGTATTCTCCTATCCTTTTTATTTATATGAGGGTGGTAGTTAAGTGCTCTCTCATTCTTTTAGCAATTTGAGCATTTTTTCTTATTCACTTCATCAGTTTAGCTAAAAGTTTGTCAACTTGGTTAGACTTTTCAGTGAACCAACTTTTGGTTTTGTTGATTTTCTTTATTGTTCGTGATTCTCTATTTTGTTTATTTCTGCTATACTCTATTATTTCCTTCTTGATTTGGGTTTAGTTTGCTCTTCTTTTTCTGGTTTCTTAAGATTAAAGTTTAGATTATTGATTTGAGGCCTTTCTTCCTTTTTAAATGTGGGCATTTAAAGCCATACATTTCATTCTAAACACTGATTTCAGTGACTCCCATAAGTTTTGATATGCTTATTAAAGAGTTTAATTGGTTTTCATTCAATGTGATGGCAGATAATGAAGAGCTTTTATGTCATATCTTTTATTTCTTCTAAATTCTTCCATTTCCATCTTCTTTTGCATTAAATAGATATTTTGTAGTGCACCACTTAAATTTACTTGCTCTTTTTTTTTCATTAGTTTTGAATTGTTTCTTAGTGATTGCCCTGAAGAATATAATTAACCTCTGAATTTGTAGCAATCCAGTTTGATTAATGCCAATTTATTTA
>NW_004624791.1:737827-754002 GCF_000247695.1 Heterocephalus glaber
GCATGGAGTATTGTTTTCCACCCTTTAACTTTCAGTCTATGAGTTTCCTTTTGAATTAAATGTGTTTCTTGTATGCAGCATATTGTTGGATTTTGCTTCTTGACCCATTCTTCCAGTCAATTTCTTTTGATTGGTGAGTTGAGACCATTAACATTGATGGTTGTAACTGTTACGTATTGACTTATCCTTGTCATGACTTTTTCTTTTTGTTGGATTCTCCCCCTTTCCTTTTAATTTCTTGTCATGCCCAGTGGATTCATTCTGCTGGGCTTCTTGGGGTTGTGATCCTTATTGTCTTTTCCTTGGATTTTGTCTAAAATTTTTTGGAGTGCTGTTTTGGTGTTCATGGAGTTCCTAAGGTGCTCTTTGTCATGAAAGTATCTTATTTCTCCATCAATTTTGAAAGATAGTTTTGCAGGGTACATCAGTCTGGGTTGGAGGTTGTTTTCCTTTAGGGCTTGAAATACATCACTCCAAGCTCTTCTTATCTTGAGGTTTTGCGTCGAGAAGTCTGCTGTGATTCTTATGGGCTTTCCTTTTATGTGATTTGTTTCTTTTCTCTAACTGCTTGTAGAATTTTTTTCTTCTGTTGGGTTTCTGGAATCTCAACAATTATATGCCTATGTGTAGATTTTTTTGATCAAGGCTAGTTGGAGTCTTATATGCCTTGCTTATCTGTATGTCAATTTCTTTTCCTCTGCTTGGGAAGTTTTCTGCATTCACTTGTGTGAACAGTTTTTTTATGTCATCTCCACTCTCTCCTGTTTCAGCTTTATGTTATTCTTCTTTGCATTGTCTAGCAGCTGCTGGATTGATTTCTCTTTACAGTTTTAAAGCAATTTTTCTTTTCCTGGTCAATTGCACTCTTATCTTCTATCTCTGAAATTCTGTCCTCATATTGATTCATTCTGCTGTGTAGACTTTCAGTGGAGTTTTTAATCTCCTGGAAATCTGTTTGCATCTCTTTTATGGATTCAATTTGTTTCCTATGTTGGGATTCCATCATGTTCCTCAGCTTCTCTATTTTTTATCTATGTCCTTTCTAGATTATTAATTATGTCTTGCACTATAGGGACAATCTCTGGTCTTGTGTGAGAAATTATTTCTGATTTCATTTTTTCCAGATCCTCTTTCATTGCTAGTTCAGGGAGTCCAGGTGGTTGCATATTAGAGTGCTCAATCTCATTTCCCTTTGGGGTTGCTGTAGGTGATCTGGAAGTCTGGTTCTGGGGGTGGTGGTGGTGGTGGTGGTGGTGGTAGTAGTGGTGGTGGTGGTGGTGGTGCTGTTGGTGCCAGCACAGTTCACCTCCTCTGTGCTGGGATCTGTGGCATTCTGACTCAGAAGCTACCTCTGTGCTAGGAGCTGTGGCATGTTGACTCAGAAGCCTCCTCTGTGCTGGGGGCTGTGGCACTCCTACCTAGAAGCTTCCTCTGTGGTGGGAGCTGTGACATGCTGACCCGGAAGCCTCCCCTGCCCTGGGAGCTGTGGCACATTGACCCAGAAGCCTCCTCTCCACTGGGAGCTATGGCATGCTGACCTGGAAACCTCCTCTGCTGGTCCCTTACAATTTTAAAGCAATTTTTCTTTTCCTGGTCACTAATTGCAATCTTATCTTCTATATCTAAAATTCTGTCCTCACATTGACTCATCCTGCTGTGTAGACTTTCAGTGGAGTTTTTAATCTCCTGGAAATCTATTTGCATCTGTTTTATGGATTCCATTTGTTTCCTGTGTTGGGATTCCATCATGTTCCTGAGCTCCTCTCTAGATTTATTAATCATGTCTTGCACTATGGGCACAATCTCTGCTGTTATCTAAGAAATTATTTCTGATTTCATTTTTTCCAGATCCTCTTTTACTGCCAGTTCAGGGAGTCCAGGTGCTTGAGTATCAGAGTGTTTCATCTCATTTCCCTTTGGGGTTGCTGTAGGTGATCTGGAAGTCTGGTTTTGAGGCTTATGTGCCTTCTTATTTTGATGGGGGGTGGGGGGATGCTGCTGGCACCCACCCAGCTCACCTTCTCTGTGCTTGGCTCAGTGCTATTGTGGCCCAGAAGCCTCCTCCTTTGCTCTGGTGTGGTTGTAAGACCGAGGGCCTTACCAAATGCTCCGAGGAGCTGACTGCAGTGACGAGCACCCAGGAAGGAACACACCGGTCAGGTTGAAAAATAAAACAGACCTTTATTAGTCTGGCCAGACGGCATTCCCAAAGCAAAGTAGCTAAGAGAGGCAACTGGCTCAGAGTCCGAGGCTGTTTTTATAGGGGGTTGAGGGGGGTTTAACATGTAGATTCACAGAAAAAAAAGAACGAAGGTTAGTGGCTCACTATCACATGCTGAAGGTCAGCAGACATCCTGACTAATAGTCACGACCACCCTGTGTGGATAGTCAGCACATTTACAGATTGTCCTATAGATACTAGGCCCCCGGACATTTGGTTTTAGGGCAAACAGATGGCTGAGTAATCTCGCCCTATTACTGATTGTCCATTGTCCCGAGGCAAACACATTTTAACCATTAAATTTACAACAGAATTTAGGGGAGTAATTAACTTTTGAATCATACAGTCCCACATGGTGGCACTTCAACCCAGAAGCCTCCTCCTCTGTGCTGGGAGAAGTGGTACATTGGCCAGGAAGCCTCCTCCTCTGTGTTGGGACTGTTCCTTCTCTTATTGTTTTCTTTTTGGTTAGAGAACTTCTTTTACTTTCTTTTAAAAGAGTAGACCTCATTCTTTTCTTACCTTTGCTGCCTTGTGTGTGGCATGTTGTTTCTGCTTTGCCATGCCTGTTTCACATTCCTGCCTTGGAGTCAGCTGATTATGGACTGAAACCTCTATGAACTGTAAATCAAATAAACTCCTACCCTTCTAACTTTGGGTGTCAGGTGTTTTGTCTCAGCAATGAGCAAGAAAGGTAACTGACACAGAATTTGGTACCAGAGAAGTGGGGTTGTTAGTGTGGCATTACCTGGCCATGTGGCTCAAAAGCCTTTGGAACTGGCTTGTGGGAAGGGGAAGAGTTAGGAAAGATCCAGGGACACTGGCCACAGAAGTAGCACTGGAATGCCTTAGGTTGTTCTGTATGGGAGATTCATTGCTCAGGAGACCAGAAAGCTGGTGAAGACCAGGCTCATGAAATTTCTGCTAGAAAGAAGGACTGCATTGGCTGTTGGACTCCAGATGATGTGTGTTATTGCCTGGCAGGAAGTTTGTCTGCATTTTGTTTGTGTCCAGCGACTGCCTGAGACTGACTAGGGGCAGTGGGCTAATTAATCTTCCAGAAGAAATTTCAAGGCAGTTGAACATTGAGGCAGTGGCATGGCTACTGTTGGGTGCTTTTAGCCAGTCTATGTTGAGATTCAAGAGCAAAAAGCCCAGCAGAAGGATTTAAAATGTTTTGAGTTTGGTCAAAAGAAAGCACCAGTAAAGCTGTGGACTGCAAAAATAAAGCAGAGGAGATCATGAATTCTGAAAAGGAACAGGAGAATAGAAAAGATGGCCTGAGGGCATCACAAGAAGCAGCACAACCCCACTCTTTGCAGCTGCAGAGTTATAAAGGTGAAGGAATTTGCTTTGAGAAGAAATCCCCAGAGAACCAAATTCCAAAATGGCGGTGGCTGCCATGTTCCAAAATGGCGGCAGCCTAGGGAAGTTGTTCCAAAATGGCAGTTTAGGGAAGTTATTCCTGGGGATGTGGTTCATAGACACTGAATCCCTACAGCTAAGAAAGAGAGAAGATTGGCTACTAATGCTCCAGCTGGCAGAAGACCTTGTTGTCATCTATGTGGCCCTGATTTTAGGTACATGCAGAATGCAAGAGTTGTGGGGTCAGGGAGGCTTCCACCCAGATTTCAGAAGAAGGCCTGGGAGGCCAGACAGGGTATCTCTGAGAGGGGAAATATGTGAAGCTGTGAGTGTGAAGCCAATGGTGCAATGATGACCCCAGAAGTTTGGAGAAGGCAGGAACATGGATGGTCTGAGGAAAGCTTCAAGGAGGGAGCAGAGCCAGCCCAAAATAGAAACCATGGGAGCTACAACCACAGAACTGCCACAGAAGTGGAGCCCCCAAAGCCCTTTGGAGTTCACAACTTGCCAAAGACTGCCTCAAATGCTACACATGGAACTACAGGACTTAATATTTGGCCTACTGGATTTTGGGTTTACTTTGGTCCCATTCCTTTGTATCCTCCTATTTCTACCTTTTGGAATGATAATGTCTGTCTTGTGCCATTGGATGTTGGAAGTGTTTGACTTTCTTTTCATTTGTACAGGAGCTTGAACTTAAGAGTTTGCCTTAAATCTCAGAGGAAACTTTGGATTTGGACTTTTCAGCAATGCTGAAACTTTTACGACTTCGGCAACTCTTAGAGATGGACTAATGCCTTTTATGTAAAGGAATGTGCATGAGTCTTTGGGGGGCCAGTGGTGGAATGTCATGGCTTGGGTTTGGATTTTCCCTCAAAGCCTCATGTGGTCATAGACTTGATCTAGTGTGTGTGAAGTTGGAATTGATTCATAATGCAATGCTAGGTTCAAGGGCACTATGATTAAGGGTGTGAGTGTTTCCCACCCTAAGTAGTCTGAATAAAATAAAAGGGGCAGAGAAACACCGGTAATTCTCTCTTGTTACCTTTGCTGCCTTGTGTGTGCCATATTGTTTCTGCTCTGCCATGCCTGTTTGTCATTCCTGCCTTGGAGTCAGGTGATTATGGAGTCAAACCTCTATGAACTGTAAGCCAAATAAACCCCTTCCCTTTAAAAAAATAAAAATAAAAAATAAAAGAGTAGACCTACATGAAAGAAATCCTCTTAGTTTTCCTTCATCTGACAATATGTTGATGTCTCCTTCATTCCTGGAGGTTATTTTCCTGGATGTGGTATTCTGAGTTAACAGTGCATATCATTTGAAAAATATTACACCACTTCTTTTAGCCCACATGGTTTCTGATAAATCCATTTACATCATTTAAACTATTGTTCCTCTGTTGGTAAGAAATTATTTTTCTCTGGCTGCTTTCAAGAGTTTTCTTTGTTGTTATTTGTCAGAAGTTTAACTACTATGCATCTTACAGTAATTTCAATTGTGTTTATCCAGTTTGAAGTTTGTTTAGTTTTTTGAATATGGTAGGTTTATGTCTTTTACCAAATTTGAGACTTCAGTCATGGTTTTCTTAAGGTAATTTTTCAGATCCATGCTTATTCTTCCCCTTTTCTAAGACTCAGATGACATGAATGATAGATTTAAAAAATATATATATATGCTCAGAGTTCCCTTGGGCTATTTTCATTTTTTTTAGTTTTATTTCCTCTCTGATGTTTAGATTGGGTATTTTCTGCTGTTCTTTCCTCAAGTTTAATGATTTTTTTCTCTTGTTTCCTCTATACAACTGTCTAGCTTGTCTATTGAACTTTTATTTTGGTTACAATTTTCTTTTTATATTAATTTTATTGCTATGCTTATGATACAGTTCTATAAACATTGTTATGGACTTGTATGCTTATTTTTTTTAGACCCTGAATGGAATTTCTTAGGTCATGAAATAAATATACATTTTACTTTTAAAAAGTTAGAGGGCCAAGGATTTAGCTCAGTGGTGCTGCACCTGCCTCGCAAATGCAAGGTCCTGAGTTTGATCTCCAGTACCGAAAAGAAAAAAGTTAAAGAAATTATTAAGCTATTTTTCTGAAGTAGCTGTATTATGTTAACAGTCAACAGCAGGCAACAGTTTCAGTTACTCAAAACACTCTGCAATATTTGTTATCAACCACCCTGCCCTGGCCCCTTTTCTTTCTTTCTTTTCCTTCAGTACTGGGGATCAGACCTAGGGCCTTAGCACTGAATCACATCTTCAGCCTTAATTTTTTTTTTTTTTGACGCAAGTTCTCACTACGTTGCCAAGTTGCCTAGGCAGAACTTGAACTTGCAGTTCTCCTGCCTCAGGCTCCCAGAGTGCTTAGACTACAGGTGTGCACCATTATGTTCAGCTTATTGTTATTAATTTCTTTCATTTTAGCTAATTTATTTATTATTTTTGAGACAAGGTCTTGCTATGTACTTGTGGTGATTGTCCTGCCTCAGCCACCCAAGTGCCGGGATTACAGGCATGTACCACCACACCTGGTCCATTTTCGTTATTTTATTGAGTATGCAGTGGTGTCTTGTTTTTTTAGTTTGTGTTTCCTTTGTAAGTATTGATATTGAACACTATTTCACGTGCTTATCCAAGCATTCTGCTTACCTTTTATTAGGTTCTCTGTTATTATTACTAAGATTATTAGTAGTACTAGGGATTGAACCCAGGCCCTTTGCACTCAGCTATATCCCCAGCTTTTTTTTTAAAAAAAAGAATTTTAATTTTTATTTGTATATGTTTGCAGTGCATAATGATTACATTCATCATGGGAGTTGGTACATGTACCTAACACATCTTAATTCTTTCCATGTTCCCTTCCCACCCTTTCCTCACCCTTCCCTTATTTTTTATTTTGAGACAGGACCTTACCAAGTCTCTAAATTGCCCAGTCTATGCTTGAACTTTCCATCCTCCTGCTCAGCCTCCCAGAGTGCCGGGATTACAGTCCTGTGCTTCAATACCCAGCTAAGTTGTCTGTTATTGAGTTGAGGGAGTTACTAATGTATTTTGGAGGAAATTCCATTGCCAGATATTGGTGTACAAGTATTTTCTTCCAAAGTTTTGCTTGTCCATTAATTTTTTTCCCCCCAGTACCGGGGATCAAACTCAGGATCTTGCACTTCCCAGGCAGGCAGGGAGCCGCTGAGCTACATCCTTGACTATCCATTAATTTTTCTTTCCGCTGTCCATCAGTTTCAACAGTAACTATAAGAAGACATTTTTTAATTTTGGTGAAGTACAATTTTTCATGTTTTTAAAGGTTAGCATTTTTTTGTTGTTTTCTACAAAACACTTTACCTACTGAAGATTATGAAGATATTTTGCTTACAATACTTCATAGTTATAGTGATTGAGTTAAAACTACAATTTTGACAATATCTTTAATGGAGACATTATTAATAATTTATTTATTTATTTTTTGGTACTGGGGATTGAACTCAGAATCTTGTGCTTTTGAGGTAGGTGCAGCACCACTGAGCTAAATCCTTGGCCCACTATTATTAATTTAATGGAGACAGATTTTATTGTTTGTTTTAGTTCAGGACAGCTTCTAGGTTGGAAATTTTTTACTTCCTAATTTCTGAAACATTGCTTTATTATCTATCTCCTGGGTTTTAACATTATGAGAATATTTTTAATGACATATTCAATTTTTTTAATTATCAAAAGTTTATTCAGAATTGTGCTTCTCATAGGATTCTGGAATGTTGTAGAACGCCAGAGATTTGTCCATTTCTTTTTCTTTTCTTTTCCTTTTTTTTTTTTTTTGAGACAGGGTCTCACTGTATATTTCAGACTGGCCTTGAACTCACTATGTAGCCCAGGCTGGCTTCCAAAACTCAGTGATCCTCCTGCCTCAGCCTCCCTAGTGCTGGGATTACAGCATGATCACCATGCCCGGTATTGTTTATTTCATTTAAAATTGCCTAAATGTATCAGAAGGAAGTCTTTTACTGTGTATTTTTTGATTTTTCAATTATGTAGGATATTAGACTATAACACATTTCTATTCTTTATTTTAAATTTTTTCTTTCTCTGTTTTTATCTTGACAACTCTTACCATGGATTTAACAGTTTTACGGGGTTTCACTGAGCCTTCAGAAGCCCCTGGGTCAGAATTACACTCAGCAGGAGGATGGACCCCTCCATCTGATCCCAGCTGACTCAGGAGAAAGTCTCAAAGTTTGCCCTGCCACCGGCAGAGGAGCAGTTTTCTCCACAACAACCACACAGCCCTTTTGTTCCTTCTCCTCTGGGAGATACACAGAGACTTTTGAGCAGTTCTCTTCCTGTTTCCTCTTTGCTCAGCTTAATGGAAACGCCTGCTTCTCCAGCCTTTCTTTCTCTCACGGGGGAGAAAGGGGTGAAGAGAATAGCAGTGACTCTCTCCAAACAAATATTAAGTGTTCCTTTATTACTTCAGTCCTTCATATTCTTAGGTGGGGTGATGGACAAAGCTCCATAACCACCCTCAGCTACTCCTTCAGCAAGTCCTAGCTGCATGGTCTAGCACTCAGTTTGGTAATGACTCGAGCCTTGGCACTCACTGGCTATCAGGCCCCCCCACCCCGAGACTGAGGCAGACATTGTCTTATCTTAACATCCTCCTGCACTGACTCCAAAATGTTTGCATTCTGGCACAGGGAAAGAAAAACATTGCTACTGAAAACCGAAAACTAACTACATCTGCTGCTTCTGCTATCTTTCAATGGGAATTTACAGTACATCTCAGAAGATGGATTTATACTTATTTAAGAAAAAAACCTGATAGATATCTTGGATTTGAAAAGCTGAGCCCAACAATTCTGCAAGGAGAGAGTGAAATAAAGAGAGGGCTGTTTTGTGTGTCAATAGGTGAGAGGAATTCTTGAGTTTCCCAGGAGATAGGAGCCTCAGGGGCCTGGAAAGGGAACTCAGTGGGAAGCTGTAGAGTGGTTTGGTGAGAGAGGCAGCCCAGAAACCTCCTGGAAGGTCAGGGCCCAAGAAGAAAGGATGATTAATGGTAGGGATGGTCAAGGGAATTTAAAAACAGGGATGCCTAACATTGACGGTTAAAGTGTTTAGCCCCAACCCTTTATTAAAAGGGGGATATAGACAGTAACCTTGTGTTAGTGGTGGGTTTGTCAAGTTAAAATGAAGGGGAAAAAGGTTGGAGGGAGACTGCAATGTTTGGGATGATGTTAAACACAGGGAGGCAAGACTCATCAGGGAGACCAAGAATCCAGTGGAGCAGGAAGTTACAGTGAGTTGGGACAGCACCAGTCTCTCCATAATATGGGATGGGAGAGTTTGGCACGTGAAAAAAAGTTCTATTATAGAAACTAGAAGACTCAAAAATAACTGGAAGGGTGCCATGTGATCTTAGTTATCTATGTAACTAAGTTAGATACTAAGTTATCTATGTGTAATTCAGACGTTTAAAGCTTTTTTTTTTTTTCTGGTAGTGGAGATCGAACTCGGGACCTTGCACTTGTGAGGCAGGCCCTGGAAACACCTAGGTAAATCCCTGGAATTTAAAACATTTTTAAGGACAAAATGAGTTCAGGATAGAGGGCTTGGGACATAAACACAGAGAAGGCTTATGTGATTACAGTTGCTAAGTGAGTGGTTGTGAGTCTCCTGTTGTGTAAGGTTCTAGGAATGATGGTGGAGTCCGTTCATTCACATATTTGTAACTTTTCTAATAGTAGACCTTCTATCCTATAAGACACAATAATATGCCTTCTTTCATGAAGAAATACTTTCACTGTCCTTTCATTTTCCCTAGCATTAACACTTTGACAAATATGTGTTTTAGTTATGTTTTTAGTCAGATTTGAGTTATAAGTGTATGTATTTGTTAATGCATTACATAGAATACACAACGGTCTTAGAAAGTTGCTTAGTTTTTGTTTAGGTGCCTGGGTCCATGGAAAATCATTGCACCAGTTAGGATGTTTCCAGTTTTGTTTAAACAAATATAAATGCTTTTTTTTTTTGTACTGGGGATTGAACTCAGGACCTTGTGCTTATGAGAATAAATGCATTTTTAATCTTGCATATCAAGGGGTTCAGAGGCAGAGTGGTCCCAGCATTAATCCAGTGGTTCTATGCTACCCTTAAACATATAGGCCCTTTTAATCTTTCCACTGTGCTATGGTCAGTGTTTGGAATTGTTCTTATCTTGACTCATACTTATAAGGTGGCTACTGCACATACAGGCATTATACCTTACATTGCAGCCACAGGAAGTGAGAGGGAGAATTTTTCTTCTCTGTGTCTTATTGGAGAAGACACAATTTGCGGACATCTCCAGCATATTTGCTACCAGAGTTCATTGGTCAAGATCGAGTCACATGTTCAGGCTCTAGCTGCATGGATTGCTAGGTGAGCATCAAGTATTTTTATTTTTATTTATTTATTTATTTTAGTTAGGAAGTAGATTTTGCCTAAGGAAGGTATAGTTTGGCAATAACTATTAGTAGGCCACCATCGGTGTCATAAGAAGTACATATGCTTAAATATAATGTGATTGTGCAAGGTACTGAACATGTGTGGTGTACAAAGCAGTGCCAACATGGTGCTCTTATAGCTATTGTACAACAGTAGCAAGTCCCTGAGAAATGCACTGTTTGTGATTATACCAGAAAAAGTCAAGGTCTGAAGAAAAGAACAAGGACTGGAAATAGCAAGACCAAAGATCTAGTCCTGACTTTGTCCTCGTCTGGCTTGATATCTGTACAAGAAACATAGGTGTTCTTAATTTCTAATTATTTGTGAAATAGCTGCTTTGCTTGTTTGATGTAATTTTCTTTATTCCAGTAAAATCTCTAACAAGTCTTCCATTTTCTTAAATTATTTGCATTGTTGGTGGGTCTGTTTCCTGCCCGACACAGGAAGAAGTGCAGGGGAGAAGCTCAACTTGACCAATGAGAGTCCCTCCCAGAAATCCAAATCTTGAGCCTGGAGTGATCAATGTGACTGTCCCTTTGCTCCTAGTCCCTACATTCCTGAACAATTCCTGGCACCTGGTCTTTCCGGAGCTTGCTTGTTCAACTTCTCTGTTGTGTGAATTTGGACAAAGACCTTCTCTTCATGTTATTTCTTAAGTTTTCTAAAGTTCAATTCTGTTTCTTATAACCTAAGGTATCTACTTGATATGGGAAGGTGATAAATATTTGTCCTATTTATTTACCTTTCAAAGTTTCATTTCCAGGATCAAACTAAACTCTGTGTGTAGAATCAGTTTGAAAATTCAAGTGAACAAATTCAAGGTACTGTTCTTAACTTTATAGCAGTATTTGTGGAGAATAATTTATATAAAACTTTAAGTACAAAAATGTGTCAATTCACATCTGTTTTAGTAGTCAGCAAAGGAATATATATGTAGCAATCATCACCCAAAATGAATAGTAACATAGGGCAAGTGTGAAATGATTATGTATAAAAATAAACATTTATTCTATATTCTTATAAAAATAATAATGAATAAAAAAATAACAAATAATAGGACATTTAAACCAATAGGTTTTGAAATGTGGCTTGGGGATGACAGGTGTTCCATGGAGTCAAAATTTGTTTTTTTGTTTTTTGAGACAGGGTCTCACTATTCAATTCAGGCTGGCCTTGACCTCACTATGTAGCCCAGGCTGGTCTCAAACTCATGGTGATCCTCCTGCCTCAGCCTCCTGAGTGCTGGAATTATAGGCATGTGCCACTCTACCTGGCAAAATTATTTTCATAATTGTCAAAGACCAGATAGCTGAATGTACCTGGAATTGTTTCTGCATCCTCTATTCTATTCCATTGATCCACCTGTCTGCTTTTGTGTCATATACACTTATAATGTTGAGCTGCCACCACATCTTTTGAATTCTATAATATTTTTATCACCCTAGAAAGAAATCACTCAGCAAGCAGTTTCTTATTGTCTTGGCCAATTCAGGCTGCTGGAACAAATATCAAGGATCAAGGGCTTACAAACAACAGAAATTTAGATCTCATAGTTCTGGTGTTTGGGAAGTCCAAGATCAAGGGGCTGGCAAAATTCACTACAATATATACACACACACACCACATCATATAGTATATACTGTATACCATACAGCTCAAGTGTGTATTTGAGCTATTTACCTAGGTTTGTGGGAGTACACTCTATGATGTTTGACAAGATTGCATAGGGATGCATTTATCACAACGTATCCACATTGCTAAGTGACTTGTGGCTGACTACATATTACATCTTCTTGGCTCAGCTTTTCTGAAGAACCTCGACTTTTACAGTAGGCACCAAGACTGACAGCAGAGTCAGAAGATTGAAACTTCAGACTACCTATAGAGAGGAGATAGTTCTCGGGAGCCCCATGTCTCTGCCAGCCCTAGGGTTGTGGTGTGAGAAGGGGAGTGATTGTGGCTACAGTGAGCCTGGAGAGCTCGTTGTACAGCACCAAATTTTGTGTTGAGTGGAGAGACACACATCTTCATTTGTTCCCTTTTCGTTTTTAAGAGAATGTCCAATTCATTCTTTTGTAGACCTTCAACGCTAGTAGCTTGGAGCTGTAGTTCCTAAACATGACTGTTGACTCACTGGATTCACCCAAGGACTTAAAATAATTCCTGCACAGATGCCCTCCCCCTAAAAGTTTCTGATGTACAGAGGTGGGGCAGGGCCTAGGGGTCTATGCTTGAAACACATGTCTCCAGGTTTAACAATCACTCCTCTGGAAGCCATCTCCTCAGTTACCTTTTCATACATGAGAGAAGCAGAAACTTGAATGACAGGTGCTCTTTTTACCTTTCCAAGTTTGGTAAACAGGTACAGTACAGGTAAATCTATTGCCCAGCTTTGCCAGAATGAAGGCTTTTTCTAGTGTCTGAGAATTGTACTTAGAAAACCTCAGGAATGGATTTACCACAATTCAAGAACAAATACAAATGTAAACATACATTTTTCTTACCTCGTGTCCCTTTCTCTTTCAAACGAGGAAGCAAATTGATTGCTAGAAAATTGATTAATTTTTTTTTTTTCACTATCGGGGATTGAACTCAGGACCTCGTGCTTGTGAGGCAGGCATGGCACCACTGAGCTAAATCCCTAGCCCAGAAAATTGATTAATTAAGGGGTCTGCTTAGACAAATTTAGTTGAGAAAGCTTTCATTTTAGTCAAAACAATAATGGCTTTTTTTCTGCAGGAGGGAGAGAGGGCAGATTGCTTTTACTTGTAACTTGAATTTATCTCTGTAGCTTCCTTTAGTTCTTTAAGAAAGGAATGTAAAATTTTGCCAGCTTTTAGCATAGTTGGTTATTTGGAGCTAAAGTCATCTGATTGTCATGTTTAATTATGGAAATAATGCCTCTAACTTTTTATTTTAACTCCCCAAACTTTATAGAAGTCTATGGAAAAGGAATTCTGTAAACTTTCACTTGAATTTATATTATTTCTTTAATTTTTAAAATTCTTTTTTCTTCACCATTAAGGAATGTTTAAACTTGTCAAAATCACTTTGATTTTACACCTACAGTCAGGATCCTAACATCTCAATTTTCGACACTTATAAATGCTTTAATAGATACATGGACAGTAATTTAGTTTGACTTAAATGTAATCATCAAACCCATCTATCTCGGCTGACAAGATTTCATTTCCTAATGATCTTTTATTGTAAATTTATTTGATTTCCTTTAATATATTATATCATTTCTCATCGCCTTTCCTTTTAAAAATATGAATAATTTTGTATGGAATTATGAAGACTTGGCCTTAAGCTGACAGCACTGAGAAACAGTAAATATCTCCACCCTTTTAAACAAATTATAGAGTTTGATAACAAAGTCCCAAGAAAAAAGGAACATTAGTTTATCAAGAAGTTGTTCTAGAAGACACTAAGAATTGTACTTCTAAGAACTTTTGCTTTCTTTGGAAAAATAAGGACCAAAATAATCAGACCTCCTGACCTGTACTTTCCGTGGCCTCTCTAATCTCTGTCTGAATAGTCAGATAGGGTGCTCATCATTTGGTTAAAATCCAAACCTCCTTTATTTTCTCCCTAATAGCTAATCCTCCTGTTTTTATTTCCATTATTGAGATCACCGTCCACTCAGTCAGGCTGAAAACTTTCTAGATATTTTGGAGGTTTTCTGCTTCCCCACCATAGTCTATTACAATGTTTTGACTTCTGTAAATTTCAAATAGTTCTCAACACTATGCTCATTTCTCCATTCCTTCTGTTGCATCCTCATCATTCTTGTCTGAACAATCACTACAACCTCCTAATTGGCTTCCTTGACTCCTGTTTGATCTCATATCACCTATCACTTGGATTGGTGCAAGTGTGACTCTTAGGAAAATGGGAGCCTGACTTAACTCCCTGTGTGAATATTTTTCACTCGTTTCCTATTGCCCACAGGATTTAAGTCTACAGTCCTCAGCAAGACATATGAAGCCCTTTAGGACTGTTTCTAGCCTACCTCTCCAATGTTGTCTCTTGTTGCTCTTACCCTTTGCTTTCCCTTGTACCTGAAACTCCACCTTTAGAGAGGGAACTCAAACATTATCTTCATCCATGATGCCTCTGAGAGGTAGCCACTGTCCCCACTGAACGTCTATACTTTGTGCATGAATCTAAGATACTATTTACTCATTGCTGTTATTACTTGTTTACATCCCTCTTCCTTGCTGGGGTGTTAGATTTTCAAGAGGAAATATTGATTCCATTTACTATGTTCTCAGTTCTTAGTGCAATGCTTGACCACAGTAATTACATAATGAATATTCATTGAATGAAGAGTTTGAATAACTGAATGAACTCCAAGAGGCAGTTTAAGTTATTTTCTTTTGATGAAGGTCTTATTATTGTCTCTGTGAAGCATTAACTGGAATTTTCTATGTATATATTATATTTGGTGAAGTGATATTTGATCTACTTCACAGTTCCATAATAGAAATGGCAAAACAAGGCTGCAATTAGAAACCTGTCATTGTAGTATAAACATAGACTATTTGTAATTTAAATAATTTAAAAAAGCTTGTTGCAAAACTATTTTCTTTCTCCTCCCTACCCGACCCTGTCTGTAAACATCATATATATATATATATATATATATATTTATATTTATATTTATCCATGTATATTGTTGAGGTGCCTTCTTACTGGGTTCTGCAAAATCAGGTTGTAAGCATCCCCTTTCCATTACTCCCAGGGTGTGAGACAACTTCAGATAAACACATGCACTCAAAATGTTATATATGTTTCTGTGACTAGAAAGAGAGTAGGACTAACATCTGTTTATTTTCTTATATTTTGTCTTGCTTTAAAACATACTTAAATAGTTCATAGTCTTTTTTGTTTCGTTTTGTTTTTTGAGACAGTCTCGCCATGTAGTCCAGGGTTATGTAGTCTAGGCTGGCCTCAAACTCATGACGATTCTCCTGTGTCAGTCTCCTGAGTGCTGGGATTCCAGGCATGCACCACCACACCCAGCTCTGTACTTCATAGTCTTTAAAAGCAGTACATACTTTTACTGAAGTAAAAGGGAAAACACCGGGCCAGGGATTTAGCTCAGTGGTTTCGCCGCCTGCTGCGGAAGCGCAAGGACCCGAGTTCTATCCCCCGGTACCAAAACAAAACAAAGGGAAAACACCATAAAATCCAGAATAGTTTCTTCAAAATATAGGACAAACATGAAAAAAGTCTAAATCATCAGGCGGCATGTTGAGTATGTTTATAATTACACTGACATCCTTTTAAAGTCCAAGGCCCAAGGCCAAATGACATTCAGCTGAGCTTGGGGATTTTACTACCCACTTACGAGTTGAATAGAGGGTTGGAAAATTCCAGTAAGAGTAAATGAAATCCTTACTACTACTACTAAAATTAAAAATTAGTTTTCTGTTCCAAAAGAAAGATGAATGATAATTGTGTTAAAGATATTTTTATTATCTTGATAGTCATGGCACTTCATAGTCTAGCTTCAAGTGCCTTCCTACATGAATGCTCCTGTGCCTGCTCTGAGGAGAACTTGTTGTCTCCCTCTCTGTAGCTCCATAAGAGTTATTCATCTGTCTTTCACACTCATTACTTACATTAGAGTTTTCTAAATGCTACTTGGCTGCCCAGGTGGGCTATGAGCTTCTTAAAATTCTTCTCCTTTTTTGAAAAATTGATATATACCTAACATGCACTACTATTTAGTGTACAGCCTCATGACTTTTTATGTTTCTACCCAATCAGAACACAGAGTCTCTCCAGAACCCCAGAGAGCTTCCTGGGGACCCATCTTAGTCAACACCACAATCTCAGAGATGACCACTCTTCTGACTTCTATTGTAAAAGATTTATCTGGCTTGTTCCTGAATTTCATGTAAATGAGATCACATTGAGCATACTCTTTTGTGTCTGGCTTCTTTCTCTCAACACAGTATTTTAAAAAAATTCATTCATGTGGTTGAATGTAATTATTTTACTCTTATTATTGTATAATATTCCATTATATACCAAATTTATTTATTTGTTCTACTTTTAATGAATATTTTGGCTCATTTGAGCTTCTGGCTATTATG
>NW_004624791.1:754102-780564 GCF_000247695.1 Heterocephalus glaber
TTTTTTTTTTTTGGTACCAGGGATCGAACTCGGGTCCTTGAGCTTGTGCAGCAGGCAGCAAAACCACTGAGCTAAATCCCCGGCCCTGCTATGAATATTTTTTTACATTTCTTTGGGAAGATGTGTACCCTCATTTCTCTTAGGGATATGTATGGATGTAAATTTTTGAATTATAGCACTATGCTATGTTGGTAGCATAGTGAACACAATCGTTTTCCAAAAGACTTTCAACTTTTGCATGGGAATGATACTTTCATCACCATCTTTATATCTCCAAGGTCAAAATAATATTTGGTACATAGTAGTTGTTAGCAAAAATTTATTGAATGACTGGATGTATTAGTAGGATTCTTTGGTTGCAAACAACAGAAATTCTACCCATGTTGTCCCAATTGACCTTATTTCCTATGTGAAATTGCCACCTCATACATTGTTTAAGTGTCTTCCAAGTATCTTACAGGCACCTCTGCTGGGTAGAACCCAAGTCATGTGATGAACTCTAGCTGCAAGAGAATTTGGAAATGTAATTTCAATTTCCAGCCTTTACAGTTCAAGAGAGGAGATGCCAGAGGGGTTAGAGAGGATTGGAGGATTAGCGACAAAACAGAATCATAGACAGGAGCCAGGGCTGCTTTACAGGTCTAGGTGACAGAAAATAACCCACATTTCTTATAAGAATATCATTCTTTATGATTAAAAAGCCACAGTCTTGGAAAATGGAGTTTAGTTGGCAAAGCTAGTGGCACATGTCTACTTCTTGGGTGGAAGAATATTAAACTGCAGTCTCACCAAAATAGCGTGCAATGCAGAATTAATTTCTCAAAAGAAAATGGGGGTGATATTGCCAAAGCAGAGTCCCAAAACAAGCCTACTACAGAGTTTAAAAAACGAGAAGTGGAATTTGAATAACCAAATTATATTTCACACATTCTACCTGAGAGCACACATCCCCAGGATTTTTGTTTTTCCATACCAGGGATCAAACTCAGGACCTTGCACTTGCAAGGCAGGGGGACCCCACTGAGCTAAATCCCTGGCCCCTCAGGATTTCTAATAGTTAGAAACAAAGAGGACTTAAAGAGGTTATTTATTTATTTATTTATTGGTACTGAGAATTGAACTCAGGGACTTACACTTGCCAGGCAGGTGCTGTGTGAGCTACACCCCTGGCCCTTGAAAAAGTCTTTCTGCAAGGTAGCATATGTGATAATATTCCCTGGGCATACTTTCCCATGGAAAAGAGTTCTGTGAGCATTTGGGCCAATGTGGAAAAAACATAAAGTCTGTGAACTAATTGTGATTCTGTAATGAATGGCATAAATAAAATTCCATGAGCAAATTGCAGTGTGCTTTATCAGAAGGAACCTTAGTAAAGCAACTTGTGCTATGCTTTACATACAATAAATTCATTCTTTTAGATGTGGTGCACCCCATTCAAAATATGAAACATTCCTATCACTGTGCTAAGTTCCCTCGTTCCCTGTTGTAGTCAATTCCCGCCTTGCATTTCCAGTCCCTCTATCCCAACCCCTGAAAACCACGAGTTTGTTTTCTGTTCCTATAGATTTGCCTTTTTCAGAATGTCACATAAAAGAGAATATGTCTAACTTCTTTCACCTTAGCCAAGAGGTCATTTTGTCCAATATTGTAAAATTCCTTTCCACCTTCACTAGGAGCACTTTTTCAAAGTTTTATGCCTAATATTCGAGATAGATAGAAATGGATTACATACTTGAAATTGTTGTGAACACAAATCTAAGGCTTCTTCTGATAAAGCACACTGCACTTTGCTCATGGAATTTTATTTATTCCACACATTACAGAATCACAATTAGTTCACAGTCTCTATGCTTTTTCCAAGTTGATCTTTGTTGCCCAAATGCTCATGGAACTCTTTTCCATGGTGAAATATGACCAAGGAATATTATCACATATGCTAAAAGATTTCTTACCCTTATGTTTTTGTTAAATTATGGATTCTTACTTAATTTATTTTTTTTGCTAAAAATATTCTACTAGGTGTCCATTGCAATCTCATATATATTTTTTTACTGTCTCCTTTTAAATGCCACTGTTAATCATTGACATGGCATGTTTTCTCTGTCCAAATAGAAGAAAGATTCTGCAGATTATGGCTTCTTCACCTGTCATGAGCCACACATGACTACTGAGTCCTGGAAATATGGTGAGTCCAAACTGAAGTGTGCTGTAGGTACAAAGTGCACATTCAGCCGTAGACTTTGTATTAAAAAAATGAAAAAACACTACATAAATAATTTTTATATTGATTGCATTCTTGAAATGACTATATCTTAAATATGTTGGGTGAGCAAAATATATTATTAGAATTAATTTCTTCTGTATAATTTTATTTTTAAATATGTGACTATAAGAAAATGTAAGAGTCACATATGAAAAGCCATATTTGTGGCTTACATGGTATTTTTGTAGGTGGCTGACCGGACAGTTGACAATCCTTCCCAAGAAGAACGCAGATCTACACATCTCTAATCTGGATTTGAGATCATAGGAGAACCACAATATCCATTTTTTTGAGTTTTCTACTAAAGTGAAAAAACTGAAATGCTGAAAGCACAGTTACATACATTGCTTTATACTTTCATGTTGCAAATTTTACATGCAATAAAATAAACACTTTTACTATAAAATATATTGTACTGTAGTATATTCTGCCCATCATAAGATTATTTTAGGATTTACAACAGGGAACAATACAGGTGATATGGTTCAGTAATGTTGCACAATTTGAAAGCTGCTGAAAGAACTTCTTTCCCTCTCTCAGTTAAAAAAAAAAAATCTGTAAATGGATTGTATAACCTTATTTGGGGTTGACTTCCAAAACCTAAATTAGAAGTCCTTTGAAATATGTAGCCTAGACCCCATGTTCTGTGTATGTGTCCTCCTCCTGTCCCCTACGAGTGACAGGTCCTGCCTTCGATCTGTCTTGTGCATCTGCTAGTCCTACTGTCTGTGTACCAGGCTCTCGGCTACACTTTACAACATTAATCCGAAGGCTTATAGCAACCTGCAAGAAAGACGCCATTGTTAGAAGATGAAAGGATGACTGCTAATTCTATGCGAAATGCCTCGCAGCAAAGATGTCCTTTGAGGGGTTGAAGGGATAGGAGTTTTAGACAAAAAGGATAATAAATAATAAAGGCAGAGTGACCAAAACTGAATTCCTCAATGCCTGGCTATACAGCTAGCCTCCCTTCTTGCTGTACAACACCTAGACTCACCCAGAAAGCATTTTCTCAGGAACTGATGGTTCGCGTCTGTGTATGCTAGACTGCCCCAAATTGGAGGCGTTTTCAAAACTATTATCTGGAGGGGTGGGAGGAAAGCTATAGCCCATGCCTTCAGCGAGAATACCACCTCCTAGCTGCAAATTACTCACTTCAAACCCTGCATTAAGCGGATGCCGTTTGCCAAAGGGGCTCTCAGGGTTTTTTCTCCTCCATGTATATGTCCTTTATGCCTGTAAAGTCGGGTTTTGTTTTGTGACTATGTAAATTGGAGCCAGGGGAGTTTCTTTTCTCCCTAAGACTGGAACCACAGTGAGGCTTTCTCCACAATCCAGCACTTCATACACTTCTGTGCTGTGTGGGCAGAAAACAAGGAGGAAAGAGCTCTTGAATGCACTTTTCACCTGCTTTAAACAAGAGCTTTGATACCCCCTCCTTTATTATGGGGCTTGAACTGAAAGCAGGATTCATAGTGGTATATTTTAAAAAAACTGTTTTGGACTATGGAATGTTTGGATTTAACACTTAGATTTTGATAAAACAATCCCACAGATTTTTGGAATATAATAGAATTCTGGACAGTTTTTTTTGGTGTAGGCAGGAGTTCTGTTTTTTTCTTTTTCTTTCTTTTTTTCTATTGCACTTCTGTATGTTGGCTAATTACAAAAGCTAACTATATAATTCCTTTATCAAACCAGATCTGTTTGGAAAAGTCTTCCCTCACACATACTCATTTAACCAACATTTACCAAGCCTTTGCTGTGTGTTTGTGTTGGGAGCTTGGGGTCCAAAGACAAATAAAACAAGGTCCTTGCCCTCAAGTGGCTCGAGGTCAAGGTGGGAAGACACAAGAACAAGGATGAATTTCATACAGCTAAGAGCTCATCCCCAAGCTGCATCTCCAAGCTGCAGGAGGAGTTAGCCAGGTGAAGAACGTAGAGCTAGAGTGCTATTTTTAATAGAGTTCATTTTTTTTTTACTGAGAAGTTTTACATTCACACAAAATTGAGTATAAGGTACAGAGATTTTCCATGTGTCTCCCCCATTATCAACATGCCTGACCAGAGTGATATGTTCGTGACAACTGATGAACATAGACATTGACACGTTTTTAAAATCACCTGTAGTTTCTATTTTATATTAGAGTTTATTCTTGCTGTTGTACCTACAGTAGGTTTGAGGAGGTGTAAAATAACACGCAGCCATTATTATAGCATAATACAGAGCAGTTTAACTATCCTAAAAATCTGCTGTGTCCCATCAATTCATCCTTCTCTTCCCCATAATCCCTGGTAACCACCAATCTTTTGCTGTCTCTGTTGTTTTGTCTTTTCCAGAATGTCATATAGCTGGAATCCTACACTGTGTGAGCTTTTCAACTCAGGTCTTTTCACTTAGTAATGTGCATTTAGAGTTCCTGTATATCTTTTCATTTTTATTTATTTATTTATTTATTTATTTATTTATTTATTTATTTCCTGTATATCTTGATAGCTCATTTCTTTTTTTTTTTGTATTAAATTCTTTTATTGGTACATTGTAGGTATACAACACAATTACATTTCTCATTGGGAATTGTACCTTTATATAATACATCTTGGTTGTTATTTTTTCCCCATTCCTAGCCCTCCCTTCACGCCCTCCACCCTTCCCTATTTACAAAGACTTTATTTCCATTTTTTCCATTTCTCATCATTTTTCCTTTCCCTTCTTTCCTTTCCCCTGCCCCTCCCACTACCCCTACCCCTTTGGACCTTTTCTTCCTATTTTACATTATCGATCATTCATTCTAATCATTGGTACATTTTAGGTATACAACATAATGACATTCATCATTGGAAATTTGCACCTTTACATAGTCTCTCTTGGTTCTTGTTTTTCACCCTTGCACAGCCATCCCTCCAACCCCTCCAGCCCTCCCTATTTACAAAGATTTTGTTCCTATTTTTCCATTTTCTCATATTAATCCCATTCCCTTCTATCCTTTTCCCTAGCCTTCCCACTTCCTTCCCCTTTGCCCCTTTTCTTCCTATTGCACATTACCTATTATACATTTAGTCCTTATTTACACTTTCAGTTTCTCACACCAGAAAAACTATGGTATTTACACATCTGTGTCCTATTTATTTCACTTAAGAGTATTGCCTCAATGTGCATCCACTTAGCTATAAATGTCTCTAATTTCTCATTTTTGATGGCTGAGTAGTACTCCATTTTATAAAAAAACCCCACATTTTCTTTATCCAGTCTCCAGTTGATGGGCATATGGGCTGTTTCCAAGTTTTAGCTATCACAAACTGCACTGCTATGAACATGGGTGCACATATATCACTGTGGTATGATTCTTTTAATTCTTTGGGGAAGATGCCCAGCAGTGGAATAGTGGGGTCAAATGGGATTTCCAGTCCTAGTTCTTTGAGGTATCTCCATACTGATTTCCACAGTGGTTGCACCAGTCTACACTCCCACCAGCAGTGGAGCAGGGTTCCTCTTTCTCCAGAGCCCCATCAGCATTTGTTATTGGTTGACTTCATGATAGCAGCCATTCTTTCTGGAGTGAAGTGGAATCTCAGTGTTGTTTTCATTTGCATCTCTCGAATGACCAGTGATGTTGAACATTTTTTCATGTATTTATTTGCTATTTCTACTTCTTTGTGTGAGAAATGTATGTTCATTTCAGATGCCCATTTTTGGATTGGGTCTTTAAATTTGGGAGGTCTGATCTTTTTAAGTTTTTTATAGATTCGAGATAGTAGACCTTTGTCTGAGGAAGAGCAGGTGAAGATTTTTTCCCACATTGTGGATTGTCTCTTCACACTGCTGGTGGTTTCTCTTCCTGTGCAGAAGCTTTTTAATAAGAAGAGATCCCATTTGTTGATTGTTTGTGCTAGTTCACAGGCAACTGAGGTTTTGTTCATAAAATCTTTTCCTACACCGATGTCTTCAAGGGCTCTACCTAACCTCTGTTCCAACTGGTTCAGAGTTTCTATTTTAATATATAGATCTTTAATCCATTTTGATTTTAGTTTAGTGCATGGTGAGAGATACAGGTCTAGTTTTAATCTTTGGCAAGTTGAAGCCCAATTTTTCCAGCACCATTTATTAAAGAGGCTTGATAGCTCATTTCTTTAGATTGCTGAATAACATTCAATTATCTGGATGTACTACAGTTTACTATCCATTCACTTTCTGAAGGATGCCTCGACTCCTTCCACATTTTGGCAGGGATTTTAAAAGCAGATAGAGTAGGATTTGTAAAGGAACAAGGGGATGAGAGTGAGACTCATTTGGAGACTTCTGCTTATACGGGGACAGAAGAGAGAAGGCTCATTTTTCACTTGGGGGATTCTTCCAAAACCATGCCGTGGATCCTCTTTCTCTGGTTGGCATGTATACCATTATAATGTGACACCTTGGAGAACTTGCCTAAAAACAAATACAAAAAACATTACTTATATAGGATTCACAAGTTTACTTGGCTAATTTTCCAAACTTATTTAAAAACAATAAAAAATCTACTAGAGTGATTTTCAGTTATGGGTGATGTTATGAAAATGAAGACAAGGGAAATGGTAACTTGTGGGCTTGAATACAATTTAGCTTTCTTATGACTCAAAGAATTGTGTAGCTTTGGTTTTTGGTGAGAGCACTATTGCATATTTTGGAAGGAAGCCCAAGTTTGGAGGGTGGTGGTAACGGTGGTTGTTGGTGGTGATAAACTATCCAATTTAGCTGAACGCTGGTGAGCCACCTCGCCCATTTCAAAATAAACTAAATAATAAATGAGTCACTCTGAGAACATACTCTATAGCCTCATTAACAGGAAAACAATTACTGCTCCTGTTCAATACTTTGTGAAGTAAGTGTGGTTTACATGACTGATGTAATTATACCTTTAGCGTGCCTGTGATCAATCAGATCAATATTTTCCTTAAAGAATCTAAAGGCACCTTATTTTTTTCCTTGATATACTTTATTTTGTCTCTTAAGGTAACATGCATTTGTTGATCTTATAACATTCTCTCTTTAACACACTTGTGTTCTTGACGAGCTCTCTTAGTATCTGTGTCCCTGAGAAAGTGAGGAGTTTGTAACTTGAAGAGTGGGCATTTTATTTCAGTTTGCAAAAGCACTTCAAAAACTGTAAGGTGTCAAGTAAATGCCAGCTATGATTCTTCTGGGGTTTTTTTTTGCTTTCCTCTTTGTTTCAGGACACTGAAATAGCTCTGTGTGAGGATCTATTTTATGCTACTGCACTATTTAAAAATTATGTTATAAATATTGTAACAATAATTTCATTCCTACAAAGGATCTTAAATTAAGTAATTCTACAAAAGTAAAACGTCACTCTGTCTTTCACTGCTTGGTCATGACGGTGTTATTTACAATAGGGGAAAAGCACCATTCAACTTGCTGGCAAACAACAGAAACACATTTTTTTTCTTTTTTTTTTGCAGTAGCAGGGATCAATTTCAGGACCTTGTGCATGCAAGGCAGGTGTGGTGCCACTGAGCTAAATCCCCAGCCCAGCAAAAACAAAATTTTTAATCTTATGAGAATGCTTAAAAATCAAATGTTAGAAGAAATATTATACTAGTATTTACTATAGTAATTGTAAAGGTTGGCATAGAAAGATCAAAAGATGGCATATAATAGGCCCTGTGAAAAAGCAAAATAGAAACTGACCCACATACACATCCAAGTAGAATGAATGAGCCTGTGGAAAACTTTGCAATTTGGGGAGGGGTTAAGGAGATGGAGCTTATTGAACTTTTTTTTCTGCTGGAATGTTTCTTAATATTAATGTGATATATTGTCAATTTTAAAATTAAAAATTTGTAGACTTTCAATCCAAAAGGTGTCAACAAAATTTAATATTTAGGGAAAAATTTAAAAGGTATTATTTTCTGATGTGAGTTCTAAAATTACAGTGAGATCTTGGGGGAATAAAAAGAAAGAGAAACTATTTCCTGTAGAGTCACCAAAGGCATCATCACATTTAAAGTATATTTCTTAGATAGTCTTGGTTTGTGGTTAAGTATTATTAGTACTTGCCCTCTAGTGGCTTAAAGTTGTAAACAGACAATTTTGATTTAATTTTTGGTTGCTTCTACTTATGTCCCTGTTTTTGAAGATAATAATAATTATTGGAAAACTGAAGCACATTTGGAGTATATCTGAAAAGCCTCATATGGTCCACCTTTTCTACCCTAGCTTTTTTGCCTCTGTTTTTGAGCAGCACAGAAATTGGGAGCCCAGGTTTCGCAGTGGAAAAAACTGGATTCACAATCTGAGGTTCTGCTACCCACTAGCTTGCTGACCCCGGAGACATTCCATCACCTTGCTTTCCTCACCTGCTAAGTGAGATTATAATAGTACTATCTCATGGTGTTTTTTGGAGCATGCAATATTCATGTGAATCTGTAACATAGCACACTGATGGCAGATAAAATGCTATTATTATTATTATTATTATTTTTGGTACTGGAGATCGAATTCGGGATGTTATGCTTGCGAGGCAAGTGGTGGAACCACTGAGCTAAATCCCAGCCCCTGCTATTATTATTATTATTATTATTATTATTATTATTATTATTATTATTATTACACTATTGACTCTGGGGCCACAATGTTGATCTCAGTGCTCTGAATGAACAAAGAAATATAGAACATAAATATAAAATCAAGGAATTTCCAACTGCTTAAGGAGATAAAATATCTTTCCCTGAAATTACAATGAAAATTCATAGTAAGTTAAAGCTAACGGGGTGATAAAATCATACATCATTGCTTCTAAGCCAGTATTTTTCATATTTTATCTCTTTATTATTACTTTTAAATTCTGTAAAATCTGTAGTAATATCTCCTAGATCTTGATATTGTAATTCAATGAACTTTAAAGCAATGAGGTTATAAAAGATTCCCAAAGTCAGATTTGAGCTGAATTGCTAAATAAGGAGAGTTGATTTGGAGAAGTTGAATGAAGAAGTGTAGGGATTCTTGGAAGAGAAGTTTTGCTATGACACATTTGCGTAAGTGGCCACTCCGGCTATTCACTCCTTATTACAACTCTTCTACCTTCGTATTCTCCTCAAGGGAGGACTTGAACAGTTTTTCTCTAGTCTGATTTTTTTCTTATGTATTTTGCTTTTGAATTTTAATTGCCTTAGGAAGGGAAGGGCTTCTCTACCTCAACACTATTGATGTTTTGGAGTGGATACTTCTCTGAGGTAGGGGGCTTTACTGTGCATGGTGGGATATTCGGCATCATCCCTAAACGTTACCCACTAGATGCTGGTAGCACCTCCCAGTTGTGACAATCAAAAATGTCTCCAGACATTGCCATTGTTTCCTCTCGTGGGTTAGGGACAAAATTTCCCTCAGGTGAAAACTCCAGGCCTAAACAAATGAACACACTTGCTATTTTTTATTTCTTCTTGCACATGCATGCATACGTGTGTGTGTTTGTATGCTAAGAAAGAATAATCATAAACTAGAATTTTTAAATACCTCTTCTATCTTGCAACTAAAATCTTGCCAGTGGACTACAATGCTGCCATTGTAAGTCCAACAACCATCAACAGCCACTCGCTCTTCAGCCTACCATTTATTCTTAAATGTGCTAGGAGTGGAGGATAGATGTCTGACAGCATATTTGTGTTAATTTTTAATTTTGTAATAATTTTAGATTTCTAGAAGAGTTGCAAAGTGGTGGTGGAATGTTCCTGAATATCTTTCTCCCAGCTTCCTCTCATGTTTGCATCTTTCATAAATTCATAAAAACTAGGATCTTAAGCATCAATTGGTACAGTACTACTAACTCAACTACAGTATTTATTTGGATTTCCTTAGTTTTTCTATAAGTGTCCTTTTTCTCTTTCAGGGTCCAATTTAGGATATTTCATTGCAGTTAAAGAGAACATAGTTCTTCTTCTTTTTCTCCTCCTCCTCCCCCTCCCCCCCTCCTCTTCCTCCTCCTCCTCCTCCTTCAACTTATTCTTGAAAAACTGCTGATTCTCAGAGAAAAATCTAAAAAATTCTCATTACAAAAACGTGAAACACTAAAGTAGGTAGAATAAATGACAGCAGAATTTTCTAAGTAGGGTTATATCCCCATTAGCACTCACTGAGATAAAAAGTTCCCCATATTTCTGCTTAAAGTGGAAAACCTCTTCTGGAGTTGACTCTGAGGCAAAAACAACCACAGCAGTCCATATTTCCCAAATCTCCAGAAAAAAAAATACAGGTAGCTTTTGCTTTGCTTCTCGGTCTAAGCCATCCTCCTTCCATGGTTTTCCTCTAAGTGATAAATGCTAATGAGTGAACGAAAGGTACAGTCCCAAATTGCTGCTTCATATTTAGGGCAAGCTGAATGGTTCTTTCCCACTTCTTCTGACAAATACAACACGAGCACAAAGCGACCTGGCAAAGCTGTAACCTATTGAACCTGGTAAATGTGAGTTGTAAGTAATTGCAGTTTCTTCCTTGTCTCATTTGCCGCTCAGCCATTTCACATTATGGGATCCCGTAAAGTCAACCAGACTTGGGAGCAGATCAATACTAAAGAAACCCTTTTGTCTTCTGTTAGGGCATAAAATTTAAAAGATGCTTAAGTCAATATTCCTTACAATAATGTGTCTTATGGAAATGCCTGGGTTCCCTTTTCTTGTTATGTAATTAATTGAGCTGCCTGCCACCCACAAGGTATAGTTGTGGCCCTCTCGTAATTCTCCTTTGGCCTAATTGCCATTCTGTTTCCGTTCTATTTGTCTTTAGGTATTTCTTTTTCCCCCAGTAGTGTTGGGCATGCTTAGTTTTATCTTTCTGTGTTTTTGCTTCTAAATGTCAGCATAATTTTTCTGCCTTATAATATTGGAGATGTTATAACCATCAATCAGCCCCGTAGAAGAGCAGAAGAGATTAGATATCATTTATCTGTATTGGTTGTTCATTGTAATGACCCAGTGGACAACATGAACAGATAATCTGTTGCTTTGATGGAAACTAATTATTCTTAAGCATGACAGGCTCGAAATAGCTTTTGTGACATTGTTTTTAAAAATGATGGTTACCTAGTCATTATTAGAGCAAGCAGAGGTTCAGTTGTGTTCTCTGATGATTTCCCTACATAAGCAACACAACAGTTTGGATTTTTTATTGCTGCTTCATGGGAAAAACTGAACTAACGTTCAAGAACTTTAGAATTTCAGTTGACAATCAAGCATAGGGATTATCCAATAAACTTCTTGTTATGAAACAATCGTCATTCTCCAGGGAAAGGTAAAACTAGAAGATATTTTAATAGGAGGGGTTAACATAGCTTCATTTTTATTTTTCTATTACTAATTGTGTTAATCATAGGGTTTGGAGAATAAAATCATCATGAATTAAAATTCTCTTCTAATCAAATTTTTAATTAAAAAGCATGGTTCTTTTAAAAATTATCAATCCAAGTTTCTTTATTGATTACATAGCACTTAAACATAAACAAAAATCAGAAATCACTTATTTGAAGTAACATATGGCATAATCTCATTTTTTTATTCTACTTATAATTTTTTTTTTGTTTTGGTTTTTTGAGGGAGGGTTTCATGAAGGCCTTGAACTCACTATGTAGTCCAGGCTGGCCTCAAACTCACAGTGATCCTTCTGCCTCAGCCTTCCAAGTACAGGATGACAAGTGTTTGCCACCATGCTGAGCTGGCTCTATTTGCAAAAGGTTTCTTCACCAGTACTGGCTGAAAAATTGTGTATAAAAAGCATGATTTTGTGATTAAGTTTTAAAATAGAATTTATCTGCACAAATAAGTTTTATTTTATGTACATTCATATGCAAACTTCAAGAAAACCCCTGTGTACCGGTATATTTCTAATTTATATACTGTTCCTAAAATGCTTTAGAAACTTAGTATGTATGAGCATATTTTTATTACTGGCATGGCAAATAACCACGTCAAGATTTATATATTATTATTGAACCATAGTAAAGTTGCAGCTTCACTGTGTTTTGATTTGAGGCCAGGAGCAAATCAGGTAACTAATATGCCAACATGTCCCTTTGTTATAATATAACAGGTTCTGGGAAAGCTTTACATTTTGAAGATACTTTGGGTAGTGCTAACCCATGGCTAATATGATGAGATAAATGAAATAAGTTTGTAATCATACGAATAACATCACTGTAGTAAAATTCTTACTATTAAAAACCCAAATAACCTTGAAGTAGCTAGAATTAAAAAAAAGTGCTCTTTTACCTTCCACTTATTCTAACTTTCTCAATCTCGTACCCTTCTTAAGAGAGTTGCCTATAGTTGGTGTTTGTATTTTTAGCCTTTTTCCCCATACACTATAGATAAATAAGTACACACATACACACACATGCATACTCCCCTATGGACTGTTTTATAGATATTCTGTAGACTGTTAAGTACCTGTTCTTTTTACTTAAAATATGTTTTGTCGCCGCCTGCTTCGCAAGCGCAAGGACCAGAGTTCGATCCCCGGTACCAAAAAACACCCCCCCCAAAAAACCCCAAAATATGTTTTGAATTTTTTCAACAGATGTACACATACCTCTTTTTTTTTTTTTTAGAAAAGGTCATGTCTATCTTAAACTATTAAATAGTTCTGTGAAATTAGATTTTTTCTTTTATACTGTTCTGTATTTCAGAGAATCCTCTTCATACACAGATGAACCGAACAAAAACCTCTATTTGAGCCTTACCTAGGTAAATGGTTAGCTTAGGTTGACCTCTTCTGATTCTATGCAAAGATGAAACTCATCCTGTGGTTATAGAGGATGGGAGCCCCTGACTCAGAGGTGGTGCAGGCTGGAAATTTGGCCCTGGGTCTAGCTGTGGCACAAATGAGAAAGAAGGTCACTTCTCTGAGCTGCAAGCTCCCCACCTGAAAATGGGAGCTGAGGTAGATTGGGCCATATTTATTCCATCCCCCATCTAAATCTTAACACCCTTTATTGTATTTTCTGAGCTAAAAGCTCGAATTTTGATAGATAATATTTCTTCTGCTTTTATAATTATATGCTAATGATAGGCAATTAAAATTTTTTTTTTGTCCCCAGTAGTGGATATTGAACCCTGAAGTGATCAGCTACATCCCTGGAACTTTTAATTTTTAAATTTGAGACAGAATCTTCTGATTTTCCTGCCTCAACTTTTGGAAGTAGCTAGGATAGCGGCATGTGCCACCTCACTTAGCTGTAACCAAAACTTTAAGTATAAACACTTCAGGTCTACTTTTACCAGTCTTGGGCAGATCCATTTGTCTTTGAAAATATTGCCTGGAATGACCTTTTTCACCACGACAATTTGGTAAGGCAAACCAACAGGGAAAGAAACATTTGTTTCCTCTTCTATCCACATAGCCAGGCTGCATTAGAAGGGTTACTTATTATTACAATTCTCCAAAGATGATTCCAGATGTGCCTTCAACTACCATTTGAAACCTGTGGTTAACTTTTGGTCTACACTGTATGAATGATGCTTATCACCAAGTGTTCTTTTATCACATTAATTAACTAATTAATTAATTTTGCGGTGCTAAGAACAGAATCCACGGTCTTGTGCATGCTGAACAAGATGTCTAACACTAACTTACACTCCTCTACCCCAGTCCTTTTTCTGGTTTT
This sequence comes from Heterocephalus glaber, assembly GCF_000247695.1. The sequence goes on from NW_004624791.1 coordinate 768,017, forward strand.
GTTTTTGCTTTGTTTCTTTTGAGACAAGGTCTCACTGTGTAATTCAGGCTGACCTCAAACTCACGTTTCTTCCACCTTAGCCTCTCAAGTAGCTGGAATTACAGGTGTGTGTCACCACTGCTAGCTTATGATACTTACTTTTAGAATGATGGATTCAAACTCCACCATAATAATACCTGCTGCTAACATTAATGAGTACTTACTATGTTCTGAGCACTTTATAAGTTACTCACAACAACTCTGTAAAATAGTTTACAAGTGAGGAGACTGAAACTCAGAGAGAATAAATAACTTGTCCAAAGGCAGAGAGTTAGTGGGTAATGTGACTGGGATGAAATGAGAAGTTAACTGAATGGTACAAAATGACTGAAAACATAACCAGTCCTTAACACGGACCCAGGTCTGATTGTACAGGCAGATGGTACATGGTGGAGTTACTTTGGATGGTGTGAAGAGTCTGACAGGAAAATAGTTCCCTTTTCTTAGTCATGCTTGTGGTACTACTAGAGCAGTCAATCCTTTAAAAATACATAAACAGAGCACTTCCTTATATTCTTTCTGCAGCTACAGATCATTCATGCTGACTTTTGCAAAGCTCCTGCCCTGGCAGACAAGCCCGAGTGTTGGAATCTGCAAAGTTGATGATTAGTCGAAACAGCCTGGACTTCATCCACAGGACATCTTGTAGCACAATCAAGCACTACTTCATCATGCCTGGTGACAGGACTCTTCCCGTTAAATCTCCATCAGGAGCAGGGAGCCAGTGAACAGCTCAGCAGCTAATTAGACAAGGCAACATACAAGGCTGGTACATGCTGACTTCAATAGGCTGCAGTGGTGGACCTGTCAGACAGATCTGTCTTGGCCCCTGTGCTTTCTACCCATTACTGTACTAGTTGAACATTAACACTCAGAAATCTGCTGATTTTCCCCAATATCCTGGCCCATGCAGAGAAGGAGCTGAAAAGGAACTGTATGTCTTAAAGATAGTTCCATGCTTCATTATCCCCAAAAGCATCAATCTTCAACTCATTGTTAAAGAAGTATCACAGAATGTGGAGATGTAGACAGGATGGGTAAAAATGCAGGGTGTGGGCTTTTTAGTGTCTCTGTTATGATTCCCTCCCTTTTTTGTGATGTTTGTTTTGAAAAAAGTTAAAGACTTTAAAAAAATAAAAAGGTTTCCCCATTCAGACAAAGGCCAAGAAAATGTACCCTTCTCTTTTACTTCTGTCACTTAAAAGATTAAGGTTAGAAACAATTTTAGATTATTGTGCATATTTTTAAAAAAATTGTCAAAATATAAAGACAGATATTCCAAAAACTTTGTAAGCAAATGTATGGAAATCTGAAGACAGTATAAAAAGTATCTAAATGTACAATAGCTACAGCAACAGCAGCAATAAAATATTTTATATCAGGACAGGATATAGTCTTGATGTGTAAGCCATTAACCCTATACATCCACTCTTCAACATTACAATTTTTTAAATTCATTAAGTTTATTGGTACATTTTAGGTATTACATTATGATCATATTCATCATTGGGGAAGATTACAATAATTTGTGTGTCTGTGTGTGTTTTCATCAGAACATCTCAAATCAGTTTCCACTAGCTGTGGTAGAAGTAGGAAATGTTGAGAAACTTTTTTGTTTTTCAGTGCTGGGGATTATACCCAGGTCCTTATGCATGCTAAACTAGGGCTCTACCTTTGAGCTATACTCCAAGCTCTAGATATTGAAACTTTAAAGAGACTCTCAGGAACACCTTGTTCAATCCTGTCACTTCACAGATGAGGATATGTCTTGGAGTGGACATATCCATTGCCATAGTTCTTTACTAATCTGGGTCCATTGCTTTTTCTGTGCTATGCTGCTATGCTATATGATGGGGGCAGAATCCCTTTCCATAGGCTGAGATATGTGGGACCAAATCCACCCTGCAATCTTGAGAGCTAGCAACAATGGCTACAAGGGACACTCTAGCCTACTACTTACAGTCTGTCTGTAGAAATGTCTTTAGTGTGTATTTCAGAGAGTGAGCTACTATCACCTACTGTTTGAATAATTTCAGAAAAAAATATATTTAGTGGTGAGTCAGGGTGTACTAATGCTAATTTGTATATCATTCTTCTGGGTAGCCCTATAGAATTCTCCAAGTATAGAGCAAGGAGCAACGTGGTTGAATAGGAAGACCTGATTCATTGCTAATGAACACAAGTTTTAAAAATATGATAGTTTATTATTGCTGAAGCTAGGGGTAATGGTGATGTACCATCCAAGAGTAGCTTCTAGAATGTCTGAATATAACTGACATACGTTTTGCTCACTTTACCTTGGTAAATAAATTTTCCAATCATATAGACAGTATTATCAGAATAGTTAATAACAAAGCTCATATTGAATGTGGAAACTGCAGACTTGGTTATTAGACCCAGTTTCTTGATCAGGTATCTAGGTTTCTGACTAACTCCAAATACTGAATCTCTTTAGACCTCAATTTCCTTAGATATAAAAGAAATAGGTTGAGGTGAGCATACATTTAAGGAGATTTCCATGTCCAATGTTGAATGATTCTTCACGTTCACAGATGTAACTCTTTACCAAGACAGATGTTTATAAACAGAAATATGCTGCTCATGGTTAGAGATAATATGTAAGTAAGAGTAGGCCAAGGGGCCCACCAGTGAGGAAAAATGTCATGTTTTACTGAGAATTAACCTCACATAACCATAAAGGAAAAATTTCTAGCTTTTCAGGGCTCAAAGATGTGGTCTGAATTCAGATTCAGCTTAAAATGTGGGCTAGGAATGGAAGATTATGGGTGAAAGCTGAAGGTGGAATGGGGATGACGGGAAACAAATATGAAGGGACCAAGCTAATTACATCTCATGACCTGGAGGCAGAAGTTGCACATGATTTTTTTTATTATTATTGTTAGGTTTTGGGTCACACAGTACTTCTTAAACAAACAAACAAACAACAAAAATCAAAATGAGTTGCCAACATGGAGAAAGTCCAGATTTTTGGCTTCTGATGAAACATCAGACAGTTTGGCAATCCTGGGTCCTTAATTCCATCCAGTAAGTCAGGGCCACTGGACTGAGTAGTGACTACCTCTAGGTGAATTAATTGTGCTCCTGTTTTCCATAGTCCCTTGCTGCCAACACCGAGGCCTAGTGTCAAGTATCATTTACCCTCAGCCCTGGAATTTTTGTTTAGTAGAGTTCAGGTGAAATCCGTCTATGTCTTATATCTATGATTTCATTAAAAGTGGGAAAATAAAACTAGATTGAATGAGACATGTGCTTCTCACACCCAGCCAGCTATAGGTGGTAACATTATATGCTTTTGTCCTGAATATATCTGAGTTTTCAAGATCTATCCAGTTTAAACCCTGTCCCCAACTTAAGCAACAAGAGAAAATAATACAGTGAAAGAGAAATACAAAATATAAAATATTGGCCCAAAGCTTCTCTTACCCATTATATGATGAATATGGTTGTAATTCTTTAACTAATTTGAAACAATCTGGGCTGGAATCAGGCCTGCTCTGTAAGTGGGGGGTGGAGGAGAAAGGGCAGGGAGGAGACAGGTAAGACTCCCATGTGGGAGTGGAGAGTCTGCCTCTGGCCTCTCTGGCCTGGAAACCAGCGCACCATGTATGCCAAGGAATGCCCTTGTGGTGAATTTGCCAGAGCAGTTACTGTCTACAAGTCAGCTTGCTTTAATTATTTGTGGTTTCCAGTAAAAACTGGAAGTCTCTCCAGAGATACACTTTGGCGTTTGAGGTTTTGCTATCTTAAATGCTGGAAAACCTGGGAAGACTGTTGCAGTGTTCTTTAGATTAGACCCACAGTAGCCACGGTGACTTTCACTCCAGAGGAATGAATATCTTGATGGTCAACCTAATTAAGCATCCAGCTGCACTTTGCTCCTGCATGACCTTCTTACTCTCACCTGTTATGTTCCTCAATTCTTTAATTAATGAGGTTATGAAAATTTCAAAGGCATTATACAGATGTGGCACCATTCAAATGCCAGTATAGACATGCATTTGGATTATGAAATTGGGAATAAAGACAAGTCATTGCATTTGGATTCTAAGTGCAATTTTAAAAATCTATTTTGTTTCAGTGGCTCACTTATTCCACCAAGTGAAAACAAAATCCTGAGATATCTGGGGAGAACTGTTCAGTGACTGGAGAAGTTGGCTGGTTTTCTGGGATTCTTGTAGAAACATGGAAACAGTTTTTGCATGTGTGTGAATACTGGTAGAAACTTGATGGTAGGGAAAAATCAAGTTCAAAACTCCGATAAACATCCCAGCATTTGCGGGATTTACCCAGCTCTTAGACAGCCCTCTTTGGTTGGGAAAGAACATGAGAGCAGCCTTTGTTTTTATATTCCAGTTCATTACTGGTGGGACCTTGGCCAGCCAGAAAATGTTGTCAGAACAGCTTCAGAATTCAGACAAAGAATCACGTCAGGTCTTATTTTAGGCAAACTGGTTCAGCCGTTCCTCCTTCAGAGACATGAAGTGGGTTTCCCCTGATGAGCCTAATTGAAAGGACTTGCTTCCACTTGAAAGATGTGGCAAACATTTGGCAAATCGAGGTGTGTTTGGAACTGTGTATAAATCTTGGAAGACATTGAGAGCTGTGGGCGTGACTAACTAGACGCAGGGCCAGGGTCACTAGTTTCATGCCTTTCTCCTCCATTCATTTGACTTTGACCTTGAACTTGGCTTGCGTATGTGTTTCCCCTCTGTTAAATGGGAATGAGGAGATGATGAGTCACATCTACCACTAGGACAATTCATTGTGAAAAATTGAAAAGCACTTCCAAGCAAAGGCTTCCACAGGGGTGCAATCATGCTAAAATAGTTGGGAAAAAATTTGGAAGTATATGCATTTCAGGGCAGTAACAATAAATTGTAGATTTTGTGGCATAAAGAAAGAATTTCATAGTTCCAGGACAACTGTAAGTTTTTATTATTGAAGGACATGCTATAAGACAACAAGGAATGCAGAAGTGGTTGGTAAAGAGATCTTCTTTCATTTATTCACTCAACATATATTTATTGAGCTTTTTCTATGAGCTTTGCACCAGGTTGGAGATAGTAATTAAGGTGAGTACAGGGTCTATGGGTATAACCCTGTGGTACAGCCCTTCCCTAGCATGCATGAGACCCTTGTTTCCACCCTCAGCACCCAAAATAAAATGAAATGAAACAAAACACAATTCAAAAAATCTTTGCAGGTTTGGAAAAGAAACAGCATTCACAAATTTGAAGCCAGTAGTATAGGCAAATAACTTCCTGTGTCTCAACTTTCACTCTCAAAATTAGGGAGCATACCTACTTCCAGGTTTCACTCAAGGATTAAATGACAATATTCTTCTAAAGTATTTAGTACTGTGCCTGAGAACATTAGAATCTTTATGGTAATAGAGAATACCTACTGCAAACGTATTTTTTTAAAAAAGCTGGATCTTTGTATAATCATTGGAGGAATTGTTCATTGTAGGAAGACTACCATAGATAAAGATAGGTCTACACACTCCAAAAAAAAATGATGAATTAGACATTTCAATAGTCTCACACAATGTTAAGGAGGCATTATAGTATGGTTATAAAAAAGGAATAGAAGAAAAGGGAGCTGGGTTCTCGTCTTAGTTATGCTATAATTTGCCTATGAAATCTTGGAAAGTCACAACTTTATGTGCTTCTGTTTTCTTTCTATAAAATAGGTTAGTGGTTATGCATGTATTTGTGGCCTAATTCAATTCCAAATTTTATGATTCTCTATATCAAATATTATTGACAGTGATGGTGAACAGTGTTAGTGCTTTTTTTTTTTTTTTAGGTAGAAACCAAGACATGAACCTATGCTGATATAGATGGGAAGAGAATGGTAGTATGAATAAGAAAAAAAAAATCTAGCCTAGACTTAATCTTTGATAGAAAGATTAATACATGTAAATATATGTGTACTATATATATATTAGTGTTGGAGATTACCATGGATAGCATTGCTTAAGAAAATTGGTGAGCAAATCAAACTATTGATGAAGGACGTGCCTGAGAAAAGTGGCCAGTGTGCCTAGAAGCCTTCATAGGTGGAACGTGAACATTTTTAAAAGAAAGTAAAATCCTTGCAATCTTTGGAGCAGATAGACTAGGGGTCCTCACAGTGCATTTCTGGGATGGTAGCATTAGAGCACCACCTGGGAACTTATTAGAAATGCAGATTCCTCGGTGACACCCCAGACTACTAAATAGGAAACCTTAAAGGTAGAGCCAGAAATCTGCTTAACAAACCTCCCAAGTGTTTCTGATGCATGGTCAAGTTTGAGGGCTGCTGAAATAAACTCTCATCCAGATAAGTGGTTAAAACTGAGTAAAAGACAACAAGGGAAAAACAAGTTTGGAGTTAATTCATTCATTCATGTATTTATTATGTGCAATGCACTTTGCTTGCTGTAAAGAGACACTGAGATGCATCCTGACATAATGAAACACTTTCAAGATTGATGACATTAAAGTCTCATAAAAATAGGATCACAGAAGCTTAAAATCGGAAAAAGATTTCCATTCCTCCTCATCCAATCAGTGATGAAACCCTGGACACACCATGTTCAGTCTGGATGGATCACAGTTTCTTCTGCTGAGCTAGAAGCAAGCACTTTCATCCAGGAGTTAGGAGAGCAAATCAGAACCATCCAGAAAATTTTGTTCAAGACAGGAAAGTTCCTCCCCCACTTAGTCTTTGAGAATGTGCTTTATCCTTTTGATAAGTTGAGGTAAGAAAAAAAGAAAGGAAGGAAGGGAAGAAAGAAAACAAAAGACAACTAGACTAGATGCTCTTGGAGACCTTGACTAGGAGCAAATATGTCCCCAGGACAGAAAAGTGGGTGGAGAATTGGTGTGAAGAGTTTGAAAGTTTAGATGGAGTGTATCTGGGGAATAAACCATATTTTAGATTAAAAATCAGCCCAATAATTTTCAATGACTAAAAAGTAGACTCTTGGGGACTAGGTGCTCTGGCTTGATTGTTAATATTAATGAGACACACTTAGTACTTTTCTTCCAGGGAACTGATCTCCATTGTCTCCTTTACTCTCTTGGCCTCTCCGTGAGATAGGCATGGGTGGGTGCTATTTCCCCAGTTCCTCATAAATAAGAACACCAGGAAAACCAGTGCCTTTGACTGGATCAAGCGCAATCAGTCAACAAATATTGATTAAATATCTGACATTGTTCCTTGACATTGCTTTTAAGGAGTGTATGTAGGGCTATCTCTTCATTTGGGGCAATATGGAAGGAAATTCAATGAATTAAGGGAAAGCTAAGGTTAATGCTTGTCTGATGTCACAGTGAGGGTATGAGGGACATGTGCTCTGTATTTTTCTCCTAAGCACAGTTTCTTGTCCATGACTCATTCATACCCCTTGTGGCAGCTCTTCCTGCAGTTCATTGGTGATGCATTGTGAGGTTGGCATATGGGCAGATGAGACCCCTATTAAACCGGAAAAGATGGTTAAGTTCAGTTTTCTTGTTAACCAACATCCAATCAGAAAAAAAGATTGTTTCAACATTGCTTGTTTCAATTTTAAAAAGAAGCTCTAGCTATGCAGTACTGACACACGCCTATAATTCCAACATTTTGGGAGGCTGAGACAGGAGGATTGAAAGTTTGAGCCGAGTCTGCATAAATGTCTTAGCAATTTAATGAGAACTTGTCTCAAAATAAAAAAGTATAAAGGGCTAGGGATGTAGTTCAGTGTGAAGCTTTCAGATCCAATTCCCGATACTTAAAAAAATAATCTCTAGAAACAATGAAATAGTGCAAATGGCCTTCAAACAGGAGATGACTTTGTTCTAGCCCTGCCTGTACCATGCTGCAATTTTATGACTTTTATTTGACATGTCACTCAGACTCTTTCAGCCTCAACTTGCCCTTTGGTAAAATGAGAGGGTAGTTTTGCATGATTTTTACGACTCCTTTGAAGTTCTATACTTTCTGGTGGCCAAGGACATCATCATCTCAATATTAATTTTTATCCAGGCCTAAAGCAGTTGGTGGAGAGTGAAGGAAAAAGTAAAAGGGGCCAGTATGCTCTGGGAACAAGAAAAAAAACCCCATAAACTTAGTTTTACCTTTCAGAAAAAATAATTGGTATAAGCTTGTTTTAAAGTATTTTCAATATTTAATGTATTTCAATATGTTTGGCATAGAATAATTTTTATATATTTGCCAATTAGTATATATTTGATCTATTTGCAAATTCAGTTATCTCAGATTAGTGAGATAGTACCTGATTTAAATTTTGCTTTATGTTGTTTATTTGTTATAACTATATCATGAATATATACAGTAATAAGAAAAATTCGCAAGTGCAAGGTCCCAAGTTCGATCCCTGGTACGAAAGGAAAGAAAAAAAAGGAAAGAAAAATAGCTAATAATAAATGAACACTCTGAAAATAGAACATAGAGATTAAAAGTGGAAGATGTTCATAGAGCTAGTCCAGGCTATTCATTTTCAGATTGGAAAACTGAAGACCACAGAAATAAGTATTTGCTCAAACTCTTTGAAGGTTTTGAAAAAGCCTTGGAAATATTAACCAAGTTTCTCTTCCCAGCCCAGTTATTGTGTGTTTCTACTTTCTTCTTTTGTTTGTTTGTTGTTTAGATTTTTGATATTGAGGATTGAACCAACGCTCTCATGCATGCTAGGAAAGTGTTTTCTACCACCAAGCAGCACATGCATCCTTTCTCTTTCCTTCTTTGGGAAAAAAAATGAAAAAGAAAAAAGAGACTAGCAACAATAATTAGACATTCTTGTTGTTATGTAGATTCAGCTTTAATTAGGAACTTGTGAGCACTGTGGCTTAGCTACCGGTGATATCCTACACTTGGGGGTGATCAATTGGAATCCAGGCTTCATCAATAGATTGGGCCCAGAATTCATCTGCTATGCAGTGTGGTAAGGGTGGCCCCATTGTGGTGTTTGTGGGTCTCTGCTCTGAACTGCACATTGTAGGAGGTTTTAATGTAAAATACCTTTGGGATCATTGTAGCGGTCATTAGCCCTATGTTCAGGAGACAAAAGAGGACTGGGGGACACAATGGAAAAGGGATATGGGAGGCAAGTGGAGATAAGAGCAATTCCCTAGGCTTGTTACCCAGTGATGACCATGCACAAATGCTCTTTATGCTTAGTAGCGCTAACATGAGAAGACTTACCACTCTCCCTGTTGGCCAATTAATTAGTCCTACCCTTGATTCTGGTGATTTCAGAAAAACGGGGGTCTGATTTTGTCAGTTGGGAGTTAGCTTATTTGTTCAAACAATTCAGTTGCATCATTACCCTAAACAAGAGGTTCTTTTGGATAATGAAGGACAAGCAAAAGTTCCATAGAATGAAGGAGGTTTGCAAGTGGGTAGACCAGAAGGGACTGTCTTTTACAAGGAAACCAAGTTAGCTGAGTAATTTTGGCTTCTATTGTGAGCAGGTTCCCAAAAAATAAGCCTACTTTTTCTAATCTCCATATGTAATTTCTACTAATAAATATTTCTTCTGCTTTACATCTTCGTGGAGAAATTGCCTCCTACACAAGCTCCACCTCCCAGCCAGGTTTAAACCTCTCACTACCAACGTTATCATTATATTCAGGATTCCAGCAGCCTTTGGTTATGAAGATTTCATGCAAATATGAACCAAAGGGAGGAAAATATAAAATGCTGTCATTTTTTCCTTCCCATTTCCCCAAGTTAAATAACAGTTTATTCTACGGTCTTTCAAATCACTCCCACAAAATTGGCAATCCAATACAACAAACACATTCATGCTAATCCACCCAGAAGTAAATACACTGTGGTAAAACTGTGACATTTGCAAAGACCATAGATCTCCAATTATAGGAGAATTAACTAGGGATATAATGAGGGAGGGCTAAATGTGATTCAGCTTGGAAGGAAGCAGCCTTGCCATTCTGTGTCTAATCCTCAGAAACTTTCTATACCTTTGAGAACTTAAGAGAAGTGTGGCTGACTTTGACATGAGCTCTAAATAAAAAGGTTGTACCATGTTTTCTTGATTTTTTACTTAAGAACTGACAAAATGTCCCCAACAAGGAGTCGACTTAGGTATTTTTCTGGTCTTAGTCAATACTAGGACATGCTTGAATCCTTGCAGGAATGTTTGTGTCATAAAAACCACAGTCCTTTGGGTTCAAGATTATTGGCTACTCATGGAAACAAAAAGGGATTTAGTTTTTCATAGGTCTTGGAATGGAAGTCAGCAAGCCTTGGTGGAGTCCCAGCTTTACCCTATGACTAAAACTGGCACTAGGAAGGACCAATTTTTTTCAGTACTCTACACATTACTGAAGTTTTTACCTGCATTTTAGCCTTACAATGACCCTGTTTGATAGCAAAGGCACTTACTTATTTATTTTTTTGTTTAGTACCGGGGATCAAACTTGGATCCTTGCGCTTGTGAGGCAGGCGCTGGAACCACTGAGCTAAATCCCTGGCCCCTAAAGGCACTTATTAAAGTCATTCCCATTTTATAGATAAGGAAACTAAGGCTCAATTGGTGTCAGTTGCCTGTTCTTTCATAGCAGTTACTTCTACCTTGTGGTGCACAAGCCAAGACCGGGGTCCAGGGAATGTAAGTGCTTCACCTTGCGTCACACAGCAAGGTTGATGCTGGACAGGGCATAATTAGTCTGCACTTTCCAGGCCATTGCTTAGGTCACTGGACCATGCTGTCTCCGTGCATTCAGTTTGGCCTGGGAAGTGAACCACCTCACACATCATCGCGTTGGCCTGGAAACCACTTCTGTGCCCTGATTGGGTCAAAATGAACATGACCACTGTAGACAGGTAGTCAGGAGGGGAAATGAAATGCTAATGATGTTCTTGGCTGTTACAAAAGCATCTCCCGTCCCTGTAAATGGATGGCTGGGATAGACTACTCAATAAAGACCTGCCACCACTTTAATCTGTGATCCCAGTCCACCCACAGGCCTCAGGAAACTGCCTGACTGAGCACACAGCATCACAGACTTCTCTCCATGTCCGATAAAGAGGGGAAGAACATTCTGGAGGCATGGGTCCCCCTGAGAAGGCTCTGTCTGCTCCTGGACTGCACACAGGCATCCCAGAGTTAGGACTTTGCTTTGCCAAGAAAGCCTTGGACCTCCAGGCACTATAGTGGAACATTTTTCTCTCTTTCACTGGACATTCAAATATAATGGATCCAATTTTATTGATCATATGCTGAGCACAAGGCCAAATCCAAATATCTGACATGTGGTGCAATGCTTTGTGCTGAACCGTCTCCCAAGATATGAGATTTATTTAGATAATTTAAATCATGATGAGAAAGGAAATCTATTTTTTGAAGGCAGGGAGAGAAGAGAATGAGAAATTGTAGAAACAATTTCTTGTTAAAAGTGTCATTATACTTGTTTAAAGTGCCATTTATAAATCCCAATTCAATTGGTTTAGGAACAAAAGGTTTATTTTATGCAGTTTGGTTTGTTTATAAAATGATCATGTTTTGTGTGTTCCTGGATATGAAATCTAAGAATGAAATATGTGTGACAAAGAGCTCCCCTCAGAAAAGTCTTTGGAAAAGTAATGCCTTTTTAGAATGTATTTTACTGTTTTATTCAATAACTTAATTCACAAATATATTTTATCCCCTTTTGTCATTACTAATTAACTATAAGAAGATAGTTGTGAGTAAAAATGTGGCTCTTACCACCCCCCACCCAGCAATGCTTCAAAGTCTCCCTAATATCCAAAACACTCCCAAACTGGGAAGCTTGAATATAAAATCTTTAGGACAGAATTTAGAATCTTTCTCAAAAAATCCATCCAACTAAAACTACTTCATGTTAGTTTTTCATTTTCTTCCATTTTACATTTACTTTGCCAATGCTAAGATTCCATCTTACTCCAGAAAGAATGGCTATCACCAAGAAATCAAATAATAACAAATGATGGTTGGGCTTTGGGGAAAAAGGAACCCCTCTACATTTTTGGTGGGAATGTAAACTAATACAACCACTATGGAAATATGGAGAGTCCTCAAAAAATGAAAACTTGAAATTCTATTTGACCCAGCTGTTTCCCTTTTATTTATTTTTTAATTTCATTTTATTTTTTAGTTTTCGCTGTGACTGCTCTAGGGTACATAGTATATCTTTTTTTGTTGTTGTTGTTAAATTCTTTTATTGGTACATAGTAGGTATACAACACAATTACATTTCTCATTGGGAATTGTACCTTTATATAATTCATCTTGGTTCTTATTTTTTCCCCATTCCTAGCCCTCCCTTTGTCCCTTCCACCCTTCCCTGTCCACAAAGACTTTATTTCCATTTTTCCCATCTCTCATCATTTTTCCTTTCCCTTCTTTCCTTTCCCCTGCCCCTCCCACTACCCCTACCCTTTTGGACCTTTTCTTCCTATTTTGCATTATCGGTTATTCATTCTAATCATTGGTACATTTTAGGTATACAATATAATGA
>NW_004624791.1:785779-813664 GCF_000247695.1 Heterocephalus glaber
TCATTTCGACTGGTGCGGGGGCAGGGGTGGTGCTGTTGGCGCCTGCGTGGCTCACCTCCTCTGAGCTGGGAGAGGTGGGACAGGGGCCGGGAGCAGCAGTAGGGATGGTGGCCCAGAAGCCCCTGCCTCTGGGCCATGAGCGGCGGGACAGAAGGCAGCCCAAAAGCCCTTTCCTCTGGGCTGGGAGCAGCGGGAGGGATGGTGTCCCAGAAGCCCCTTCCTCTTGACCAAGAGCAGTGGGACAGCGGCTCAGAGGCCCCCACCTCTGGGCTGGGAGTTGCAGGAGATGGCAGCCTAAAAGCCCTTTCCTCTGGGCTGGGAGTGGTGGGATGGATGGTGGCCGGGAAGCCCCTTCCTCTGGACCAGGAGCAGTGGGATGGCAGCTCAGAAGCCCCTACCTCTGGGCCGGGAGCAGCAGGATGGATGGCGGCCCGGAAGCCCCTTCCTTTGGGCCGGGCAGCTGTTTCCCTTTTAGATGTCTTCCTAGAGAGTTAAGGACATCATGTTACAGTGATATATGTACACTCATGTTTATAGCAGCACAACTCATAATAGCTAAATCTTTTTTTTTGGTACTGGGGATCGAACTCGGGACCTTGGGCTTGCGAGGCAGCCAGCAGAACCACTGAGCTAAATCCCCTGCCCTCATAATACCTAAATCTTGAAAGCAGCTTATATGTCCATCAGTAGATTGATGGATAAAGAAATGTGGTAATGGGGTGGGGATTTAGCTCAGTTGTTCCATTGCCTGCCTTGTAAACACAAGGTCCTGAGTTCGATCCCTGGTATGAAAAAAAAAAAAGAAATGTGGTATTTATATACAATGGAATACTACTCTGCCACAGTGAAATATAAATCTGAGTCATTTGTAGGGAAACGGATGTACCTTGAGACCATAATGCTAAGTGAGATAAATCAAACATATATTTAACTTTTCTCTATTATTTATCTAATGACTTAGTGATTTGTATGGTGTTTTCCCCCAAAACAGTTTCTGTTTGACCCCAAGAACTCATTGTCTTCAAGGAGAGGTCTCTGTCCTTTGCTGATTTTCTCTTTTTCCTTCAGGGCCCAGAGCTTCACACATGCTGGGCAAGTACTTCACCACTGAGCTATACCTTCAGCCCCTCCTTTGTTGATTTTTCAACCTCTGTCTCTCCATTAGAGAGGAGCTCAGTGGAGAAAGTTTATGCTTAAATTTCTTGGGCAAATTCACACTTGTCATGTACAGGAGCATTCTCAGGTTCCTTTAGGGCAGTGTGAAGACGTGGTGGGGAGGAAAGAAGAGAAACTGGAACTCCACTCTGGGACAGGAATTGAAATGTTTGGTTTCTGCCACTCACGGAATGATGCCTAATACTGGACTTATTTGCTGGGTAGTTGTGGGAAATAGAGGCCGGGCCGGGCACGGCGGGGGGAGAGCTGAGTGTGGTGCCACATGCCTAAGGCAAGGAGGATGGAAGATCGCCCAGAGATAGAGGAAAGCCTGGTACTGAGAATTCAGGAATGAATGACACAATCTTTGCTGTCATCCAGCTAAAAGTTAGGAGAAGCAGGAAGATGGCCCCTGCAGTGCCTAAGAGATTGCTCATACACAGAGCAAGAATAGCAATGATGAGAAAAACAATGAAGCTTTCAGTAAAAATTTATTTAACACTGCATATATTCTCTCATTGGAGTCTCATAACAAGTCTATTATAGCCTATGTTACAGAATAGAAGTGGAAGCATCCAGCGGATAAATAACTTCACCAAAGTCACAATGCCAGTAAGTGGTAGAATTAGAATTCAAATCCATATCTGCCAAAAGCCAAGAGTCTATGCTTTTAACCACTAGTTCCTCTAGTCATTTATACCAGAATCATTTCTAATGTTTGTTAAAAATCTGGATTCCTGGGCACCATCCCAGAACGATGGAATCAGATTGCCTGGGCAGTGTGCCCCAGGAGTCTATGTTAAACACCCTTCCTGGGTGATTCCATCCTAAAGCTCATGCACTGACATAGGTGTTCTAGATCTGTATGTGCATTGCTTTTAATTTCATACATCTCACTCATGTGTGGTAGACTCAGAGCATGAAGGAGGGAAGTGTGTACTGAAAATGCCTAATGAAGCCAGAGGGATCACCAGAAGGTGACTCAAGTATAAGGCCAACATTTTGAGATTTCTAGATTTTTTTTTCTTATAATAAAGCTGTTAGCAGCGGTTAAAATGATAAATGGTGGCAACATAGAAATGCGTATGCTAGAATAAGTAGAAAGAGAGAGAAAAAATGAGAACACAAAATTGTATGGCTGCTGTGATTCAACAGTGTAATAGTACATCTGCATGTGGACTGGGAACATCTAAACAAATGAAAACATAACGGGCTGCAGTAGTGGGATTAAGGCAATTTAAAAAAAATCAAATCCTTAAGACATCAATTTTCACTATTAATGTCAAAATGTTGATGCAATGAAAACTTTAAAGGAATCAAACGGTTTACAGGAAGAAAGGGACAATTCACTGTTCTCTTGCCTTAGGGGGCAAAATATCTTTCAGTCCATCACTTTTCTAACCTGGAAACCAGCACAGTGTGAGCACCAGAGTCCTCACTCCTGGCTCTCTTTCCAGGGATGTACGAAGTTCATCCAGCAGCAAGGCCATGAGGTGAGCAGCTTCTGGTCTGTGGGTCACTACCCAAAGTGGAGCCATTGGTTCCCTGAAGCCCTGAAAAAGAGAAGATGAAATCTGGGCACAGTCAGTGATAGGGAAGGCAGCAGCACCTGATATACTCGGTTTACTCCTATTACCATGGCCCACGGTATACTTTATGTGGTTCTAATGGTTGCACAAGAAATGTCCGTTAAAGAAAACTGATACTTTCTGCTTTGTATTTGCCACCCTAAATAGTCATAACAATAACAGGAATATTAACAATCGTTAATTGCCCTGTACCTGAATGAGGCATTTCTCACACACTGATTTCATTTAACTTCTTCAGAAATGCTCCTGGTGAATTTCCTCAGCCCACATTCCACAGATGCAGAAAACTTTGAGAGGTTAAGAAACTTAGCCAAGATCATGCCATAATTATGTAGAGAACTTGGAACAGTTTGATGACCCCTTGGTCCATATTCTTTGACCCTGGCTGTGGCAGGGTCACAGGCTACTAAAGTATTTGATGCAAGACTGTAAGATCTTAGAAGGGAGAGAGCTCCAAGAAAGAGTGATGGGGAGCATGAAGAATGAGAAGGGGAGGTAGAAATGGAGACAGGGAACAAGCCTATTGAAGAGAGTGCAAAGGTAGGGCTGATCACAGTCAGTATGTATGTGCTGGTGGGTGTGTCAGTGTTGGCTAAGCAGGCCATGGGCTCACCTAGGGACTACAGCGTTGAATCTGAAGCTTGTTCTAAATATGAGGTGAAACTTTGTAGGTGTTGGAAGATGGTAGAGATTGAATTTTCACTGGAAAAATAAATTCCCACTGCAACCCTACCAAAAGTGCTGAGAACAGAGGTCCATCCCTGACTATTTCAAGGTTGACTTAGAATCATCTGTTCCTAGATACCTCTAATGTTTCAAGGTGATTGCTTCCCCCGGGTCTTCAAGCTACCTACCTATGTCTGAGAACTACCATTGGGAAGGATTTCAAAGATCTCAAGTACTAGACTTCATGTTGGTTGGGTCTACAAAAAGGCACAGAAAGTAAAGTCATTGCTGAACACTTACAATGCACAAAAGGTTCTAGGTATGGTTGAGAACAAGATATAATGCAAAAAAAGGTACCAAGTGATATTAGAGGCTCTTGACAAGTGTCATAGTCATGCAGTGAAATACTTTGTTGACATGAATCCATGTGAAAGGGTGTAGCGACAAGCAGAACGGACAAATGTCCAGCATGTTTATGGAAGGAGCATGGACTGGGGTCAATAGAAAGATGTGTATGAAACCCTCTTGTAAATTTAGAGTTCTCTATGTTTTAAAGGGTAAAAAGGATAAAGGTGAGAGGGCCATGATGAATATGATAATGATGAAGAAGATGATGGTATTGATGATGTCTCAGAATTAATGAGTCTGACCAGTAACTGCTCTTTTTATTTGCACAGGAAAGGTCTGAAAACTGATGGTATCTGAAGGGCATTCAGCTGTCTGAAGAATAATATTTCATTTTCTGTGAATCTTTTTCATGTTAATAAACTTTGGCTAGTAGGATTCCTTGGGGGCAGGGAGTATGTATCCTGAAAAGAAATATTAAAAAATTAGAGAGACATTCTTATTGCTAATGACTTGGTCAACTGAGAGTGGGTATTAGGCCTCATTTCTGTTTGATATTAGGCGTAACATGTTTTATTCCTTAGTGTTGAAAATATGAGCTTTTGATATCACAGCTTAGTATAATTGACTCTTCTGAGCCCTGCTTGAACTTAGTGATTCATCATTTTTCAAATTAGTAGAGACACAGTTAGGGTAATCTGAAGCTGTAATCAGTACAACCTT
Organism: Heterocephalus glaber; assembly: GCF_000247695.1. The sequence goes on from NW_004624791.1 coordinate 790,258, forward strand.
CTGAATGCCTTCCACAATAATGGATTAACCTGTCAATTGTAGTATCTCTTGTTTCTGTTACTGTCTGAGCTTGAGATGCCAATTTAAACTCATTAGCTTAATTTTTAAGACATTTCTCCTGGCTTTGACAGCCATAGGAAGCATGTCCACTGGATGCATGCTGCCTTATTTGTTGCATTTGGTAGAAGTGACCCCCCTCTCTTGTAAAAGACAAGATACTCAAGTGTCAAGCGCTCCCAGGGCCATCCATCTTCTTTGGTCCTCCACCCACTGGGGCTGGACCATTGGCACCCAAGTTTCAATCCCCATCCCTGCTTTTTCTTTGTCATTATGCTCTTGTCAATTCCGCCATTTATTCAGTGATTAATCATCATTTGGAAGGTTCTGCTGGGAGCCCACAGAAGGAGTGTATTCCTGCAGGTGGTTTCCCTCAGATTACTCAAGAGTGATAATGACTTGCTGCTGGGGCTTTGTCATAAGGAAGGGAGGCTGGTGAATTCGTTTTCTTTCATGGGAATGCAATTGAATTTTATAAACCTGGGAAATAAACTTGATTGTACAAAGAACATTAGAACGGGTCTTTTAAAAGTGTTCTCTAGAGATGGTATTTTCTGTTAAACCTCATTTAGAGTCAACTTGCTTACACTATTGCCTTTTGATTTTTTTTTATTTTTATTTTTAAAATTTAGGGCATTAATATGTATGTTCACACCAATGTAACTGCTTAGAAAAATATCCTATGGAAGATAAGATATATTTTATCAGCCGCTGATGCGTACAAAGTACTATATCCTAGACTTTTACCTTCAGTAGCTACAAAGATGGATAATACTGGTGTTTAACTTTGTGCAGTATTATGCTTTTTATATTATTTATTTAGAAAAAAAATCTCTGAATGTTTTAGTACTATGGTTTAAATATGTTCCCATGGGGAGAAAGCATGCAGAAAGGTGGGTGGCTGGCAGATTTTCTGGAGGAGCTTGCCTCTGTAGGAAGTGAGAGCACCCTGGCGTTAGCAGAGAAGAAAAGGAGGGTGGGGGGGGGAGGGAGCAGAAGTGGGGAGCATGGGGAGGAGCAAGGGAATACCACTCATCCTGCTTCCAGCCCAAGTAGCCTGACTCGATTATCACAGTCATGATTTCTTAGTGATCAGTGTTTCCAGACCAAGGCAAGTGAGTTCTGTGGAAAGTGAGAAAAATCTGAGCACGAATGTACATGAACTCCTTTTTTTTTTTTTTAAACTTCTGACTTGATCAACATACCTAGGGTGATTTGACCCAGACAGAATTGCTCATTTTAGTCTTATTCCTGTTGGCAAAATCAGAGATCTGGGGAAACCCAAGCCTGATCTGCCTACTTTCATTATGATCTTCTCCTAACATGGAGTTTCTCTTCACTGATATGTGTGGATATGTGAGACTACATGGAACTGGTGTTTAGCTTGAGTTACAAATTGAATCCTTCTCTGCGCCACTTCCTCTTTGTGGTGCTTTCAGGCTTCTCATTGTATCTGCTCTGTTGGTCTGAGGCTGAGCGTGGGGTTTGGAGCGCAAGTGTGAGCTTTGAAGGATCCTGGTGTGGGTGGAGGAAACAGTGGCCATTTGATGTACCCTGCTGGTGTGCATGGCTGGTGTGTGTGTGTGTGTGTGTGTGTGTGTGTGTGAAGTCCCCTCCCCCCAGGGCAGCTTGTCACTCGAGGCCGGGAGTTTCAGCATTACTGCCGTGATTTGCAATTCAGTCTGGGTTAGTCATTCCTTGACAGGCCATTTGCCCCAGGACTGGGACCAGCTGTTACCTGACAGGGAGAGGGGCAGAGGGACAGTGGAGCTGCCTGCTTGGGAGGTGGCTGACTGTGGTGCTGAAGGGGCTAATGAAGAAGACGGGTCAGGGGTCAGGAGCCAGGTGAACCCGTAAGGGATGGCAGTGGCCACAGGAGCAGCCCAGACCCTCTCTTGGCAAAGCACCAATGTGCTGAGCACACACCTGTCTCCCTTCCGAACTTCTGGCTCCCTCCAGCCCACCTAACCCACTTTTGGAGATTTTCTTCACCCTTTATTTTAGGAACTGGCTAATGACGATTGAGAATTACCCAGCTTAAGGGCAAGGCTTGCTTTTGAATGAACACCCAGACCTGGAGCAATGACTATCAAAGTGTAATCCCTAGAGCAGCAAACTCAGCTTCACCTGAAAAATACAAACTTTCAGATCCCTTCGGACATAACTGGAGCAGAAACTCTAGGGGTGGGGCCAACAATCTAGTTTAACAAGGGCTCCAGGTAAGTCTGATGTACAAGCTAAAGTTTGATAGTCACAGACCTAAATTGACTGAGCTGTGTCTCAGGCATTTATCAATGAATTGAGGCAAAAGAGAACTGAGGAGAAACCCCTCTTCTTCAGCAGGAAACCTGCTCCACTTGTAACTGGAGCTGCTCCAAGCCTGGATCTCAAGCTGCTGAATGCAAGAGGAAAAAGAGCCTTTAGGGATTGATTAACTGATAAAATGACCAAGATGCGATATGTATACATGTACCCATCCCCCAAGCTGAATGTAATCACTGTGTACTGCAAACATATACTAATAAAAAATTTTAAAAATATTTCTGTTAAAAATAATTTGATTAACTGGAGAATATCAGCTCTGGACACATAAACTTCAAAATTTGAGCAAAAGTGGCTTCCCCATCCCTTTGTAGAACTCACATCAGACTCTCTAGTCTTCTGGAGTTGAATCATTGTTCTTAGGGAGAAAGGAAGGAACTTTATAAATTTAAGACCCAAGTGATATAGCATATGGTAGAGCACTTGCAAAGCATGTATGAGGCACTGAGTTCAGTTCCCAGTACTGGAGGGAAGGAAAAAAGATGTGGCACATAAATCCTGCAAATAAACAGCATAAAGATTTAGGAAAATTGCAGTGGTTTGAAAACTCTCCAACCCTGTGTGAGGAATATCTGATGGAAGAGAATGAGATCTTCAGATTTCATTTGGAATGTGTTCAAAGTAGGGGTTGCTGCCCAGCAGCAAGTCCTTGGTAGACTCCTATAGAGCTACAAACCTTCTTAATTTTATCTCAGGAGCCCGTTTGTAGCTCTTCATTTATCCATTTATTTCAATCTTCTTGAACCTCATTTTATTTTTGGTTTATATAGGATCTTATAGTAATAAGTTCTCAGGTGAGGCAATTCATTAACTGCTACCCGCAATATAAAAGAATGTGTGCCTTCCTTTATTTATCCTAAAATGACCTCTTCCAAGTTGCAAGGGTGCTTATCTGAAATCTTAACCTGGGTTTGGGTGTTGATGCTTCCGACTTTGCCGAGATAGTCTCTACACAATTGTGCAACAGTGAGTCAGTAGTGCTGATCAACACTGCCACACCACACCAAGGAGGAAACAATCCAGGAGAGGAATGCAATTGAATTCCATGCCAGGACTGGGCTTATCTCTACTAGAGTTGGTGGTCATCTGTATGGTATGGTCATGAGGACTGCACTACATTCTGCCTGAATCAGTGACTAAACTTCCATTGTTAGGAGCTCATTGCTTTGGATAAAGCATTTCATTTACAAGTATTTCCTCCCACTTGATTTATCTTTCAAGAAGGTAAGGAGGATGTTTCAATTACTTTTTTTTTCGTCCCTACCACCTGTTATAAAGCCTGAAATAATAGGCCCACCTTAACTCTTTGGGGATTCATATAGACATACAGTGGGCCCTTGATTTACAAACTCGATTGGTTCCCGAAGGCTGGTTGTAACTCAGATTGGTTGTAAGCCAATATAACTGAGATCTGTATGTTCACCTGGGTACACACTATAGATAACAAGAGGCAGGTGAGTCTTCCACTAACGTAATTAATCCACGTTGTTCATATGTCAGGTTGGTTGTAACTTGAGGGGCCATTGTATTCTTAGAGAGGGTTAACAAGCTACTCATTGCACCTGTGTAGGAGTGGGATATAAGAATGAATCTGGCTCTACATTTGGGGACAAATAATTGAGGCATGTTCCTTGCATTCATGAAAAGTTAAATCTAGTAGAAAATACTTGCAAAAATATTGCTTTAACTGTCTTCCTCCCTGGCAAATGAATTTCTAATGGTGAAAACCTGGGATTGGCCAGACAAGGATCACTTTCCTCACTCACTCCTTTATGTGGTGTCTAGAAGGGACCTTCTTTTAGAGGAACAATTCTTTTTTCCATTCACTGAACCAAAAAGACCAGGAAAGCAGGAGCATTCTGGTGACTGGAAATATAGGACAAGAATATGTTGAAATGAGGGCTGATGTCTATTGAGCATTTACTATGTACCAGGAACTCTTTCATGCACTTACTGCTTATCAACTCTTTTGATTCTTATAATAATCCTATGAAGCAGGTTTTCTTAGTCTCCTCATTTTACAGAAGAGAAAACCAAAGTGCAGAAAGGCTGAGTAACTTGCCAAAGAGATCTTAATAGTGAGTGGAGGAGCTGGAATTCAAACCCCAGGCAGTGTGATTTCGCAGCCTGGCTCAGTCACTGTCCTCTACCGCTTTTCTGTAAGAGGAAATGATGCACAGAAAGGCAAAATCAGGGCAGGCAACCTCTGACTTCTATGTCATCCTTTTTTTTTCTTGCCATGGATGATGAACCCAATAGGCATGTAGCAGTGCTCTAGGGAGACTAGATCAGATATCATTAGGATCCTGGTGTGGAAACCTTGCAAAGACTGTGATGAAATGGTGCTTTGTCAGGGATGGGAGGAGACTGGAAGCCTCCTTTCCAGTCCTGTGGAGTCCGTGTTCACCTGCTCACCTCTCCCTAATAATTTGATCAGTTCTCTGTGGAAAGCACTTAGTTGCTATGGTAATGAATACTCTACAAATATTAATAGAATAAAGACAAACACGATGACCCCATTAAAGCAGAGGCTCAAGGAATTACCCTTGAACCTTGCAGTCTAATGATGCACCACTTGGTCACGTTGCCCTAAATCCATGGAATATAAGTGCTGGTGCCCAGCCTCACAGTGGTGTGATACAAAGATCCATGGGAAATGCCCTGTGCTGCTCTTTAAGCCCAGTCTGCCTGCTCTCAAGTGTGCTGTGCACATCATCGATATTCACTGTTGCATTCTGGTGAAGTGAGACTTAACAGAAACAATCGCTTTTCTGACTACTTGATATTATATGTGGTCACTTAGCCTGTGAGATTTAGCACTGAAGGAATATGGATTTGTCAATCTGGAGCCAAAAAGGAACTCAGTGCTGGCTTTGTCTTGGACTCTCAGACTCTAACACCTATGGGGTAAAGGCAGGGAAGGCAGATGAGTGAGGTAGGCTGTGCAGAAGCGGTGGGGAGTGGCAGGCATCCTGGAATTTGGAGTCTTACTCTACATGCAGTGTGTTTATCTATTTTCCTTTCATCTCAGAATTCAAAGTAGTATCAAGAAATGCCACAATGGGGCAGTGGACCACACTTGTACTCCCAGCTATTTGGGAGGCTGAAGCAGGAGAATTGTGAGTTTGAGGCCACCATAGACAATATAGTGAGACTGTCAATACATATATCACATACATCTATACATACAGTAAAGGGGAGATAATAGGAAAATGAAACTAAGGATGAATTTTTTGTACGTAATGATTATTAAGTTCTGTACAGTTGCTGGATGTATATCACAAGTCTGAGCCTCCTAGTAGCCAATGTAAAGAAAGAAAGATAAGAAAAGCACAGTAACTACTTCTGGTTCCGAAGCCTTGGAACTCCTGTGGGCTCTTAAACTCTGTCCTTTTCTCCTTCTTTCTTAGTTGTCCTTACTTTTCTGATGGTCACACACTGGTACTGTCACCAGACAGGAACCTAGGAGGTTTTCTTTTTTTTTTCTTTTGGTACCAGAGATCGAATTCGGGTCCTTGCACTTGCACAGAAGGCAGTGAAACTACTGAGCTAAATCCCCGGCCTGTCCTTACTTTTCTGTAATAATTCTTCCTGAATTATTTTTGAGACTAAGAGAGAGGGAAATGGAGAGATATTATTCAAGGGGTACAAAGTTTCAGTTATGTAAGATTAATAAGCTCTAGAGATGTAATGTTAACAATATTGCATTGTATACTTGAAATTTACAGAGAGGGTAGATCTTAAATGTTCTCTCTCCCCCCTCCCACACACACAAAGAAAAAAGATAGTAATTTTGTGATTGTGAAGATTCTTTGAGAATGTCTATGAATATCAAATTATCGAGTTGCACACACACGATTTTAAATTGTCAATTATATTTCATTAAAGCTGGGAAGAAAAAGCATTACAATGCTACATTATACAAATTTTTTGTCTGTGTTTGCCCTCAACTTGTAAATGAAATTGAGTCATTATATATTAGAGTAGCTTTTTTTGCAAAAACTGTTTCTTCAAGTAAACAAATAATTTCCCCTCCCAGTCTTTCATTTTTACAGTTCAAATAAATATGGGATTTATGTTTATCCAGATGGAATCACTTATTGCATCAGCAATCTATTGCTGTGTAACAAGTGACTCGAAAACTTAGCGACTTCAAACAAATGCAAACATTAATGATCTCACACAGCTCCTGTGGGTCAGGGATATGGAAGTGCCATAGCTAGATGGTTGTGGTCTAGGGTTGCTGAAGGCTTGATGAGGCCAGATGATTCAGTTCCAGGGTGGCAAACACTTGAAAGGGCCAGAGATTTAATTACTCACCTAGTAAGTAGCATTCTCCATAAGGTTACCAGAGTGTCCTTGTGATAAGGGGTCTAGCTTCTCCCACAAAAAGCAATCAAGAAGAGAGTAGGGCAGAGATGTAATGACTTTTATAGATGTAGCCATAGATATCACAAACCTTTCATTTTATAATATCTGATTGATACACAGATTATGCCTATTCATTGTGGGAGAGAACCATACCAGCGCATCAACACCTAGAGATGAGGATCTCTGGGGCCAATTTCAGAGACTGGCTTTCATCGTTTTTCACTAAAAAGTCCCAATAGAGTATTCACTTGTCAGTGTGAAAGGAAAAAAGAAATACTATTTATAGTCTTGGCTTCATAGGTCTTGAAAAGATACTAGTGATAACAGACAATATATGTGTCTTAGTCTGTTTTGTGTTGCTATAACAAAATACCTGAGGTTGGGTGTTTTATAAAGAAAATGTTTACGTAGCTTGCAGTTCTGGAGGTTTGAGAGCATGGTGCCAGCATCAGCTTTTGGTGAGGGCCTCATGCTACTCTAGATATGGTAAAAGTCATCACTGGTGGGGGCAAGTGTGAGTGGTGAGTGAGGCAAATGGCAGAGAGTCAGGGGAAGTGCCAGTCTCTCTTATGACAACCTAGTTGTGTGGGACCTACAACTCCATCGAGTCAACATCAATCCATCTTGAAGGCCCAATCAACTCTCTTAAAGCTCCAGCACCCATATACTAATACACTGGAGGATTAAGACTCAACGTAAGATTGGGCAGGGACAAGCTACATTCAAACCCTAGCAACATGTTGAATGAATAATGGCCATTTTAGGCAAGGGTATCTGTTGCAGAGTAACCCATTGCTGAAATGGCCAGTGAAAGCTTCAAAGAAAGGTGAAGATTGGAAAGATGTGTAAGCATTTGTGAGCAAAGATGGTACCTCGGGCCAAATCAAGCAAGAGAAAATGAATTATCAGGAGAATGATGGGGTTCTTCCAGGAGTCAAGGACAGTTGAATAGTGAGGTCTCTGGAAAGCATCACAGCAATTCCAGGGGTCATGGGCAACAGGAAGACATGGGAGCGTCTCCAGGATGCTAAATCAAATGAATCTGCTTCATTGACCTTGCTTCTTGGTGCTCAGAAGAGGCTGATAGGTCCAGTTTGTGTCATGCAGCCATTCCAGCAGGGGAGATGTGACGTGCCCTGACTGGCAGCCTCTTAGAAGCATAAGGAGTGGAGAAGGCTTAATTTTCTCAAGAAAGAGAGACTGAACAGTTACTATACCTCATTTTAAGCCCAAATAGCTCTATGCTTTAAGAAGTTTGACTTTGCCTTAAAAAAAATTAGGAGTCTTACTGAACCTCAAATACTTTTCTGTTTATTTATATATTTTTTAATGTTGATGGCATTGTTAGGGGTGATGCCATATTTCAGATGGCAAATAGCAGAAAAATTGCCTGGGGCACTGAATTATTCCTCCCCAGAAAGGCAACTGATTTGTTTCAGGTATCTGGTGTTTTGGGTTTCTAATTTGCTTTCCAAAATGCTGTCCTGTGGACAAGCCCAGTTATCTTTTCCTGTTCAGAAGCTCACAGAACCCAGAATTTCCCCACAGCACTTTGTTTTTTTCTTTCATGGTACTTGCCAAACTTGATAATTACTATTTATCTCTAATAACTAACCTGTTTACTTATTTGAAGCATCTACTCTCATCACTAAACCAAAATATTTACTAGAACTTAGTATAAAGCAAAGTTTCTTCACCTCCACACTAGTGACATTTTGAACTGAATAATTCTTTGTTATGGACGTTAACAAAGAATTGCGAGCAGTGCGTTCATCTGCATTGTGGGATATTCAGCTGAACCTTTGGCTCATTCTCATTAGATGCCAGTAGGACCCTAACACTGTCATGACAGCCAAAAAATGTCTCCAGAAATTCTCTGAGGGCAAAATGCTCCGCAGTAGAGAACCACTGGTATAAAGAAATACATAAATGAGTGAATTAATTAATTAACAGGCTCATTTAGAGATGCAATGGGACTTCCAAATCTTTGAATGCTATAGAAGTATGTTTGTCCATTCACTTATTGTGATTCATTCATTTATGCACTCCTTCATTCACCAAGCATTTATTGAGGGCTTTATGGGAAGAGGTCAAGGTACTGCTTAAATGATCTACAAGGCTCAGTGTGCTGTGCTGGGCAATATGTTAAAGTTAAGGTTGAAAAAAATAATTATCCTCAGCTTATTGTGCTCCAGGGAGGATGGTAGTTTGTGCAGGGCATTTTGGATCCAGCTTCCTGGTCCTTCTCTGCTTTTCTGCATCTTATCCATCTTTCACAAGCAGTTCAGCCCAGAAGTGCAGGTGTAGAGTTTTCTCCCCACACCCTAGCTTCTTTAATGCATTGGTCATTTGGCCTTTTCATCTACCACAGTGCGTTGGTGTTTTGTAAATCCTATAAATATGTCTAGACATCCTAAATAAAAATGTTTTGAAGAAGTTTATTAGAGTGGAAAACTTCTTAGATAAAACTGTAGTTCTAATTCTACTCTTGACATCAGTCTAGCTTTGTGACCCGGGGCAGATTGCTTAATTGCTACAGGTTGTTTCACCTAGAAAATGGAAATGCTTTTACCTGTTCTACAGCTACCTTATAAGGATATTGACAGTGTCAAATGAAACAATGCATATAAGTGTATTTTGTATATTTAAAAGCACCCTATGAATATAGTATGTTGGCATTATCAATCTTGAGGATAATATTAACAAGCTGCTTGAGGCAGAGAATGTATTTTATGTCTTTGCATCTCTAGAAGCTGCCATATATCTGCATATCTTGGAGTGGGCTCCACAAATGATAGTTGGTGATGCCAACCAATGTGGTATCTTGTAAAGTTATGGATCTCTTTCATTATAAACTTATCTCTGATTATATACCAGTCAATAAATAGTTGTAGAGTTAAATTGAATTTCAGATAATTACCCAAGAAGTCTGTATTATTGTTCATGCATATGTATTCTGGCACTTTCTGAAGCTATGAGTTGTAAATATCCTATATGAAACATATTTTAAGGATCTAATGGTATCTTATGAATTTTTATTGAGAACTTTAAAGATATTTTATTTTATATATGAACACATTAAGTAAGGTGGAAATTCTGGTAAGATTTCACTCTGAGGTATATTAAGAATAAAAGTAATGTAGTTTCAGTCACTGGATAGACTTTTTCTGTTTTGTTTTTACTACACAAGAAAGTGACAAATCTTCTAGAATATAATAAAAGATTAATCTACCTAAAATACCCATCTTTTCTAGCTACTTCCTAAGTTTAAAAATTACTTTAACTAATCTATAAACTCAAATGTATAAATTTGACTAAAATTTGTTTTTGCAAAACTCAGCTGGTTTTGCCTTCCTGATATTAGTGTATTTCATGCTAATGCTAAAACTGGACACCATAGTAACAAATTTGTTTTACTAAAAATATTGAGATAACACAAATCAGACATTAAGCAAACTCATGCATTAGCTGAGTTGACCTTTCTTGAAAAATAAATAATAAGAAAATATTTTAAGGGAGTTCCTTTTTGTTTTCTCAACTTGGGGTTCATTACCAGTCAAATATTGCTTTTGTTTAAAAAGAATTAGGTTAATACCTGTTAAATGTGGTAGTAAAATTTTACTACACATAATTAAGTTGTAAAAGTAAATGGACTTTATGGGTATAATTTCAATATAAGCTTTATATGTTTTAATGAACAATAACTGACTGGTTTATGGTTCTAAATACTATACTTGCTACTGAGCATTGAAAATATTTAGTTTTTCTAAAGTGGGAAATTCAAAATGAGGTTTTCCTCAAGTCCATAAAAAGGAGTGATAGATGTTGTGTTTAGTTGGGATAATAGTGAATTTTCTGCATATAAATCAAAATTTAGAGGATATTTACTGACTTCTTTTACAGACCAAAGATGGTGTTAGCTTCTTCCTTATATCTGGTCAGTTAATCTTCTGACAACCCAGTGTTGTCATTTCTGAGACAGGAAGAACCCAGTGCTCCTGGAGGTGGAGTAACTTGCTCACAGTCACAAAGTTTACAAAGTGCCAAAGACAGAATTCAAACTCAGATTTTCTTGTAAGGTGGGTGTTCTGGCCAGTACATTCACTCAAGACAATGTGAATTCAGGTGCCATTAATGGCTGTATTATAACCTCCCCAAGTCCAGTGAGCCGAGAATGCCTGATCTCATGCAGGACCAGCAGACATGTCTAGAACTTCTACACTTCCAAACTTTCCCTGAACTTGACAAAATAACAATTACTCATGGTATGCCTACTTGAAAATGTTTATTGGCTACTGTTTTATTTCAAGATGGTGGGGTGAGCCCAAGGTTTTCATTAGCTCCTTCCTAAGTTATGTAAAGGACAGATATAAAATGCTCAGTGGTTGGGTTGCAACTACAATTTTACTTTGTCACTTTGTTCAATGACAATTTCATCCATAGTCTTCTGCTTGCAAATGTAAATCTGTCTAGTTCTGTCAGAAGGCTAATTTAAAGAGGCATTTCTATGAGACTAAATCTATTTCCTGATCAGAGATTTGTGGGATTTTTTTTCCCCCTAAATAACCATCAATCTTTTGTTTCGTTAAAATTGGGTAAGTCTGGAATACAAAACATGCTCAAGATTAGGGAAGGTTAGTTAGGATGGAATGATCAGCCAACTGTAGGGTGTCACTCCATTTCAAATCCAGGGGACCTGGTTCACTCCAACAGGAAGTAGATTCAAGGGACCTAATCCAGGATAAGGGACAGTGACAGCTTCTCAGCCAAGGTGTCTTGACCCTGGTGGGTGAGCTCGTGGATGCTGGAGGTCATGGGAAGTGTTCTTAATTGCTCATCCAACATTCATTTTGTCTCTCTTCCTTACCAATGGTGACAGAAATTGGTATTTGTTTCCAATGTGCTTTTCCTTTTCTTCCAGAATCAGAATTCCTTAATGTTAGCTGGGCACACAGTCACTTAGAATTTATTTCTCATCCTCCCTTGTAGTTAGGAGTGACCCTGGGATGCAAACAGAGTGGCACATGGAACTTTCAGGAAATACCTTTCTTTCTTCTAGTTAGTTAGGCTGTAGATGTGAAGACTGGAACAGGAAAAGCTGTTCATAACCATGAAGTGGAAATCCTATGTTAAGGATGGTAGAACCACATGATAGAACATGGTAGAACCACCTGAAACCCTAGTGGTTGTGGATCTGGCAAAGCAGCTTGGGATTGCCTTCATGCATGTGAAGTTAATCCTAACTAATATACTAATAGAATTCCTGTGTTATTGGAGATGACAGTGTACCAATAATTAAACTATATTTCCCAGTCTTCTTGATGCTACATATGGGAATGTATTTAAATTCTAGTCATTGAACGAAAGTGGAAATTGTGGAAGAATTCTGGATTCTTTCAAATCCCTTATCTTCACTCCTTTCTTCTTGCTGTCTGAAGTATAGATATAATGAGTGTATCTTCAGTAGCCATTTTTGAACATGAGAGTTCTTAAAGAGCAGAAAGATAGGCAGAATGTGAGTTCCTCAATAACTCTGTGAAGCCAACTTATCAGTATGCAGCCACTTACTTTTAGACTTCTTTTACATAAAGAAATACATCTTTTGGGATTTAAACCACTTTTTTCCTGAGGTTTCTATTAAGTGAAAGCAATCTAATCCTAGCTGATAAAAATGTTCATCAGAGCCAACAAGAAGGTACTGGAAATACTGATCAACTCCAGAGAACTGGGATGTAGAGTCCATGTCTAGTCTAGCTGAGAAACTAGAGCATAAGTAGGAACCAGGATCATGGCAGACTGGTAGGGTTCAAGGTTGGAGCTCTATCTCAGTGCATGGGTACCCTTGCACCCCAGTCCTTGGTGGGGAAGGAACAGTGTCCTGGAAGACTAGGTACTCCTTGTGCTGGGCACAGTTGGCCCTACAAGGGATAGGCATTTAGTGCCAGATACGAGCAGTCAGGAGCAGAGGCAGCAGGGGCTGATGTGGAACGGAATGCAGAGCCCTTTTGCTGAGCCTCTCTCTCCTCCTGGGGTTCTCTATAAGCAGCTGGCTGACTCTGACATGCAGGCACGTGAGGCTCTACTCTGCTCCTTGCTGTCATGTGTGGGCCAGCTGCATCCCCAGTGCCCTTCGTTTCCCCTGCATTGAGCTTATTTTGCTCTCTGGGGACCAATTTGACTGTGAATACTCGGGGCTCCAAAGTGTGGGAAAACTGGAGACACAAACAGCAGAAGTCTCAATGCTACATGGGCAAAGGGGAGCAGAGTTCCCTGTTAGCAGCAAAGAGGATCTGGCAGGCAGTTTTGTTGCTGGTGACAATTCACTGTCAGATTCACTTCTAGGCAGTGACTCGGAGGCAGTGTCCACTGGTCACGGAGGAGGCAGGTCTTGGGGCTGCAGATCAGACCTCTGGGTGCCTGTAAAAACTATCTGCTCAGGACTTTTACAACAGGAAAAGGTAAGGCGAGTGGAAACAGCTGTGAAATATAAAGTGCCATGTAGATTATCATAATTTTATTAAAGAAAAAGAGCAACAACACAAGCACCCTCTTCGCCAGTTTCTGAGACCGTGAGACACTGATCCCTTCAACATGCTCAGGTGTGGCAGTTGCCTGCTTGCTAACTTCTTTCCATCAAGGATGTCTTTGGGATTCATTTTAAACAAAGTTGATGTCAATTTTAAAACATGAGGGAACATTTAGATTGATTTGCCTCAGAACCTCTGCCTTCCCAGGAATGACCTGTTCAGAATAGCATTGCAAACAAAAACTACAGCTCAGTATACCTTCAAAATTCACCATGCTAAGGAAGGGATATACTGATACTAATTGTGTTTGATATATATTAATCTTCTACCCTACTTATTATTATCTACCTACATTCCTCAAAGTCTCTTCTGTTCACATGTGTTACATGAAAAAATATAGATAAATTAATTTTGGGAAATGCTAGGTTAAAAACATATGGGAGTCCAGGAGAAAGAAGCTGCCCAGTACATGAGTTCCTGAAGGGAGGGGCTTCCTTGCTCCCTATAAGGAATTCACAGGGTAGATAGTAATTTCCTCTGCCCTGGGCTTGTCTCTTCAAATGCCTCTTCCTGTGTCAAGGGACAAAAATGAAGGAAGAGATGATGAGATGAGCCTCAGTGGCCATACTGATGTCCTAGCCTCTCTGTTTTGGTATTTTTCTGCCCCTGACACCCTTGGTTTTCTAGCCTTCCTGTCTATCCTGGGAGGAGCCTCCTAGGACTCTGTTTTCTCCTTAGGGTAAGCAGCACTGGTTCTGTTGCCTGTAGCCATGAACACTGACTGACACAGAACTGAAGTAGTTTCTGGGCTGCTGGACTCTCAGAACTCTTGATAGTTTGCATTGTGACTCTCCATGGAGGCTGAAGAATGTGGCATTTTCCAAAAACATTTGATCTAGAAGCCCTGTTCCACACTCTCCTTCCACATCATCCCTCCCTCCCCTCAACATCCCTTAGGTTAGTCTTCCATGGGACATGCTGAGGAAAAAGCTAATTAACAAACCATTGTTTAGTTAAATCAGAAACTCTCAGAATAGTTCATTTAACTTAAAAGGTAAATAGTCTTCATCTTGGGCAATAGTTAACCCAAACTCTTATAATAGATTATGTTCTTAGGGTGGATGCAGAGTGAGTCTTTCCCTAGACAACCATCATTGGCTTCACAGGCTCTGCCTCATGCACATCCTTTCTGCTGGCAAGAATTTCTGGGACCACTGTGGATGCTTGTGGAGCACTTGGAAGAGCCAGAATCTGTCTTATTTTTGCCCAACACATTACTTCTGCTAATGACTTAGGTCAACTGGGTAAGCAATGTGGTCATTCATAATTAATTTTGTTGTTCATTATAGCCAATTATTTTAAATGCTGGATCATTTGTATTTTTATACAATCTGCAGTCTTCCAGGAACATACAAAAGCTTAATGGGCTGTATAATGTTCAATCCCCGATCCAATGATTAACATGGTGTTTAATGAGTACAATTTTAAGAAAGCTTGAAACTTAAGGTCCCTGGCTTCTTCTACAAAGCCCGGCACTGGAATGAAAAGTTTGTAATGGTAATGGGTTTTGAATGGAAGGTTATTCTCTCATAAATGAGATTCTCCTTGCAGGCTGGGAGTGTCCTACCCTTACACAGTCCTCTGGGATGCTACCAAAAGGGGCAGCATTGGAAAGCATGTCAACAATGCCCAGTTTTGGTTTCCAGTCCTAGATCTTCTGATCCAGTAGGTTCAGGGTGGGTGAGGGATGAGTATTTCCAACAAATACACCAGAAAAATCCTGACATGTGTTCTTATTGTTCACACTCTCCAAAAATACTACATGAACATTTTTTGAGGGTTCTTCCCCCACTGGGAAAGGTGGAGGCTGAGAGACTGGAGGTTCGGAGACTTCTGAGCTCTGGTTTCTTTCCCTGGAGAACTATGTGTTCACTAAGCCTGCATTTAGTTCAAGAACCTGGAGAATCTGAAATTTTCAAATATTCCCTTAATGAAAACACACAGATTGTTAGAGTAAGTTTATCTGGAATGTATAGTTTGTTTGGAATCCTGAATATGGACAGTTGCAGTATGAACTGAATTTGCCAAGCTGTGTGCAGTGGCATATGCTATAATCCCAGCTACTTGGGAGGCTGAGGCAGGAAGATGGCAAGATCAAGGCCAACTTTGGCAACTTAGCAATACCCTATCTTAAAATTTTAAAAAAGCTGGGGATGAAGCTCAGTGGTGGAACACCCCTGGGTTCAGTCCCCAGTATTGCAAAACAAGCAAGCAAGCCAACAAGCAAGCAAGAAAACAAACAAACATGCTGAACTTTCCAGATTTGTTAGATCTTCTGTTCTATAGAAAATGTACTACACTTGGTCTTAGCCAAAAGGCCAAGAAGTGATGTTCTATAGACAATGTCTTGAGGAGCTGGCTTTGCCTCCTCAGCAGCAATTCCTATACTGAGGTACGTTCTACCTGCTCCTGTCTGCATGGCTGCCATACTTCCAATAATTCTGTGCTACTTTGGCTGAGTATACAGAGGACTTGGCCCAATCAGAGAGACTGGAGTATGAGTGTGTGCATGACACTTGGTGGGTGAAGTGATGGGCTGCTTCTATCTTACTCCATTTCTTGACTCCTCCCATGGAGGTGCTGGGAAGGATGATGGTTAGTGACGTGAACCGCTTATTCAGTCTTCTAACCATTTTTGAGTATTTAATTTTACTTCTTACTGGTAACTCTGAGGAGTAACAAAATTTGTTGTTTTTCTCAGTTGAAAAGTAACCTAATAGTACATTTCCCCTTTTGGGCTGTATGTAAGATCAAATTGGGTAAAACAGGTGAAGTATTTAACATATTTCCTGGAATATGGGACTCAAAAAATGTAAACTCTCTTTTTTCTTCCTTTCCTTTTTTCTATCTCTTCTTTTCCTAACCCTCTCTCCTTGTTCTTTGGCCCCTTCCCCTATGTGACAGGCAGCTCTATAATTTCTACTGAGGAAAGAGCTTTGGGCTATGCAATCAAGTTGAGGGGGGAGGGGAAGGAGAAAGACAAACTCTCTTGAGGCACATGGGCCATATGTTTGTTTGAGATGGCTGAAGAGAGAATAGTGTAACACCAACAAGCCATTCCTGGGCACCATTAGGTACTATGTCAGAAACTTGGGAAATATAAAGGTGACAAGGACACTCTTTACTCAGGGAATATGGTCTAGGGAGACATTTGTGGTTTGAGTGGCTACCCAGTATATGATGGAACCAATATTACTTATTCTAGGACAGAGGTACCCTTGGCCATGAGAGCAGAGAAGACGGAACAATTAATTCTTGGGTAACATGTTATCATTCTATATTCAGAATCAGAAAAAAAGGATCTGCTTAAAAATAGCAATACAGTCATGTGCCTATTGCATCAGGTATGTTATTAGAGAGAATATAAGCAAAGGTAATGCTGTATATATCAAAGTCTACCTGCAGAACCAGGAAGAAAGTTGTGGCAGGGAGGATCTGAAGAGCACCTTCCTTACAGCAGAGTTCTGATTTCACATACAAAGCCTTGTTAATGGAGTGCTGCTCTCACACAGAAGAAGGGAGGGTGAGGTTGAGAGATACCATGGGAAACCAGAGTTTGTCTTTAGTTGTAGGCAATAAATTGTGTGGGAAATGCCAATTTCAAAATTCCTCCTTTCTACATGATTCAGTAGGAATAAGACAGAATCATTGTCGTTGACTATAAAATCCATCTCGAAGACTCAAAAATCATTAATGTCCAATAATACTGATTTGTTTTCTGTTAAATCTGAGTTTTGTGGGTTCTATAAGTCTTTCCTTTGGCAGGAAATTCAATAATTTATTATCACTGAAGGCAGAAGTAGTCCCAAAAATGTTTAGTTTGGTTTTGGTGTTATATACTTTTAGTCTATACAATGCTTGTTGTCTCTGTAATTCTTTACTGGAGAATTAATTAAGTTTCTTCTTTCTGTAATTCACAGCTTGACTGTTTTTGTTAGAAGTCTAGTGGGAATTCCCATTTATTTTTGTTCTCTATTTTATGGGGACAATTTCCATGTTTAAAACTTACAGAATGGAGGTCCAAAGGCCAATCATGCTATGATATGGCAATGAGTTTTTCTAACTTATTTGTTTTAATGAAAATAAGATTAACAACATCAAAACCTGGTAGAAATTTTAAAATAGCTGTTTTCTGCAAGTTTTCATCTGACAAAATAATTGTGCTGATTTTCAGACACCAATCTCATATCTCAATGTATTATTTACAGAACATCAAACACTATTTTGTCCAGCAGTGAAAAAAATCCCATGATGTAAAGCTATTCACTGGGGATGGCTCATGGGACAGAAGCATGAGATTCTTTTGAGAGAACCAGAGGAAAATTGCATTTTTAATGAACTGAAAATACAAATAGAATGCAAGCTCGTTAGTTTAAGAGAACATCCCAATTTGGACACAAAATTTAAGTCTATTTAAATTTGGAAGATTTTTTAAAAAGAGGATAGATACAAGAAGCTTCTTGGGGGCAAATCTTGTTAGTGTCACTTTTAACTGCTAGGGTACACTCAGTCCAACCCAAGTGGGTTACAGGTTGCTGATTTCTTTCTGTCCATACACTTGAAATTAGAAACAATATTTGAGAGAACAGCATAATGAGGAAACAGAAGAGGTTACATCAATGTGTTGCAAATAACAATAAATGTCACTAGGGAGACCAGTCCTTGACTTTTCAGTCATACTTCTTTAATAAGATTCTTTCTCCAGATCTTGCATCTTGTCTTGTTTATACTTCAGAACTCTTTCTTCCCTGGTGGACAAAGGAAACCTAGGTACTGAGCACAAGGCCTTGTGCATGCTAGGCAAGTGCTCTACCACTGAGCTATGCCTTCAGTCCCTCTCTTAAGATTTGAATAGGGACCCGGGCTTTAGCTCAGTGGTTCCGCTGCCTGCTTCGCAAGCGCAAGGTCTGGAGTTTGATCCCCAGTACCAAAACAAAACAAAAAACCCCAACAAAAACAAAAACAAAAAGCCCCACAAAGATCTGAACGGAAGGATCTGGGATAGGGAGCTATTGGTGCCGAACTGTGGTTTGGAAGCACTGACTGAGGCTGCAGGAAGATCCCAGTATCTAAACAACATTCTGGAGTTAAGGGGAGCCAAGAAGCCCAAGGAAAGAGAGAAGGAGGAGGCAGAGATATGTCCAATCTCCGGCGTGATGCTAGGATAGTCTTGGTCTCTGACTTGCACTTCCAGTTCTAAGGAGGCCTCATTGTCTGTGCATTTGCTGCCCGTGGCTTTAGCGTGCTTTGCTGTGGCCTTACAGACATCCTGCTGTGTGTTTGCCTGGGATGACAATCTTTCTGTTACACCTTACAACCTGAAAACCTTGGAGGAAGTAGGGTCAGTAGTGCTGTAGCTTTTGCTTTAAATACGTAGTTTTATACAAATTCCTGACATTAATAACAGTTATTTGCAGCAGGTAAATATGAAGGTGGAGTTGACAAAACAGAAAGAGAAAATTATCTTCTGTTGGAACAGTCTCATTCAGTGGCCTTTGAATGTAATTTGCCAAAAAGAAATCATGCCATCTGCCTTAACCAGAAATGTCAAGACCCAGCCCATTGTTTCAATAATCGTGCAGGGGAGGCAAAAAGAACACCTGAAACAACTCTAGGACGAGTTGGGGCAGAAATAATTCCCTTCCACATCACCTGGAACTGGCTAGATGTGTGTTAGACCAGAGGAGGGAAGGTCAATAGAGATGGGAGCTGCCAGAAATGTTGGAAAGAAGTAGGGGGCAGGAGAGAGATGTAGGACAGGAAGGCTCAGTTGCCAAGTGGCGTGAGCCAGCGTGAGCCTGGTGTGGGCAAGTAGGCAGAGGGGGGAGCCTTGCGTCAGTGAGGAGGATCCGCAGGTAAGCACAACAGTCTCTATGAGAAGCAGCCAGTCGTAGAGAGAGGAAGATGTGTGGGAAATGGGACGCAGAGCAAGGCATGGGCAAATGTCAAAGCAATGTCCTAAAAAGGATTTGAGAGAGGGCAGAGTTGGTAGGACTACCTGGAACAGAATGAACACACTGAGAAATGGTGGACGCGGGAGTGGTTTGGGAAAAAAGGCTGGTCAGCCCACTGGGCCTGATGGTAAGTGTGAACATAGGCTCATGATGACAAGCAACAGTGCTTTCCAAACTTTTTGGGGAGAATGGAAGCCTTTTCTTTCTTTTTAAAAGAAATTGTAACTGGAAGCTCAGTGAATAAAATAAGTGAAACAAATTAGTCCAGGGTAAAGATCAGGAGTGAGTCCTGGATCCACCTCTTAGAATCCATGCCTCCTACCCTACCTACCCCAAGGCTGGTCCACAGTAGCTAGGCGCTCCTCTGGAAGCCCTGGAAAAGCTGGAGTGGTAGGAAGTAGGGCAACATCATGGAGTTGAAGCAGTGGGCAGTTGGATGAACTTTCACAGGGAGAGAGTACAGGAGTGAGTAAGATGTGTGACTGAAGGAATTCAGATGTGAGGTGCCGAGGGCTTGGGAGGGGGTGGAGAGGAGAGGAGACAGCTGCCTGTCCTCCTTCCTTGTCTTTGTCAAAACTGGAGTGTGTGTGTGTGTGTGTGTGTGTGTGAGCGGTACTAGGGATTAAAGCCAAGGTCTTTGTACTGAGCTGTATCCCCAGGCCTTTTTATTTTTCATTTTGAGGCAGATCTCACTAAGTCACTAAGTTGCCCAGGTTGGACCTGGACTTGAGGTCTTCTTGTTTCAGTCTCCCAGAGTGTTGGGATGAACTGGTCATTATGCTTTCGACTGCCTTTTGGCTTTCATGTTCAGCATTGATGCTCACCATCTACTCCGGAATAGTGAGTGTGGAGTTTTCAGGTCAGTCCTCAGCTGCCGTCCTGGAGCAGAGAAGTATCAGTAGATGAGCAGAGCACCTGCTTCCTTCTTGGCTCTGACTCCTGGGTATTCTTCTCGAAGCACACTGTCTGTCCTCTTGCAGATGTAAGCTGCCTTTATGTATTTCTGACATTTCGCGATTTTTCTGCTAAGGAAGAAAGTGTGCTTCCCAAGGGGTTTTATTAAATTGCACAGATTGTCAGGCAGCACAGAAGAATTACAATGAGAAAGAAAGCAGGGTGTATTCATC
The DNA here is from genome assembly GCF_000247695.1 of Heterocephalus glaber. Next base: position 810,676 of record NW_004624791.1, read on the forward strand.
TCTCCAGCTTTTTGTGTTCAGGTACATTTTTCTTTTCTGCTTCCAAATTAAGTCTCTACTGGTTTGGTGTGGTCAGCTCAGCTTCCTGTCTGAAGACATTGAGCTCCTGAAGCTGATCCCAGGAAGGGAAGTTACAATGACACAGCCCCGAAGGGAGTTGTTGGTAGATTCATCCATTCACCAGCATCCATATTCTTCATTAACCAAACTGAACTGATTGAAGTATGCTAGTAACCAATCTGCATTTGCCACATTGCAGTAATTAACCTATAAAGAAAAGCTAAAAATATGTGAAGCTCAGAGCCCAACTCCATGAATAGTCAGATACATCTCATAATTAAGAGCCTAGCTAAGGAAGTCCATAAACTAAAAAGTTGAAGAGGACAAAAACTAATCCAATCCAAACAAACCCCTCTTGATCTTTGGAGATATCTATTACTTTCTCTACAGAGATTCAATTCCATTATGAATTAAACAGAAAAACACTAACTGGACCAAATATTTTTAAGTAAACATACTCTCAAGCACAATTTTGATTGTGTAAATTTTTTTGCTCAAAAACTGCCCACTGAATAATCCAGGCTTCTCAATGGCTGGGCTGTGTCTCTGTCTCTACCTGTTGCTTTGGTGCCCACAGATGCTCACCATTTCTCAGCATAATCCCAGGTCCACCTCTGTGTCTTTTTCTTACTGTTGTGCGATGCTGGAATCCCTTTGCTTCCATCCTGTTCTATTAAAAACCTTTGGCCTGGGTTATGTGTTGTGTTACCGCATATGACAATTTTCCTCCAGGATCATTGAATCAGGAGCTCTCCTTTATTTTTGATCTTCCTTTAGAATTTTGAATTGCTCTTCTAAGATGTTCCCTTTTTAAAAAAATTAATTTTAAAGATACTGGATGCCTGACTTGTGATCTCTATTAAGGCAGACATTGATAAATGATGGGAAAATATGACTTTGGTGTCAGTTCAAATTCTAATCCATCATCTAGAATATGAGCTCAGGCAACTTTTTTTCTCCCCTGCATCTCTGTCATTTGTTAAATGGAGATCACAGCAACTACCTCCCAGGGTAAATGAGAGGGCAAAGAGATGTGGAAAGTGAAGTAGTGAAGTCCAAACTTGGTCTGGCTCTTGTAGGTTCTGATTGAATGTTAGCTTGCCACCTTTTTTCCCCCTTATTCTTCATATTAGCTAGAGGAATTCCACTCAGTGTTAAGATATGCTGCAAATATCTTATTTTGTGGTAGCAGAAAGTAAAAACACATTTATTAGGGCACAAGAGCCAAACAGAAAATGCAATGGGGCCATTTTCCTTTGCACTTCCTGCCTCAGTTCTAGAGTTGGGTTCTTTTCCGGAGAGAAGTTTTGCTGGCCTAGGGAGAAACTATCAATGGGGTGCTGGACTTCATGGCAGTCAGAACCAGAAGACATCGAAAGCAGGCTTTGGTCTGTGTGGACATAGAGGTGAGAAAAGGCTCCTGCCTTGGTGACCTGGCCTCTTGGCATCATGCAGATCCTTGAGAAGTGTACTGCACAAACCCTCTGGGACTTCTCTACAGTGCCTAAGCCCAGAGGGTGTAAAGCGCCCATCCACACCAAGAGAAGAGCTTGGTGCAGAAGGTTCTGACAGTTCACTGTTAGCTGTTCCACATTTAGGTTTTAAAGCCATCACTGAGTACTTGTCTTGGATAGATTTTCTGATTTTAAAAGTAGTATTTGTTCTGTGTAGGCTGCTTGAAAAGTACAGAAAAAGCACAATAAAACACTTAAATGTTAACATAGCTTTTATTTACAAAAACTATTACATTTGTAAGCACTGTCTTGTGGACTATATGTGTATCTAAATAATTTATTGTGTTCATTTTCCCTTATCAGTTAAAATTTTTCTACATCAAATTAATAGCTGGGGTATTCTACCCCAGGAAGGTCTGAAGTTTTATTCATCCAATTCCTTGAACTTGAACCTGTTAAATAATGCCAAAAAAGTATCTTTTAAAATTTTTATTTATTTTTAAAATTAATTTTATTGGTACATTTAAGGTATACAATATAATGACATTCATCATTGGAAATTTGCACCTTTGCATAATCCATCTTGATTCTTATTTTTTCCCCATTCCCCTGCCCTCCCTTCAACCTCTCCATCCCTTTCTAAGGTATCTTTTTTTGTTTGTTTTTGTTTTTTGTTTTTTTTGGTACTGGGGATCGAATTTGGGACCTTGTGCTTGTGAGGCAGGCGGCAGCACCACTGAGCTAAATCCCCGGCCCCAGTATCTTTTTATATGTATCATTTCACATATTCTCTTGGGTAAATTCCTAGAAAAAGATTGCTAAAAAGAAGGTATATGGAGAATTTGACAAGTTGCAACTTTTACATCAACTTTTACTTTTCTATTGTTTCATAGGTTATTTCCAATGTTACTATTGTAAATTATACTGTAATAAACACTCTGAACATTATTTTCTTTGTATTTTTTTTTTTTGTTTTCTTAGGTTAAAATCCTTAGCAATATAACTGAAGCATCAGAAATGAACTTTCTTTGGTTGTGCTGGGTATGAAGTCCAGGACTTTGTGTATGCTAGGCAAATACTCTGTAACTGAGCCACATTCCCAGCCCAAAGGTATGGATTTTAAAAGTTCATCCATGTTGCCAACTTTTCTTCTAGAAAGGTTGTTCACTCTTCTCTTCAGTGGTTGGAATATCATTTATTTCTCAGGATGATTGCTAGCATATAATTTGTCATTTTAAAAATTTGCTAATTGTACGGTCCAGGATTAGTACTGTAGTATTTTTATTTTGTAGTTCTTTGACTATTAATAAGTTTTAAACATTATTTTGTGTTTGTTTTTAGCCATAAGATTTATTAATATAATACTTTAGCTTTATAATTGATTGAGTTAAAATTATTGGAATCATACTATAATGTTTCTATTTTGACCTTGTTAATTAGCTTTGATAGAGAAATCTTTTTTTTTTTTTTTTTTT